>OY720461.1:7594884-7859884 GCA_963082715.1 Harpalus rubripes
GCTTCAGTTCTTTTAACAGCTTTTCGATTCATGTTTGTAGTAGTTTCTGTACGCTCTGTATGTTCTAAATTACTGGGTATTGTTTATTTAAAGTGCACTTTTAGTTTTCCAACTTTGAGAGATGGCACGTACGTCGAAGTCCTCCAGTTTGGCGTGGTCACGACGACCATAATTAAATTTTTATTTGAGTTCTAGTATAAATTTCGGCTAGGGTTTTTTTTGTATCAAAATTCACCTAATTTTATTCTTGGTCAGTAAATTAGTTTTTTTTGTGTGTCAAAATTTTTATAAATTTTTTGAGGTTTTATTACGTGAGTAATTCAGATTATTATTTTCCGAGGTCGTTTACCTTCGACTTCCAGTCCCCCGGAGCTCGGCTCCTTCAATTTTGTTTTCTTTCCTTTTAAGTAGTTCAGTTTAAATTTTAGCGAGTTCCGTTACCTTGGAACTTCCGGTTATTTCCGGTGCCCGAGGGCACTTTCAAAGTTTTGCTGTAGCCATTTTTTATAGTCATTCTGCGTAACGGGTTCTTCGAGAATCCATCCTTCCAGTTCCTTTTCCCAGTGTGGGTGTGAATGTGCGGACTGGAGATTTTTTTTGTGACTAGACTCCGGTTCGGACGGGTTCCGCTTGCGTACCGGTTGATTTCGGATTCAAAATTTTTTGTATTGCGTAACGTTTAGTTTTTTGGGTTTAAGGATTTTTTTTTGTAAAAATTTTCGTCCCTCGTTCAGACCCGGAATTAGTTAATTTTTTGGTAACTTACCAGAGCTGAATTTTTGGGATTAAATTTTGGGGTATAAAATTTTTGGTGAAGCTCGGAAAATTTTTTTTAGGTACCCGTTTTCTTTTTCCTTAGTCCTGTTTACTGCAGTTTCCCTAGTTAAGAACGTTTGTAAATCTTTGTATTGTTTCTAGTAGTTGTGTAAAAGCAGAGTTCAACGAAATTTGTTTTCTACTTTTTGGGTATCCGCTGAGCCTAGTACTTAAAATTGTAATGCACCCAGGCCCTTCAGGCCCGCTGTAAACTGCTGAGGCAGTATTGCTGTTCATTTATCTTTACAGGAAAATTAGGAGTGGCCGGTGGGCCTGGGACTCGCTGCTCGGCCGAATTCTGGCCTCTGGCAGAGACCTGCAGTTCCAGCTAGTCGAAGAAGTTTACGAGCAGCTAGGAAACCGACGGCAAGCAGAAGATCCAGGGGCCTGCCACCAAATAAGTACCAGGCCGTTTATTTTGCTGTCAGAACTGACGAGTAACCGTCGGGAAAACACCGTCTTTACACTGGTGAGCCGTCGGGAGTACCTAAAGTCCTGCCATTGGGCACGAAGCCGATACGAAGCTCCGAGAGCCTACGCCGTCACTCTTGGCCAAGGCAGAATTCCCCGAGCGGCGGATACCAGGCCCCGAGGCACAAAGAAGACCATCCTTAGATAGCTTAGGACTCGGCGGTGTCATTAGTAGCTCAAAACTTGTAAGTAATTTTTTTTATCATTGTAATAAACTCTGCTTCAAATCTTATTTTTCTATTGCTTCGCTGGAGCGCCCTACTCCAGCTTCTCCCCTTTCTAGGGCTGGCGCCTGGAGGAACCACCGAGGGCATACCAAGTTTAAATTTCACTTTCGTTGATTTTTTTTTCTTGTCTTTTTTTACTTTTAAAGTCGGGCGTAGATCTGGCCTCGTTGGGTTCTTCCGAACCCACTCCCGTAGCTCCCGTTACATTTCAGAGCTGCCGTAAATTTTGTTTGACAGAAGGTAGGTACAGTCTTCCTCAATTTTGTCACACAAAATTGGCGCCCAACTGTGAGGGCCTTGTAACTTTAAAAATTTTGTTTTTACAATTGTTGTTTAAAAATTTTTTTTCGTAACGGAAGCGAGGTGAGTACCTTCTTTCATCCCCTCCCATATTTCCTTATCTGTCATTTTTGGATATTTAATTTGTTTATTTTCTGGGGCTTACGATGGAGATCAATCTTCTACGGGACGATGAGATTGATTACGAACTGCGGATTCGAAATGGCGATACTTCCGGAACGGTAGAGGACAGAAGGACCAGACTGCTAAGACTAGGAGTGAATGAGAGTTTTGTTAACCCCTCACAATTTCCACTACCACTAACAGAGCAACACATCTGCCACACTAAGTTACAAGAAATGTTAGGTATGTTGCAACACTCCACTTATTTTTTACCGGAAGGCTTCCAGCAATTTAGTAGAGAGTGTAACACTCGTTTGGTTCATTTAAACAAACGCATTCTACGTTTGCCAGCACGTTATCAAAGTAATCTTTCTACCTTGCTGGCTGCCGTCCGGGAAAATTTGCATAATGGACAGCCAGCTGAATTAAGCGGAGAAAATCTCATCAATTTGGATGATAATAATTTAGAGAGCCTAAATTCAGCTTGGGTGTCTGGTTGTCCTCAAATTCCCCCGCCACCTGTCACGCTAGATAGTGCCTGTCAACGATTAATAGACCGGTTAGACTCGCTACAGCTCTCTGATGTTCCCCCTACACGATTTATGCCACAAAGTAACGCGCAATCGCCTATACCGAATCTAAACGCGCATAGTACCCTTTTGCCAATCACAAGGGCCTCCGAGTTCATCCCACAAATTAGCAAATGGAACATTACATTCGACGGTTCTATCGGCGTAAATGAATTCTTAGAAAGATTGCAGGAATGCGCTTACGCCCGAGGGGTGTCTGAAGAGCAGCTCTTTAGGCAGGCTTCCGATTTACTCACGGGAAACGCCCTTATCTGGTACCGCATGATTCGTAAAAATATTTCCTCTTGGTCCGACCTCGCGGAAAAACTCCGATCTGCTTTTCTCCCGGCGAGTTATGACCTTGCATTACAAGAAGAAATTCGATCACGAACACAAGGTCCTGGCGAAAAGGCCGAAATATTTATTGCCAAGATGGAAAATCTCTTTGCTCGGTTAACCCATCCTCCAGAGGAGAAAACACGAGTCGCGACGATGTTACGTAACCTTCAGCCAGAGTACCAACGTTTTTGTGCGTTCCATTCTGTCCAGTCATTGTCGGAGTTGAGTCTCACATGCAAAAAGCACGAAGATACTGAAGCAAATGTCACTTCATTTCGGAATTCGTCCTCCAAAAGTACTTCCCTTCTGGAACCAGATTTGGCCTTTAGTAAACCTCCCCGCCTAGCTCATATAAATTCCATCGAGGACAATCCACGAAGGTGTTGGAATTGTAATAGTGTCGAGCACCTATATTTAGCTTGCACTGAAGATCGTAGAGTATTTTGTTTTGGATGTGGTCAGAAGAACACTGTTATCACGAAATGTCCGACATGTGCAAAAAACGGGAGACGCGTTTCGGCACCGTCAGCCACCGGAACAAGTCGCGCCCCCGTGCTGACCGAATAGAGTGGAACAATTGGCTTAATGTAGTAGCTAACTTTGTAAAACAACCCAATGTGTCGCCCATTCTTCATCCGCAGGGCTCTGATAATCGTCCTTTTGTTACTGTGTATTTTGGCAATACACCTGTTACGGCTCTGGTAGATTCTGGGGCCAGTGTCTCGGTTCTTGGACAGCGTGGCATGCGTCTGCTAAATTCGTTTAAACGTTCTCTTGTAACCGGGGCGGTTAGTGAGATCTCCACTGCTGACGGTACATCGCAACCCGTCCTCGGCAGTATAACAGTGCCTTTAACCCTTAACGGCTCCACAAAGAACAGTACTCTACTAGTTGTGCCCTCAGTGCGGCATTTGTTAATACTGGGAGTAGATCTTTGTCGGCAGTTTGGGGTAACCCTTAATTTTGAGTCTAATTCGTGGACTTCCGGTGGGGAGGTTGCCACCCTGTCCGGTTTAGCGGGGTGTGAGGATCTTTCTCCCTCACAGACGGAAGCTTTAAAGCGCGTCGTAGTAGAATTCGTAAAGTTGGGTTCTGTCGGCTTGGGAAAAACACAGCTAGTCGAACATATCATTGACACAGGGGATGCACTTCCAATAAAACAACGACAATATCCTCTCTCTCCTCCCATGATGGAGCACCTCCATGCCGAGCTTAATAAAATGATAGAAAATGGGGTCGTCCAAAAGTCGACCAGTCCGTGGTGTTCGCCGGTGCTGCTTGTCAAGAAATCTTCTGGCGAGTTTAGGCTGTGTTTCGACGGGCGGCGCCTAAACTCTGTGACCAAAAAGGACGCCTACCCCCTCCCCCGAGTCGACACTATTTTGAGTAAGCTTCGTGATGCGAAATATCTTTCGTCTATTGATCTCAAAAGTGCCTTTTAAGAAGTGCCCTTAGAAAAGTCTTCATGTGCTAAGACCGCCTTCGCTATCCCGGGACGAGGTCTTTATGAATTCACCCGGACCGCATTTGGTTTGTGTAACGCTCCCCAAACCCTTCAACGGTTGATGGACCAGATCTTATGGCCTGAGTTGGAACCGAAGGTTTTTGTTTATTTGGACGATTGTATTATTGTCACCCCCACCTTCGAGGAACATTTGAGTACCCTGTATGAGGTCCTTAATCGTCTTAAGAACGCCGGTTTAACTGTAAACGCTGAAAAGTGCGAATTTTGCCGCCCCTCTTTAAAATATTTAGGTTTTTTGGTAGATCGAGAAGGGCTTAGGACTGATCCTGATAAGATTAGCGCAATAGTCGATTATCCTCGTCCTACTACGGTCACGGAAGTAAAACGTTTTATGGGAGTACTCGGTTGGTATCGGCGTTTTGTACCGAATTTTGCTTCTATTGCAGCCCCTATTAACGACTTAACTAAAAGTAAAAAGAAAAAGGCCCCTATATCGTGGTCTTCCGCCGCTGAAAAGTCCTTTTTGCAACTTAAACACGCCCTGTCAACTGCCCCGATCCTTGCGAGCCCTAATTACAGCCTCCCCCTAAAGCCTTTTAAGATTTACACGGATGCTTCCAATTATGGGGTGGGGGCCGTACTCACACAGGTGGGCGAAGATGAGGCGGAACACCCGGTCGCTTATGTTAGCCGAACTTTGAATAAAGCTGAGCGAAATTATTCCGTTACCGAGCGAGAGTGTCTGGGGGTAGTATTTGCCATTGATCAATTTAGGCGGTATTTAGAAGGCATTTCCTTTACAGTTATTACTGACCATTATTCTTTACTGTGGTTAATGCGAATGTCAGACCCCACGGGAAAATTAGCTCGCTGGGCCGTAAAGTTGCAGCAATTTGATTTCGTAATAGAACACCGTCCCGGAAAAATCAATGACGTGCCAGATGCACTGTCCCGCGCCCCTCAGGAAATAGCTACCCTCGATACCGCGTCTTGGAGTGATTGCAAAGATAAATGGTACCAAGAACTTAGACAAAAAATTTTGTCCACCCCCCATCTCTACCCTGATTGGAGAGTAGAAAACAACCTGGTATATAAGTTAGTTTCGCTTCCCTATGATCCCCCAGAAAATCTTTCGCCGTGGAAGCTTTTAGTCCCACGTGAAAGTAGAAAATCGGTCCTCCATGAGTGTCATGATCATCCTACGGCCGCTCATTTGGGGGTGTTCAAAACCTATAACCGCGTGCTCGAAAACTATTATTGGCCCTGGATGCGTGCATCCATTAGTTACTATGTACGCCACTGCAAAGTGTGCCTAGCACAAAAAGTTCCCCAACTTCGACCCCCGGGTTTAATGGGAAAGGAAAAACTCATAAGGTTTCCCTGGCAGGCTATTTCGATAGATTTGATGGGCCCCCTACCACCGTCGTCAAGCGGACACCAGTATATTTTTGCCGTGTCGGACTGGTTCACGAAATTCCCTCTGTTGTTTCCTCTTAGGAAAGCCACAGCGCCGAAAATTTGTCAGCTGCTAGAGGACAACGTTTTCCTGTTATTCGGGGTACCCCAGATCATTTTCTTAGATAACGGTACTCAATTTACGGGCGATAAGTTTGCTAACCTCATGAAGAAATATTCTATCCCAAAAGTCTGGTACAACGCCAAATTTCATCCCCAAGTGAATTTTGTTGAGAGGACAAACCGTACTGTCAAAACCGCTATTCGTTCGTATTTAAAAGACAATCATCGTAAGTGGGATGAAAATCGTCCGGCCATCGCCCAGGCTATTCGTACCTCCGTACACGAAGTCACCGGATTTAGCCCCGCATTCTTGAACTTCGGCCGTCACGTACCAATTTCAGGAAGTTTTTACCACCCCTTACCAGAAAACGTCTTTTCCGACAATCGTATTGACTACGCTAACACCCTATCGCCCCTCGCGGATCTCTTCAAGACTGTACAGTCTCGTATTCATGAAGCACACAAACGAAATGCCCGCTATTACAACCTCCGGCGACGCCCGTTGGAATTTTTCGAAGGAGATAAAGTTTGGAAAAGAAATTATGTTCTCTCGGCCGGTGCGCGTCACTTTTCCTCCAAACTCGCGCCGCGTTTCATTGAGTGTACTGTCCTTAAAAAATTGTCCAAAACTTCTTATCGGTTAAGCGATGGGGAAGGCAATGACCTCGGCGTCTGGCACATATCCGACCTGAAGTCCGCCCCGGACGACGCGGAGCACCCTTCTCTGGTTGAGGACGACGACGTTGACTCGACAAGCTAAAAAAAAAATATTTTCCGAGGTCGTTTACCTTCGACTTCCAGTCCCCCGGAGCTCGGCTCCTTCAATTTTGTTTTCTTTCCTTTTAAGTAGTTCAGTTTAAATTTTAGCGAGTTCCGTTACCTTGGAACTTCCGGTTATTTCCGGTGCCCGAGGGCACTTTCAAAGTTTTGCTGTAGCCATTTTTTATAGTCATTCTGCGTAACGGGTTCTTCGAGAATCCATCCTTCCAGTTCCTTTTCCCAGTGTGGGTGTGAATGTGCGGACTGGGGATTTTTTTTGTGACTAGACTCCGGTTCGGACGGGTTCCGCTTGCGTACCGGTTGATTTCGGATTCAAAATTTTTTGTATTGCGTAACGTTTAGTTTTTTGGGTTTAAGGATTTTTTTTTGGAAAAATTTTCGTCCCTCGTTCAGACCCGGAATTAGTTAATTTTTTGGTAACTTACCAGAGCTGAATTTTTGGGATTAAATTTTGGGGTATAAAATTTTTGGTGAAGCTCGGAAAATTTTTTTTTAGGTACCCGTTTTCTTTTTCCTTAGTCCTGTTTACTGCAGTTTCCCTAGTTAAGAACGTTTGTAAATCTTTGTATTGTTTCTAGTAGTTGTGTAAAAGCAGAGTTCAACGAAATTTGTTTTTCTACTTTTTGGGTATCCGCTGAGCCTAGTACTTAAAATTGTAATGCACCCAGGCCCTTCAGGCCCGCTGTAAACTGCTGAGGCAGTATTGCTGTTCATTTATCTTTACAGGAAAATTAGGAGTGGCCGGTGGGCCTGGGACTCGCTGCTCGGCCGAATTCTGGCCTCTGGCAGGGACCTGCAGTTCCAGCTAGTCGGAGAAGTTTACGAGCAGCTAGGAAACCGACGGCAAGCAGAAGATCCAGGGGCCTGCCACCAAATAAGTACCAGGCCGTTTATTTTGCTGTCAGAACTGACGAGTAACCGTCGGAAAAACACCGTCTTTACACTGGTGAGCCGTCGGGAGTACCTAAAGTCCTGCCATTGGGCACGAAGCCGATACGAAGCTCCGAGAGCCTACGCCGTCACTCTTGGCCATGGCAGAATTCCCCGAGCGGCGGATACCAGGCCCCGAGGCACAAAGAAGACCATCCTTAGATAGCTTAGGACTCGGCGGTGTCATTAGTAGCTCAAAACTTGTAAGTAAATTTTTTTTATCATTGTAATAAACTCTGCTTCAAATCTTATTTTTCTATTGCTTCGCTGGAGCGCCCTACTCCAGCTTCTCCCCTTTCTAGGGCTGGCGCCTGGAGGAACCACCGAGGCCATACCAAGTTTAAATTTCACTTTCGTTGATTTTTTTTTCTTGTCTTTTTTTTACTTTTAAAGTCGGGCGTAGATCTGGCCTCGTTGGGTTCTTCCGAACCCACTCCCGTAGCTCCCGTTACATTTTAGAGCTGCCGTAAATTTTGTTTGTCAGAAGGTAGGAACAGTCTTCCTCAATTTTGTCACAACATATACATATACATATACATATACATATACATATACATATACATATACATATACATATACATATACATATACATATACATATACATATACATATACATATACATATACATATACATATACATATACATATACATATACATATACATATACATATACATATACATATACATATACATATACATATACATATACATATACATATACATATACATATACATATACATATACATATACATATACATATACATATACATATACATATACATATACATATACATATACATATACATATACATATACATATACATATACATATACATATACATATACATATACATATACATATACATATACATATACATATACATATACATATACATATACATATACATATACATATACATATACATATACATATACATATACATATACATATACATATACATATACATATACATATACATATACATATACATATACATATACATATACATATACATATACATATACATATACATATACATATACATATACATATACATATACATATACATATACATATACATATACATATACATATACATATACATATACATATACATATACATATACATATACATATACATATACATATACATATACATATACATATACATATACATATACATATACATATACATATACATATACATATACATATACATATACATATACATATACATATACATATACATATACTTATACATATACATATACGTATACGTATACGTATACGTATACGTATACGTATACGTATACGTATACATATACATATACATATACATATACATATACATATACATATACATATACATATACATATACATATACATATACATATACATATACATATACATATACATATACATATACATATACATATACATATACATATACATATACATATACATATACATATACATATACATATACATATACATATACATATACATATACATATACATATACATATACATATACATATACATATACATATACATATACATATACATATACATATACATATACATATACATATACATATACATATACATATACGTATACATATACATATCTATAAATCATAGTAAAATACAAAATCCATTGTACCTATATTTTGCAATTAATGTTACCAAGTTTATATTTTATTATCACAAAAAGTGCTAAAAGTTAGATATCTATTTAAAATATTGTATTTTAGCATAATGTACTTAAATTAAATTGGCTTTCATTTATCTGTAATGATATATAAATCATTTACATAATATGGGTCCGCTATGTGAAATCCTACCCATATATACCTACAGTGTTGCCAGTACGAATCAGTATTTCATATTGCAACGTTCACGCTCTTAAGTAGTGCGTAACATTTGCCGAAAGTTTTGCACACTGCAATTCATTCTTCTTGTGCCGTACATACAACAGTAGTTAAAAATAGGTTGCATGTTTTAGAAGAATGAAGCTTATTTTGAGTTTATGCTCCCTTTTGGCAATTTGGTGCACTGTATCCGATGGAGCGGACATCCTCTATATTTCTTTGACACCGTCTCCAAGTCACCATGTATGGGATAAAACATTAGCTATGGCTTTAAGGAAAAATCATAGAATTACATTTCTGACACATTCCGTGGAAAAAAGTGTAGAGAATTTTACTGTCATTTACTTTGAAGGTAGATATGTAAATATATTTTATAAATAATTATTTTATTTGCAGCAAATGAAAAACTTTTTTCTACCTTTAACGTATATATTTTACAAATTATTTTAATAAAAGGAAAAAGTAACATTCTATAGGACTAGTTCCGAAAATGCTATTTTCTGGGCTAGTTTTATAATATCTACGGCTCTAGTAATTGGATATTATCTGTTATCAATAATATAGTCCTCCACTATTGTATATACACCGGGTGTCTACTTTTTTCTCGAACATAGGATATTCAATGCAAAAATATTAATTTAGCGATATCTCTTCACCTATTAATTTTAGATAAAATAATTATAATGAAGAAACATGTTCAGAATAATGTGCATCGATGAGTACCAAGTTTATTGTTGACTTGTTTCTTATGTACGCATTAGAAGCAAAAAAAATACTCGATTTAAGGTAATTATTAGAGTGCCAGGAAAATAAAACAAAAATTTATGTTTGTTGTTTCTCACATATCTGACTGATTTGATATTTCTTTTTATTTTATTACTATTACAATTTGTGATTATTTTTTACTTCTAGATTAAGTTTTCCTATTATTCGAGAAAAATGTAGACACCCAGTATATTTAATAATAATAATAATAATAATTAATAACAATTAATAATAATAATAATTAGTAATAATAATTAATAATAGTACAGTATATTTGTTGCTGGATTATTACAAATATTATACAAATAGTGGATGGGCAATAAACATTTTGTGTAATACAGATAATGAAATAAAATATTAAATCTCTTACATCTATATTATATGATGACTGATGACACACTTCAAAATTAAACCCAATTACAAGAGAAAAAAAATTTAACATATGTACATACATATTATTTAATGTTAGATAGTTGTTTGATTATTTTTACAATTGCCTAATATATTTTATATATTATAAATTTTACAGATATAAAAAATATTACAATTTTAAATCCCAAATTAATGGTTTAAGTATAATTCTTGGAACTCATTATTTTGTGATAAGTTAATAGATGTAATTTATTAATTTTATTGTTTTTAAGATTATTAAGTAAGTAGGTATAATTATTTTCGTTTGAGCTGTTATGTTCATGTAAAAAATTTGATAAAGGATACAGTTTTTAAGAAATATGGTACCCATGTAATTTCATTATAATATCAAATTTCAGTAAGCAGAAGAACATCTGCATGACGTTGTTCTGCCCCTAAAAAATATTTTGTGTACTACTTTACTTATCCTTGTGGTTAAATGTTGAAGTGAAGTGATGGGTGAGTCTGTTGTGAGGTGTTCATTGTTGTGTAGTGGATGATCCACGGACAGGGTAAAATCCGATTAGAGAAGAAAATATTTTTTTAAACCAGTGGTTCTCAAGTTACAATACAATGTTATATATTTTTAAATGGGATATATATTTTATAGGCCCATTCGATAGAGTATATTTTTCTGAATTCAAACGCATAATCACTTTATATCTTTACATAACAAAAATATTGAAACATATTCAATTGAAATTTAAATAAATACATATTTTATAGTCATTTTTCAGTAGGTTATGTATGAAAATTTGTCAATTTGAATTATTTAGGATATAAATCAAATAAGACACTGTTTATAACGTTATTAACAAATATTTGTTTCATTTTAATTTAATGTCAATTGTTTTTCATACATAGCCTACTTAAAAAGAACTATAAAAGTCAAATTTACTTAAATTTCAATTTAATTTTGCTCAATATTTTTGTTATGTAAGGACCTAAAATAATCACATAATTGAATTCAGAAAAAAATACTCTATTGAATAGGCCTAAAAAACATACTCGTATATCATCCCATTTAAGAAAATATAACTTTGTATTGTAACTTGAGGACCACTGATTAAAAAAGTATTTTCTTCTCTAATCGGATGTCCTCCTTGGGCTTCTATAAAATTGTCTTATAGCATTTTATTGAATCTTTAAAAATATAGAAATTATTTGAGGTAGGTCGTTTAGCTGTTTCGCCCTGTATATATAAGGTGGTGTCTTGGACAACGCAGCAATGGTAAAATCTTAATGTGCAGTTATTTGCTACCCTAATTATAAAACATACTGCAGCCGAATATGGTATTATTTATAATTTTTCAATTTCCGAAACCGTAAAAATAGTCGAAAACAATAATGACATATTTGCAAAAATCATTGATGTCATGGAACAAAAATTTAAAGAAAAGCGCAAACATATCATAGACTCTTAACGGTTAAAATTATTTTAAAATCGAGGAAAATGAAAACACCTTTATTGTAGTTCATGACAACAATGTAAAAGTTGATTACAACAATTTAGTTTAACGAGAACGAAATTTAAGACATCTTTACGGTTTAAACAAGACTAACTTCCATTTTCGGGTGTAACGACGACGAGTATTAGCACCTATATATATATATATATATATATATATATATATATATATATATATATATATATATATATATATGTCGGAGATTGTAATATCAAAGCATGTCGTAACGATCATTTAATGAATCAAGTATTACATGAATCACTTATAATCTTTTAGTTGTATTGTCGTAATCGAAACGTCAAGCATTCTTGGCTATAATGCTTGGATGGAATCAGTGTGTAGCGGTGCTCAGGGAGTGAGTGCAGGTCCGCCTCGCTGAGATCATCACGTTTATATTATCGCTGTGGTTCTGAAATAGTGTTGGTCGACATAGAGTTTGCCAGTGATACTACCCCGCGACATCAGAAGTGGGATTCGCCTGCGATCCACAATATTGTATGTGGGTTTTTGTTCTGTTGGTGAATTTTAAAGTGAAGTGTAGGGCCAAGCAGGTTAAGATGGAAAGGCCGTCTAGCAATTTTTGCAGGTTTTCATCCTAGGGCATTGACCAGTAGCAAGGATTCCGTCTGGGTCCCACCCGGAGAGTGGTGACGTAATTACGAAAGCTGGTTAAGTAGAACCGTGAGTAATGAGTACTGAATTTATTTTAAGCGGTCTTCCAATACTGGTAAGAGATTTTATTACAAAGCTCAAGATATCGTTGTGAGCTATGTTGGTGGCAATTGGGTTGCTGTTGTAATAAAAGCAATTCGGTCAGTTGCTTGTTGAGAAACGAGAGACGAAGTCGAGTTTGTTGTTTATGATATTGTGATGGCCGATGATCCGGATTACCGATCTCCATATATGTTATTTAAGATATTATTTATTACAGTAGGTGTTCATGGTAGTTGTTATATTTTGATTGATGTTTTGTCATTGAGCTTGTATGACGTAATAAGTATTTCATTTTTGGTAGCTTGATTCTACTCCTTTACATCGTCTGCGACGTGACAATATTATTAAACTGAATGTAGGTCAAGTAGTCACAGATCGGGAGTATCAACCAGTTTGCGATTTAGTTAGTTATTTGTGAAATAACAAACGAACTAATACAAATTCTTTAAAGTGTTTTGGTATGTCAAGAAAGATTGTAAAATGTTTTCATTGTACAAGTTTCGCAAACTAACAGACACGTTGAGTAGGTACACTGCAACCTTGAGGCACTTGATATATCGTTACTTACTTTTTATCCAGATATGACCGATGCGGGTGCAGAACCATGGTGTACCGAAATATAAATTATAACATTAAAATTTCACTGGGGATCTTCAGTGAAGATAGTTAATGGTGGAAATATGTTGGAAAACTATGCTAAAGATTAATATTTTATTAACTGCAGATAAAGTTTACTGAGCTACAAAATTGTTATTATCATTATAAGGTTGAGGGCTTTAAGCGCTGGTGACTTTTGTCACCACGACCAGTAAGATCTGCTGTAGCATGTTTTGATTGAATGTCTGGAAGCCACTTCAAAATTTTGATGAACTGAAATTTGGTATATTATAGAACAATGACTAGTATAGATACTTGTCATAATTCAAAGTCCCTTTTGTTAAGAGCTGATAACTCTTTAACGTTCATCGTCGAGGGTGAAATGAATATCTCCAGGCTATGAATTATGGCTTTTCAAGTATCCACAGGAAATGCCTAAGACTCACTTATACTACGGTACCCATTTTAGCTTTGATTCACAAGTGAAAGCAGCCTGGTTATCTGACGTTATGTAGATTGCTTCTCCTTTGAGAGCTTGTTGAAGTTTATTGAGCACAGATTTATTGCTTGAGATATAATGAAACCGTTGTGTATGGATTCCTTTATTTGGCAGCACGGACCAAATAAAATCGATCCAGTTTCTGCTGACTCTAGTTTAGAAATATCCGTAAACCAGGACAGAGAGTCTATTTGGAAGAGTGGCCTTACTACTGTCCACCGAAGGCGATTACCAAAAACTCTCTTGTGTAGCTTTTGTTTCAGAAATTATGAGTGGCCTACGAGATCTCCAAGCTTGAAGTGTTTTGTAGACGTTGGCCCCAGAATCAATTCCATTACTTCACTTGGACAGGTATTCATAGCGCCTGTGGTATGTGATACAAAGAAAAACTATCGTTGCGCTTCCGCAAAGACGCTTGTGCTGTGTTTTATTACATTTTTGCCGCCATACTAATGATGCATGAGTGATCATTGGTCCAAATACGGTGATGTATGGCCAGTGGTTCGTTTCTGCCTGCAATCTCTAGTTTTTGCTAGAAGGACAGCAGCTTGTGTCCGAGGCTGCTACGGGATTTGTTTTGATGATTTTGTTAATGTATAAATTGCATGTGGACTTTTGAGTATTCAGGTTTCAGGTATCTGCGTTGACATTAAGGGTAATGTGATTGAAGCGAGAGATCGATGCATTCGATCAGTTACCGTACGATGATGCTATTTGGGAAAAATATTGTTGACAGTGGCGGGAGAGCTGTAATTATAGACGAAGTCTGTACCAGTCTGTCTCGAAATAATAAGCCAGAATGGGCGAGCATCCTGCCCAAGATCTACGAATGAGGCGATGTGTAGCACTGATAGTGAGAGAATGTATTGGATGTACCGTGTTAGCGTGAATAATATAGCGCTGTGCAGACAGTTCAAATCTGAGTGAACTTTTATCAATTGTTCATGGTATAATTTGTATGAAGTTATTCAAGTTCCTGCACGTCCATGTTCCAAAACCCTGAGTCGTTACGGGTGGAACTTTCATGAATATTGAAATTTAGGTACAAATATAGTAGTGGTTTGAAATAGTCCCTGAGTGTATTCCCAGAACATACTATATGACTTTATTGAATTTCCGGTGAGCAAGATCGTAGCTATAAAACTTGGCGTTTTGGTTTTGATGGGGCTGTGGCCGATCAGGCTCCTCGTGACCGTTTTCGGGGTGACCATTCCAGTTTTGTCAAATTGTGAATTTGTTGAATGTTTAAATTGTGGCAAGCTAGATCATCCGCAAAGGAGTTGCACAGGATAGCTGGTGCCCGGACTGGAGCCTGCCACGGTTGCGAAGCAGACTGTTTTACCTGAAAAACAATTGAGCAACAGAAATCTGTCAGCCATTGGAAGCAGAGAAGTCTGTCAAGACAGGACTTGCTTTTCAAATGTTTGTCTTAATGTTTGGGACGCCTAAGTGCAGCGTGATGGACGCTGGAACAAATTGCTTTAAAATATTTTGATCGTATCCAAGGATAAATTTAATTGAAGAAAGTTCATCGGATGATGGATATAAAGGAAGATAAAAAAAATTGTTTCTACATCTTCTCTTGCAAACGTTTCAGTATATTATTTTACCTTCATCAAGTGCTACAATAAAAATATTTGACACAAATCAACAACAATCGTTTTCCAGAGTATAATCAAACAATAATAAACAACAAGTTTAAAAAAAAAATTAAAAAATACCTGTGAGATATGTAGGCCAAACGAGAAACATTATAATGGACAGCATCACCTGTGACAGTGTAAGATCAACTGACTAAAACTTACTAACCTCCAATAAGAGCAAAAACCAACTTGTCAAAAAATTAAACTAAAAAAACACTAAGCCAAAATACAGTTAGGAAAACGAAAAGAAGAACTATCTGTTTGAATTATTTAACAAATTTAGAACATTTTCATAGCTCTAAGTATTATTTACATAACACATGAATCCAAGTTCTAATTTTTAAGTAGAGCGGTTCATGCGTACAATAATGAACCTTCTGGAGGTTGAGACCACAATTTAGTTAGGCTAATCGAGTGGATTGTTGAAAATCCACAGGGGTGAGTAAAACTTTGAAGAGCCGACAAACTTTTATAACAAAAGTGGCTAAGGAGTAATTGAGGCGTTGGTCTGGAGATTGGTTATTTTCGTTAAATTCTTTAGAATTATTAACCGTGATGGAAGATGACATGCTACTGGATGCCTCTGTCATGGTGTTTCGGTATGCTACTCTGATATCTCTGCCGAAGGTAACATGCTAACTAGGTGCCTCTGTCGTGTGTGTTTTCCAGTAAATGAATTGGGAACCGTTGCTTAAGACGACGAGCTAAGTTTTCGACTTGCCATAGGATTTCTGATTTAGGACCTGAATGTTAGCAAACCAGTAATAATTTGTTTTGTATGTTCTAAAGGCCCATGACTCTAATCGCACTTATAAATACGCACATGACCAAATTAGAAAAATGTCAGATAATAATGATATTTCTTCCCTAGGAACGAAGAGCCAGGTTCTACACAAAATAATTAAAACTAGAATTGTCTATAGTACAATGAGGATGTTCCATTGCTAGGTAAGCAATGACGGTGTGGTTTTCCTGAGCTGGATAAGCGATGACGGAATAGTGTTCCATTGCTGGGTAAGCAATGACGGTGTGGTTTTCCCGAGCTGGTTAAGCAATGACGGAAGGGTGTTCCATTGCTGGGTAAGCAATGACGGTATGGTTTTCTTGCGCTAGTTAAGCGAAGATGGAATAGCGATCGATTGCTGGTTAAGCAATGATGGTCTGTCGCTGTTGGACAAGCTATAACAATGCTTGAATACTGATATTGGTAGTCATGTTTTTATTGGTGAAATGTATTGTCACAGAATTATGTTTTGTTTGACGTCTTGTAAAAAAAGGCGTCCATTAAATAATTTAGTGTACTATAGCTAAATTTTGAGCTTGATATAAATGTGAACAAAGTTGTAACTATTTGAGCACTTATTGGTCAGAGATAGCCGAGCGAAAATACTGTGGATAAATTCTTTGTTTTCAGATAGTTCACACGAGGACGTGTGAAACGTCAGAATGGCCGTGTCGGAGATTGTAATATCAAAGCATGTCGTAACGATCATTTAATGAATCAAGTATTACATGAATCACTTATAATCTTTTAGTTGTATTGTCGTAATCGAAACGTCAAGCATTCTTGGCTATAATGCTTGGATGGAATCAGTGTGTAGCGGTGCTCAGGGAGTGAGTGCAGGTCCGCCTCGCTGAGATCATCACGTTTATATTATCGCTGTGGTTCTGAAATAGTGTTGGTCGACATAGAGTTTGCCAGTGATACTACCCCGCGACATATATATATATATATATATATATATATATATATATATATATATATATACAGGATGTAAATTAAATAAGTGCATTAAATTTAACCAGTAATGTAACTCGACAAGAGCAACAATATTTCTTAATAACTTTTTTTCTAAGTCTTTTAGATTTTAAGTTAAAATTCTTTAAAGATTTGCTGCATATTTCGTTACCCGCCTATGGAGAACAAATAGCTGCTACCGTATTCAAGTGGGATAAAAACAGCTCAAATATTATCGGTTATCGGTTACTCTTACAGTCACAGTAATTAATAAACGAATCAAGGGAAATAACATTATTATTAATAATTAATACGCAATAGTACAATTTTTAAAATAAATAAAATAAAATTTTGGATAAAAAATTATAAAGAAATAGCTACAAAGAAGAATAAAAAGAGCATCATAATTTGGACAGAAAAAACGATAAAAATTTTTATAGAGAAAGTAGAACATGTGAAATTTGAAAAACATAATCTAGAAAGTGAAATAGAAGAATTAATAGAGAAAATAAATGGCGCGTTAACAAAAAAGAGGATAACTATTCGGGAACAAAGCACAGGAAAGAAATGGTGGAATCATAAATGCAGAGAGAAGAAGAAGGAGGTAGCAAAAATGTTAAGAATGTACAGCTTAGGACTAGTAGAAAGGAGAGACTATGAAAATTCAAGAAATGAGTACAAAGTCTTATGTAAAGAACAAAAACAACTGAACCAAAGACAAGAGGAGGAGAAAATAAAACAAATACAAAAGGAAGCGGAAGTATGGAAATATATTCGGCAAGAACAAGGGAATAACAGAACGAAAAATAGCAATCGGATAACGAACGAACAATGGAGAGCTCATTTTATGGAGCTGCTACAGGGAAGTAATAAAAAAATAATACGAACACCTACTGTAAGGATTGGAGAAATAAATGTAAATATTTCGGAAGAAGACGTACAACAACAAATAAATAAATTAGAAAAGAAAGCAGCACCTGGAGAAGACGGAATCACTAATGAAGTTTGGATATACGCGCTACACTTAGTACCAAAAATAACGAGCATTTTCAATAAACTGCTAGGCGGAGAAAATCTACCGAAAAGATGTACGCAAGGAATTATAACGCCAATCCATAAACAAGGAAGCAAACACGAAGTTAAAAAATATAGAGGAATTACTTTAATGAACACTTTATATAAACTGTATGCGATGGTACTCAACGAAAAACTTTTAGTAGAAATAGACCAAAAAGGACTATTACCAGATACCCAAAATGGATTTCGAAAAGAAAGATCCGCAATTGACAACATATATATTTTAAATCAAGTTATAGAAAAGGAAATCAAGAAAGAAAAAGGAAAGTTATATGTTTTCTTTGTAGATTTTAAATCAGCATTTGATACAGTAGATAGGGACGTACTCTTCAATCATTTAAGTGAAAAAGGTTGAAATAAACAACTTAACTTGGCTCTGGAGAACATATATAAGGAAACAAGTAACTGTATAAAGATAGGAAATGAAGAAAGTAACTTTTGGACAAAAAAAGGTTTGAGACAAGGATGCCCGCTCAGCCCTACACTATTTGCATTGTATATAGGAGACTTAGAGGAGTACTTTAAAAAGAGACAGACGGGAGGAACGGTAATGGGAAATGTTAAATTCTGGTCACTAGCATATGCGGACGTTATAGCACTATTAGCAAGAAATGAGATAGAGATGAAATCTATGATGAAAGGCCTACAGAAATACCTACAGAGAAAAATACTTCAATTAAACCCAGCGAAGTCAAAAATAATGATTTTTAAAAAGGGAGGAAGAGAGACGAAAGAACATTGGGAATGGAATGGAGAAAAAATCGAAAAAGTATATACTTTTAAATATTTGGGTTATTACTTTCAAAGAAATAACAGCGAGGAAGAACATATAAGGCAAATAACTAAAAATGCAGCGATTATAATGGCACAAGTATGGGGAATAGGAGAAAGAAAATTTAAAGAAAGTTTTAAAACTAGAGTAATGATGTTTGACTCAATGGTAAAAAGCGTGATGTTCTACGGAGTAGAGATATGGGGCTGGAAAGAACAACATAAAATAGAAAACATGCACGAAAAGTACTTACGATGGATACTGGGTTTGGACATTCAAACACCGAAGTACATTATACGGGAGGAGACAAAAAGAAACAAAATGAGAGTTGATGCGGGTAGAAGAGCAATAACATATGAAGAAAAAATAAGGAGAAAAGATGACCAATCAATCCTAGCGCAATGTTGGAGAGAACTAAGAAAAAAGGAGCGCAACAATCAAGAACCAACAAAGTGGCAAGAAAAGAGGCAAAGATTTTACGAAAGAAATGGATACTCACCACGAGAAGTAGAAAGACTGAGACAAGAAGGAACTAATATAAACAAAGAATTAATTAACAGAGACGAAGTAAATCAAAAACAAGAGCAAGAGAGTAGAATAAAGAACTCAACATATAACCCTTTTTACAAATATATCAAAACATGTGATCTGCCAAAGTACATGAGCAGAGAAAGTCGAGCGGGAGCGATAAAAATAATAGCGTGCTTCAGATGCGGAAATGAAGAAAATGCGAACAAGATATGGATGTCGAAAGAAAATAAATTATGTAGAATGTGTAAAAGGAAAGAAGAGACAATGTGGCATATAATGTACAAATGTGAGGAAGCAAAAAAAGAAAAAAGAAGAATGGATGTTATCCTACACGAGTCGGGCCAAGGAGAAGAATGGATGAGATTTATTTTAGCTAAGAGGGAAGAAAAAAAAAGAAAAATGACATGTAAATATTAATACACGTGATTATTTATGTACTATTTTTGTAGATTCTAAGCCTTGGGGCAAGAATAATAAACAATATATATAAAGTTGTGTATTAAACCAGGCTTTTAATCACCTGTGAAAAGTGGACGACAAGGAGGGGCGAGGTAACGAGAGGAAGAGCAAAAGCATAGTTATTAGGTTATGAGATGATTATTTATCGTCGATAAATCATAATAGTTTAAATACGTTATTCAAAAAATGTAAGTACAAACTTTTGTCCATTTAAAAGAGGTATATGAGTACCAATAATTAGTCGTCCATTTATTGTTCCCGCCCAAATATGTTTTAATGAAAATTTTACAGCATTTTCGTCAGTCGAATGTGTATTGTGCATAATAAATACACCTTCCCAAGTAAATTCAGTCTCATTGATGAACATTATGAGCCATTCCCAAAATTGAAGTCTGTTATGTGCTGAAAACAGAACTTTTTGCACATGTTATGGATATAACTGTTGCTTCTTTTATAATTGTCATATGTGACACTCCGTATTGTGATGTGATAAAGATGTACAAGATTAATAATTGTGCGAATATTAAGAACAGAATGATTTGGTGATTTACGCTCCGTGTAAATACGTTGGCAACTCCATGACACTGTCTTTATGTCAACCGTGATGTCAAGTAAAATGTAGTACAGATACGAGCAAAAAAAATAAATAAATAAACCATAGGTAAGTAATTACAATGTCTGTGTACTCGCATTTTGACAGAATTTTACCTTATAAAAAAGTTTATTAGTTATAATTAATTATTCGTTGAGCTACGTGAAGACTTTATTAAATAAATAAATAAATAAAATGCACTATTCCTTTTCTTCACTGAACTTTATTAATACTTATGTACATTTCGAGTGCTATGCCCTCATCATCAGAGTACACTATTTCAAATTACCAACTATGCAAACTTATAAACTAACAAAATTCTTACAGACTACGTCACTTAAAAATTAATTCATAAAATAAAAACCATCGATCTAAAAGAAAATATGAAATTAATCTCTTTTGATGTTTGTTCCCTATTCCCGAGTATACCAGTAGATAAAATTTTAGAAGTTCCAGCACAAAGTTTAAAAGAAAAAAACGTAGATGACCAGATAACAAAAGAATATATCACCTTAACTAAAATATGCATGAAACAGAACGCTTTCTCCTTTGAGAATTCTATTTATAAACAAGACTTTGGTACGACTATGGGCAATCCATTATCTCCGATCATAGCGAATTTATTCATGTTTCATTTGGAAAAAATTCTTAAAAACAAAATTACAAATTTCCCAAAATTCTGGTACAGATATGTAGACGATGTTCTGGCTATCATAGATCAAGATTTTAATGTAGACCAATTCTTAAATTTAATTAATTCAGTATACCCGTCCATAAAGTTTACTTTTGAAATAGAGAAAAACAATGAACTACCATTTCTAGATTTATTATTAATTAGAAACGGTACAACTATAGAGTTCGATATCTATAGAAAACCTACACACACAGAAAATTATATACATGAGACATCTTATACGTCAATAAAAAATAAAATGGCCACGTTTAACTTTTTAATACACAGACTACACACGGTTCCTCTTAGTCAAGAAAGATACAACAAAGAAATTAATCACATCTTACAGATAGCAAAAATAAACGGTTATAAATCTTCCCAGATCCGTAAATTAATCTCAAAATACAAACATAATCTACAAAAATTAAGATCTTCAAAATTATGAAAACTAGATGATAAAAAGTGTTTTGCCAAAATTACGCTTGACGAAAGACATTGCCACAAATTAAACAACTTATTTAGAAAACATGACATACAATTAGTTTTTGGAAATAATTACAAATTAAAAAAATCTAATAGCAAATAACTTAGACAAAATTGAAGACAATAAGAAATCTGGTATATACTCCATTAGTTGTTCAATGTGCTCTAAATTATACATTGGCCAAACAAAAATAAACATATTAACGAGATTTAAAGAACATATGTATCACGTAAAATATAAAAATATATTCAAATCAGCCTTAGCGTTCCACAGACATGAAACAGGATATTCTTTTGAACAATGTAACTTAAAATTAATAAAAAGTTGCAACAAAAACAGTAAATTAAATATGTTAGAAGCAATATGTATGAAAAAAGAAAGAGGCAATTTATTAAATTGTGACCTGACACCCCTTGATAATCCCTTATTAGAATTAGTTTAACTGGTCCGTTACCTTCGATCATTATAGGTTACTTAGAAATGTTTACCTACTCCACAACACCTGATGTAATTTGATTGGTTGTGACGTAGTCTGTAAGAATTTTGTTAGTTTATAAGTTTGCGTAGTTGGTAATTTGAAATAGTGTACTCTGATGATGAGGGCTTAGCACTCGAAATGTACATAAGTATTAATAAAGTTCAGTGAAGAAAAGGAATAGTGCATTTTATTTATTTAAGTTTATTAGTAATGTCAAAATTTAATTGCAACAATTGACAGGACTGCCAATTACTAAAACAAAATTTTTCATAGCTATTGCTACTGAATTCAATTATCACAAAAATATTTGGAACGACTCGTCAATTTACGGGGTGGTAAAAATGCTAAAAAAAATATGCGATTTCGAGAAAAAGTTATTAAAAAATATTGTTGCTCTCGCCGAGTTATATTAAGCTACGTTTCCACCTCTTGACATAGCATTTGTTTTTGACTTTGTTTTTGTCGGTTTCATTTGTTTTTGTCAAAAAAATTCAAACTGTTTCCACCTAGTAACAAATGATTATTGTTTTGTTCTTGCGTGTTCACATTTAAATGAAAAGACAATTTAATTAGACATTTTAAATTGTTTAGAAAATCTTTTATTTGCATAATTAATTGATACTCATATATATATAACCATTTTATAATTTAATCAATGTATATAAACTATAAATAATTTAAACAGAAATTTTATAAAAATTATGTTGAACATGCCATAATTATTACATTGAGCATTTTAAATTTCAAAAATATTGTTTATATTGATATAATATAATAAAATTGTTTTTAAACCTATAAAATCAAAAAGAAAATAAAAAATAATTATATATTTTGACATGTAGATTTGATATTTCGCCTCAGTAAAGCCCCCACGTGGCATGTTATTCACCATTTTGTGCTTGGCTTCGGGCGGTGTTTATTTGGCGATGTGTTCTGTTGTTTCTTTGCATTTGTTTAACTTTCCCGCTATTTGTTATATCTTCCTTTTCCAATTTTACGTCCACGTATGTGAACAAGTAATTAGCATCACATATTGGAAATAAAATATGTAGTACGATGCTAAATGACTTTTTATATATAAAATTTTGGTGCTTGGATGACAACGTGCTTCCCATCGATGGCACCTAAGCAATGGGGCATATTCCACAATATATCAAAATCTTCTGCATTTTTTTTTCCATTCTGTTTCATTTGGAAACTTCAAATAAATTGGAGACAACACTGCCCACAGCGCTTCGCAAGTTTCTTTTATAATTTTGCATGCTGTCGCTTTTCCAATCCGGAATGCATACGCAATTGAAGCCAAAGAGTCACCGGTTGCTAAAAATCTACAAAAATTTGATTAATTAACTAATTATTATTTATTACCCGATATATTACCGCAGAGTAACAGCCAGTCTTGCCCCTGGTGAAATTGGTTTTCTAAACTTATCTTGCTTCGTTAGTGGTTCTTGTACTAAATTTTACAAAAAATCAAACTGTTCAACAGTTAATCTTGTGCAATTGAAAAATTTTTCTTCATTACACAGTCTCATTTCAATTAATAAATTGGTCCAATCTCCCTGTTCTATTCGTTTTTGATTTATCCACCACCGATGAACTCTCCGACGCTGTTTATAAAGTATTGCTTCCACTGCAGCAAGACTTCTTCTTTTCAACAATGAACTTATTACAGCTATAGTTGTATTATCCATACCGTTAAATAATAATAATAAAAGTAAAAACAATGACAGATCTCAGTCTTCACAAGTAGCGAAATGTTTGTTTATAAGCAGAGCACATAACCTTACATAGAGAGAGATGGCCTTATCTTTCTTTCACACAACAACGACAGTGACAAAAACAAAGACAAAATGTTTGCAGCTTGCAAACTTTCTGACTATGCGCAACGACAGCGACAAAGACTAAGACAAAATCAACAGCTGGAAACGCTCAGCTGTGTCGCCATATGACAAACTTTTGTGACTATGATTTGAAACAAAAACAAAGACAATGTTAAGAGGTGGAAACGTAGCTTTACTGGTTAAATTTAATGCACTTATTTCATTTACAGCCTGTATATATATACAGGCTGTTCAATTTATGTGTTTCACTATTGCTATCTCGAGAACCGTAAGAGATATGAAGTCGGTTAAATTAGCAAACAATTTCTATATTATAAGACTATTAAAATGAGTATTACAAAAAAAATTCAATCAGTAGTTCCCAAATACCGAATTCAACTTTTTAATTTTAAATGAGAACCTACTTTTCTTATTCACCTATTCGATTCAGCATTTTTTTCTGAATACAACGATATAAAATTTTTATACCCTTGCACAACGAAAAGAACGAGAAAAATGCAAAAGAAAAATTATTTTCATATTTATTTCTACATGTAATCAGAGTGCCATGACAAAAACAATTCAATGTTTTGTTTTGTATCACATGTCAAAGTAGTTCGTTTATGAATTTTCTTGTTTTTTTTTGTGTTAAAATGAATTTTACGCACGAAGAAAAAATTGATAAGTACGAAGTTTTCATATTATCTCTGAAAAATACTGTTGCTGCAAAGAATACGTATAGGGAATGTAATCCTGAGCGGCGAGTTCCTTGTCGTCAATATTTTAGAAAATTAGAATTAGCACTTCGCGCTAATACGGATGCATTCGTATCGAAGCGAGTTAGCGTACAAGATCAAGAAGCTGAGTGAGATAAATATATTAGCATATTTTGAAGCTAATCCAACAGCTTCAGTTAGAATTTCTGCCGTTGTAATTTAAGTGTGGGCACGATCCATAGGATTTTAAAGAAACATAAATACAGACCATTCAAAATGATTAAAATTCACAATTTACATCCTGGTGATCGTGAGCGAAGATTAGAATTTTGTAATTTATTGATAAATGAGGATCCAGATAAAAAATGCAATCGAAAATATTATTTCCCACATAGACGGCCGAAATTTAAGAAAAATATGAAGTAATATGTTCAGAAGAATTTTGAACAATTTTTATAATATTTTTTAAAGTATCTAAATCAAACAATGATGAAAACAAAATATTCAATTGTTTTTCTCATGGCACTCTGATTACATAAAAATAAATATGAAAATAATAATTTTTCTTTTGCATTTTTCTCGTTTTTTTCGTTGTGTAAGGGTATAAACATTTTATATCGTTGTATTCAGAAAAAAATACTGAATCGAATAGGCGAATAAAAAAAGTAGGTTCTCATTTAAAATTAAAAAGTTGAATTCTGTATTTTGAGAACCACTGGTTGAAATTTTTTTGTAATGCTCGTTTTAATAGTCTTATAATATAGAAATTGTTTGCTAATTTAACCGACTTCGTATCTCTTACGGTTCTCGAGATAGCAATAGTGAAACACTTTAATTGAACACACTGTATATATATATATATATATATATATATATATATATATATATATATATATATATATATATATATATATATATATATATATTTATATACCGCGTGTCTCAAGAAAATTTTAACATAGGCTTTTAATATGGGAAAACAGTTTTTTGTAAATAAAAAGTGTCCGGCAGCAAATAAATGGTGCGATTCTGAACTTACGGGTCTCTACTCCGCATAGCTCAACTTTGAATCTGCTTTTCTGTTCGAGAAGTGTAGAGCGGTACGGGGACCTTGTCCGCGAAATCCTTTAGCCGCTAAAGGATGCCGCAAACAAGGTGTATTCATTGTTTTGTTCGAAATCACGTTAAGGTTTAGCGTGATTTAGCAGCTTTGATATACAAATAACTATTGTAGCACAGAAAATAAATGTTTTCATATCATATAGCGGTATACCTACACCTAGTAAAAAATACATAGGAAAGATCCGTAGAAACAATATTATATTCTTCACTATTTATAATATAAGTAGGTATCTAAAAACCGTTATTTTAAGATAGGTATGTTTTACAAACTGCACTTTTTTCTTTGATAATTTGTTAAATTTTGTCTCCTTCGTTTTCTGGAAGCAGATAATCGTTAGTTTTTTTGTCACGGTGCCTACCTCGAATATTGGGATTCATTGTTGTAAATTGCAAAAATAATAATATTGTAGGACTACAGAAGTACCTACATACGACGAGTATAGCCACAGCTAAGTTTTTACCATAAAAGATTCCCCGCACACCGCACTGGCATAGTCTTGGTCGTCTTGGTTGAGAACACCATGCCCATTTCTATACCGGCCTGAAGTTAGCCCCGCCCATTATAGCACCAACGGTATTTTCTATCTTATTAGTTAGTGCATCGTTAGTGCTTTTTAGTGCACTATAAACGAACGTTAGTCCACATCGCATTATTAAGTAAATTATAGAAAATATGGGTGGGCCAACTTCAACATAAATTTTAAGATTTATTTAGTATTTACCATATCATTAGTTTGTGCATCGTTAGTGCTTTCCAATGATCCCAGCAGTTTCGTTAGTGCTATTACCATACACCTGAAATTAAGAAAAAACTCTGGGTGGGCCAACTTCAAATTAAATTTTAAGATTTAATTAATGCGAACACTGTCGCTAGTTAGTCTATCGTTAGTGCTATCTAATGAACCCAATAATTTCGTTCGTGCTATTACCATACATTCGAAATTATGAAAAAACTCTGGGTGGGCCAACTTCAAATTAAATTTTAAGATTTAATTAATAGGTACACTGTCGCTAGTTAGTGCATCGTTAGTGCTTTCTAATGAACCCAATAGTTTCGTTCATGCTATTACCATACATTCGAAATTATGAAAAACCTCTGGGAGGGCTAACTTCAAATTAAATTTTAAGATTTAATTAATACGTACACTGTCACTAGTTAGTGCATCGTTAGTGCTTTCTAATGAACCCAATAGTTTCGTTCGTGCTATTACCATACCCTAGAAATTAGGTAAAAACCCTGGGTGTGCCAACTTCAAATTAAATTTTAAGATTAAATAATACGTACACTGTCACTAGTTAGTGTATCGTTAGTGCTTTCTAATGAACTCAATAGTTTCGTTCTTGCTATTATCATACACTAGAAATTTGGAAAAAACCCTGGGTGGGCCAACTTCAAATTAAATTTTAAGATATAATTATTCGTACACTGTCACTAGTTAGTGCATCGTCAGTGCTATTACCATACATTCGAAATTAGGAAAAAACCTGAGGTTGGCCAACTTCAAATAAAATTTTAAGATTTAATTAATACGTACACTGTCACTAGTTAGTGCTGTCTAATGAATCCAATAGTTTCGTTCGTGCTATTACCATATGCTCAAAATTAAGAAAAAACTCTGGCTGGGCCAACTTCAAATTAAATTTTAAGATTAATGAATTGTACCCTGTCACTAGTTAACGCATCATTAGTGCTTTCTAGTGAACCCTACTCACTGCTTTCTGTCAGAGCACTCTAAATCTATGTAAAAAATAATATGTATTTTTTCCTTTCTTGGTATTCTTATAGTAGCCATTGTTTCATTAAGTTAATATAAAACTTTTATTGAATTTTTCTCAAAAAAAAAAATGTTAACAAAGGGTATGCAAATATCATATCACTGAATTCAAAATAAAATTCTCTGTGTTACAGGTTCTATTATTTAGTTGTACTTCAGCCGATAAGCTGATTACACAGCAAAATATTATTATAGGAAAATTTGAACAACGTATTTATAAAATATGTTTAATAGAATATTGTTACAGATTTTATATAACTACTAGCTTTTGTGTAAGCTTGCGCGGGAAAAACTTGGCGGGGGACTAAAGTCTTTGAACGACTGAACATAACAACATATTATATTAACTAAAAGTTCCTAAATTACTGATGCTCTCTGGAGAGGCGGGAAACTAGTGGTGTTACAGTCTCCCCCTTGGAAGTATTTAACCGACCCGGTGATACCTCAACAGTAGCGGCGTGGTGGCCTTCTTTCTCTGGGAACTCTTGGCGCGGATGGGGCTGGCACCTCTGGAACAGTAGGGACCACAGTCGTCTTGCGAGGCCGCCCTCGCTTCCTAAGTTTCCTTACAGGGATAACGGGATCTGCATTTTCAGGGCTCCTGAAAGGGGTGAGGTCAGCGACATGATACTTGCCAAGGAGATCCCCTTCCGGTGCACATATTTCGTATGAAGTTAATGAGGCTTTCTTGTCAATGACATAGGGGCCGTCGCGCTTTGTGGCAAACTTAGATGTAAAGCCCTTGGCGGCGTTACTGAGGGATGTTACCAACACTAGATCTCCAGGTTCGTACTGGGGTGCATTTCGTCGTTTCCCGTCGGCCACTTCTTTGCTGCGGTCCTGGACTTATTCTATTCGTTCGCGTATCTCTGAAAAAGAATTAGCAAAAGTCTGAAGGTAAGGTGTAATATGTGGGACGTAGGTCTCTGGCAAACGTGAGATAGGCTGGGCTACACCCAGTGGTCACCGTGGTTGCAGTGTTCATTGCGTATCTGATCAGTGGGAGACGTGAGGACCAACTTTGATGATCTTCACCCACTAATATGGCGAGTTGGGTCTTCATATCTCGGTTTTTTCTTTCTACTGGATTACTGGCGGGGTGGTACAGGGGCGTAAATGATTGCGTAATCCCAAAACAGTATGCAACCTTCTGCATAACTGCGCTCACAAATTGCACTCCGTTGTCGCTTATTATTTTCCTTGGAAATCTAAAGCGGAGGAAAAACTCTTCGATTAGTATCTTTGAGCAATCTTCTGCTGAAGCAGTCTCTAAGGGGTAAAGCTCAATCCATTTGGATGTGGTATCTTCTACGATCAAGATCCATCTATGACCTTCAGGAGTTGTTGGCAGTGGTCCAAATAAGTCGACAGCGATTATTTCAAATCTTTGCTCTGCGACTGGAGTCTGGAGAAGTCCAACTGGTTTCCTGTTTGAAATTTTGTACCTTTGGCATGGTAGACACTTACTAATGTAATCTGCGATGAATTTCCTCATGCCCGTAAAATAGTATTTTGCTGCTATTCTCTGGTAGGTTTTTTCTACTCCATAATCGCCAGCTGTTGGAACATCATGGTAATCGTGTAATATTTGGGCACTTTCTTGCTGTGGTACTACTCGTTGTGCGGTTTCTTCATCTGAAAAAATATCTGTAAAGCACTCCTGCTGACATAACGAACCCTCGTTCGGCCCAACGAACGGCTTCCTCTGAGGTCATGTCTTCTAGAGCTTCTATTATTTTCTTTACTTCAACATCCTTTAATTGTTCAATTCTTATATCTTCGGCCGTCCTTGTTGGCATCTCTACCATCACTGTGCACACGGAGCATTCTGCTGGTGTTGTACATATTGGTCTTGACAGAGTATCTGCTACTACATTGAGTTTTCCGGGTGTAAACTCTATTTGTAGGTCATATGCCTGCAGGCATAGCGCCCATCGCGCTAAGCGTCCAGTTGGAGACTTTAGTGAGAGCAACCAACGCAGGGGTTGGTGGTCAGTACGAACCTTTGCACCTTCGATGTATCCCCGATACTTTTCTATGGCGAACACCACCGCCAGAGCTTCTTGCTCCGTCATAGAATAATTCTTCTCAGCGGGCGTCAGCAATCGACTCGCGTACTCAACTGGTCTCTCATCGTTCCCCTCCCCCTGGAGAAGGACTGCTCCAAGCGCATAATCGCTTGCATCGGGCCGAATTATGTATGGCTTGGATGGGTCGGCTTGACGAAGGATGGGTGCCGTCGTCAGCAATTCTTTCAATTGGGCATACGCAGCTTGTTTCTTTTCACTCCAGGTCCAAGGTACTTATTTCCGAGTGAGCTTAGATAATGGCTCTGCGATTCTCGAGAAATTGGGTACGAATTTGCGATACCAACTACACGTTTGAAGGAATGTTCGTAGGTGTTTTATATTTTGTGGACACGGCATGTCCCGAATGGCACTTACTTTTACGGGGTCAGTGCTAATACCATCCCGTGTCAACACATGTCCGAGAAACTTCACTTCTCAAATACACATTTTTCACGTTGTGCTTTTAAGTTAAATTGTCTTAGACGCGCGAATACTTTAATTAAGTCTTTAATATGTTGTTCGAAGATATCTGAGACAATAAGAATATCGTCTAGGTATGCGAAGGTTCTATTATTTATTTGTACTTCAGCCGATAAGCTGATTACACAGCAAAATATTATTATAGGAAAATTTAAACAACGTATTTATAAAATATGTTTAATAGAATATTGTTACAGATTTTATATAACTACCAGCTTTTGTGTAAGCTTGCGCGGGAAAAACTTGGCGGGGGACTAAAGTCTTTGAACGACTGAACATAACAACATATTATATTAACTAAAAGTCCCTAAGTTACTGATGCTCTCTGGAGAGGCGGGAAACTAGTGGTTTTACATCTGTCTAATAAGTAAATTTTGATATATATCGTAGAGGAAAAAATCGTTACACACAGAGAGACACAAACAGACATCACTGTAAAAATAGTAAAAACGTGTGGATCCTAATTTGTGCTTATTCACTGAAAACTCTATCGAATTTTTGGACCGAAAACATTAGGTACCTTCCTTACCTACGGTATGACGGGACGGGAGGTAAAAATTGTGCTGTGCTGCCCTGCGCCGTGTTGCCTAACTTCAGTCAGAAGGAACCGTTTCATTCGATAGCTAAATGGATACAGCCACAGCCAGTCAGAAAACCTAGGAGTATTATTTCTTATAAAAAATCTGTTGTGGCCAACACAATACCTCCCGCCATTTACAGCCCGAGTCACAAGAAAGATTAAGTTAATCCTTATTTTTGGATTAGCGAATTTTACTCTAATTTTGACAGTTTATTTCTTAAAATATAGTCTAATCTTATCCAAGTAACTACCTTTTTTGTAAAACCCCTCAACATGATTAAATCCCAATTACAGAGTGGGTTCACATTCACACACATCCATTCCTTAGTGGGATTCGAATCCAGATCCCCGAGGGCACTCATGACATGAGGCGTTGCTCTAACCATTGCGCCACCGGAGCTATAATAAAATGAAGATTAAATTTTAAATACTGGGATAGAATAGAATTCACTAATCCAAAAATGAGGATTAGCTAAAACTTTTTTGTAAATCGTTAATTTTTTATTAATCTAAATACATATCTACATATTTACTTATGCTGGAAACTGTATTGAATTCCTTTTCTATTGTTCTATTTACTTTTTTCTTTTTAAAACGTTACTAATATTATTTTGAAATGATTAGTTCTTTGATAGTGACATTTATATGTCAGTTACATTCTTTTGAATACCTGCGTTTTGTTTCTTTAAAGCGTAGGCTCAGGGATTTAAATTATAGTATTATAGATAAATTTATAAATTTATCCATAAAATATATAGAAAAAGTATTAATGCAAATCTATAGAAAATTTAATAATCTTTAATTTTTATAAGTAATAACATTAATCTCGAAAAAATAACATTTAAAGATATTTTTCGAAGAAAAACTGTTTTGAGCTTCTAGTAAAGTGCCATTTCCGGTTATCCGATTTTCACCAAAATCTAATGGGCTCTTTCCATTACAGAAAAAGTTCGAAATACAAGGTTTCAAAATTTTCTGAATGATAGTATTTGAGTTAGAGTGGAGGATCCACATACACATACACACAGACATCATTTTGAAAATGTTAAAATTGGATTCTAGGGACCTTAAAACGTGCTCATTTACCAAAATCTCGATATGCGATTTTTAGCACGATCCCTATACCTCCCTTACCAATGGTAGCGGGAAATCAAGCCGGCTATGCTTGGCGCTTTGTTTCTTTGATTTTCTCACCTAAACTGCCATAATTGTCAAATTATAAAAGCAATGCATACAAATTCTAGTTACGCCTTGTTTTACACGTTTTGAAGCTTTTGCAGGAAAAAGTTAAATATTAATTTTATTTTCAATTAAAAATTACCGTAGACTCGTAACACTGTAAAGGTTACACATGCGCACTACCAACACTCCATAGTTCAAGTAATATACCTATAAAACTATATACTGCTGATGCCCTATCTCTCACTTAAGAGGAGTCTGCTACAAATATTATTGTCTATCCTTGTCAGTTAGTGTAAGAATTTCCCTCCCGTTAGTTTCCCTTTCCCGTTTTACACCAATAAAATCAAAGCAATCTGGCACTTGCGCAGAGCTATTCTTACAGACAACTGCAGCTATATATTCAGATATATATATATATATATATATATATATATATATATATATATATATATATATATATATATATATATATATATATATATATATACCGGGTGTCTTAGGCCGACCGACACATGGGCGATTAACATGTAAAATTAGTTAATTGTGAATAGTATCTCCCCAGTGCAAGATATTAAGATGAAATTTTGCATGCTTATCCGGGGATACTATTTCTATGGATTTCAATTCAAATCAGTCAATTTACAAGTGTAATATTAGAGAAATTGTAGAAGTACCATGAATGTTATTCATATCTTGAAAATAATAGTATCTAAGCAACAGCTCTGATAGAGTAGGGGTAACGTGCGCGCTTCACAATTTAGAGAGTCGGGTTCGAAACCAACCGACAGCAATATTTATTTTTTAATTTTTTCTTTTCAAAATAATTTTTATTATTAATAAGTTTTTAATCTTTTATTAATATTTAATTTAATAAAGTGGATACATTGTACGTAACAAGATTTATTTATTTAAAAAATATTAAATCGTACCTACTAATTACATTAAAATTTAAAAATTATAATAAATATTCAAAATGGCCGCCGTTTTGCGCTAAGCAAAATCCGAGACGATCGTAACATTGCTGTCTCACGTTGCTTAGCTGTCGATTAGAAATAAGCCTACATTCATTCCTTATTGCCGCTTTCAGGTCTTCTAAAGTGGTCAATTCATAATGGCCGTAAATTTTTGATTTTAAATGACCCCAAAGAAAAAAATCTAAGGGGCTTAGATCAGGAGACCTTGCCGGCCAATTAATTGGTCCATTTAAACCAATCCAAGAATCTGGAAATGAATTGTCCAAATATTCTATGACAATTTGCACGTTATGCGCTGGACACCCATCCTGTTGAAACCATATCCTCTCCATATTTAATTCTGTAAGTCTAGGCCCAACTACTGTTTCCAATAAATCTAAATATTTTGGACCGTTCAATGTCCCTTCAATAAAATATGGTCCAATAATGTGTGATTCCCTCCCAAACATTAACCTTCTGGGGATATTGAGTTCTTGATAAATTTTGAAGAGTTGGTTTATCTTTTGACCAGTGGCGAAAGTTTTGCACATTCGGTTCGTTATGAAGAGTAAATGTGCATTCATCGGTATAACAGAGGGAATACAAAAAGTTTCTGTTTTCATTGGCTTTATCCATAATTGTTTCACAATAAGTTGCTCTTCTTTCTTCGTCGCCGTCTCGCAATTCTTGATGGTTACCTACTTTGTAACTTCTAAATCCATTTTTCTTAAGTATTCTAGCAATTTTTGTTCTACTTATTCCACATTCCATTTGTAAACTTCTTAAACTAATAGTAGGCTCCACTTCCACCCGCGCAATTATTATTTCTTCAAATTCATTTTCAATTGGTTGTATTCTCTGCTTTGTGTGATTAGCAACACACCCAGTTTCTTCAAATCTGTTAATAATACGCCTTACACGGGATTTATTAACTACTTTTTCTGGATTTTCGGCAGAAAATACATCAGCAGTTTGCTGTAGGCTATTACCAATGTGAAATAATTTCACAATACGAATTTTATCTTTTGTAATTAAATCCATATTATTTAAATAACACTAGCAACAAATAAAGATAGTACAATACAAATCTGCATTTGACGTTTGATTATTCAAATCAAATGTTCTCGTTTTTTTTGTTTTCGTCAGGGCTAACTATAATTTGAAGAAATTTAATTTATAACAAACCAATAAAGCAAATAATAAAATATTTTTTAAATAAATAAATCTTGTTACGTACAATGTATCCACTTTATTAAATTAAATATTAATAAAAGATTAAAAACATATTAATAATAAAAATTATTTTGAAAAGAAAAAATTAAAAAATAAATATTGCTGTCGGTTAGTTTCGAACCCGACTCTCTAAATTGTGAAGCGCGCACGTTACCCCTACTCTATCAGAGCTGTTGCTTAGATACTATTATTTTCAAGATATGAATAACATTCATGGTACTTCTACAATTTTTCTTAATTTATTCTAATATTACACTTGTAAATTGACTGATTTGAATTGAAATCCATAGAAATAGTATCCTCGGATAAGCATGCAAAATTTCATCTTAATATCTTGCACTGGGGAGATACTATTCACAATTAACTAATTTTACATGTTAATCGCCATTGTGTCGGTCGGCCTAAGACACCCGGTATATATATATATATATATATATATATATATATATATATATATATATATATATATATATATATATATATATATATATCTGCACTCGTCTAATGTTAGTCTCACAAATCTCACTCCCACCAGCAGTATATTAGTTTTATAGGTATATTGTTCAAGTAGAAATCATATATGACCCGAGCACATGGCAGTTGTAAACGCGGGAGGCGTGGCCTGAAAGAGAGAGGAGATTGCTGTACTACATTAGTAATACTGTTCTGAAAACATCGAGTGCGAAGCAAAATTGCAGGCAAACCCAATCGCAAATAGCACGAATGAAACTATTGGGTTCATTAGAAAGCACTAACGATGCACTAACTAGTGACAGTGTACGAATTAATTATATCTTAAAGTTTAATTTGAAGTTGGCCCACCCAGGGTTTTTTTCCAAATTTCTAGTGTATGATAATAGCAAGAACGAAACTATTGAGTTCATTAGAAAGCACTAACGATACACTAACTAGTGACAGTGTACGTATTATAATCTTAAAATTTAATTTGAAGTTGGCCCACCCAGAGTTTTTTCATTATTTAGAATGTATGGTAATAGCACGAACGAAACTATTGGGTTCATTAGAAAGCACTAATGATGCACTAACTAGCGACAGTGTACGTATTAATTAAATCTGAAAATTTAATTTGAAGTTGGCTCACCCAGATTTTTTTCATAATTTCGAATATATGATAATAGCACGAACGAAACTATTGGGTTCATTAGAAAGCACTAACGATGCACTAACTAGCGACAGTGTACCTATTAATTAAAGCTTAAAATTTAATTTGAAGTTGGCCCACCCAGAGCATTTTCATAATTTCGAATGTATGGTAATAGCACGAACGAAACTATTGGGTTCATTAGATAGCACTAACGATGCACTAACTAGCGACAGTGTACATATTAATTATATCTTAAAATTTTATTTGAAGTTGGCCCACCCAGAGTTTTTTCTTAATTTCTGGTGTATGGTAATAGCACTAACGAAACTGTTGGGATCATTGGAAAGCACTATCGATGCACTAACTACTGATATGGTAAATACTAAATAAATCTTAAAATTTATGTTGAAGTTGGCCCACCCATATTTTTTATAATTTACTTAATAATGCGATGTGCACTAACGTTCGCTTATAGTGCACTAAAAAGCACTAACGATGCACTAACTAATAAGATAAAAAAGACCGTTGGTGCTATAATGGGCGGGGCTAACTTCAAGCCGGTCATTTCTATGCCTCTCTTCTCTACCCGTACTCCACCACACCCGGACTATGATAACTGAATTTAGCTTGCGCAAAGTTTCGTAAAAGCGGTTTAGAAATTTGTAAATTACAAACGTAATTTTAAACATAGAACTAAATTTCGAAAACGAGCTTACAGAGGGAACGTGATAGTATACTTCTCGTTTGCTATATTTTCTAATAATTACTAATTTCATTAGATATATTATGTTAAATTTTGCTAAAATTGTCTACTTTTGTAATTTTTTAATATTGTTTGTAAACATTTTTTTAAAAATTAATAAGTGTAAAGCTTAGATTTATATTTTAAGAAAACGTTTTGCATAATTTAATTTTTTCAAGATTAATATGTAAGTCGTAAAATAGAAACTGCGGCACCTCTAATCACGCAACATTTTGTTTAGGAGACGGGACCCTTAACGCGCTACATCGCTGTAACTATACATCGATGTACGTTGCAGCGCGCTGTAACTGAGAATTTTATATAGCACTGAAAATGTCTATTCTGAATATACCGCTGTATGTAAATGATCTACAGCGTTCTACAATGGTCCTGCAGCACTTACTTAAATTGCAGCTAAATTCATCATTATTTTGTGAAATGGCATTTGTGTCATTCTTGTCAAGTGCAAGTCTGCAAGATGATGGAAAATATGCAGTTACCTTGTCAAACGTTGGTTTATATTATATATTTATTATAATACTTTTTTAATAAAGTGTAGAACAAATCAAATAATACTTACCATTTTTAGAAAATCAAAGAAAAGAAAACGTAATACAACAGATGACCAATTTGCAATATATGTTCCTATATAAGTGAAATGGAGATAGATTATGCGTTTCGCAGTGGAACAATTAATCCGAAAATGTATGAAAATTATTAACAAACAAGTGGAAATTATTTATCCGCAAAGAAAATTTCTTTCGGAAATGAGAGCTTAATTCATCCTATTTGTAGTATATTATCTAAATTTTATGGAAAAACTAATGCACGCATGTAATTCTCCATTGATATCCAGAAATTTTAAAATTTATTTTTAAATTATATCACATTTTAATTATTATAAAATTACCTACGATAGTCTCCTCTATTAATAATAAAATAGATAATGGTACACTATTACTCATTTTGTCAAAATTTTTATTTATTTTTAAATAATTTGGCAATTGTAAGCCTTCCGTCGATAGAAATAGCCGACGTAAATTCTACGGCGCCTATGTAAAGTTACAGTGCTTACATCTATGCTCAGAATAGCAATTTTACTACATTTTTGTTACCATGGATTCACACAGGGCTTACAGCACTTACATTTGTGTTCAGAATCAAGTCATTAGCCATGATAATAGTTAATAGTACATTACCTCGTGTTGTTTAATATTAATTACTTTATTATCATTGCATAAATCAAAGATAATTATAAATATATGTCAATATATATTTGTTTAAATATTTTCTTACGTAATATCATAGATATTCAATTGGCATTGTAACTGAATTGTTAGTGTTATATATTATACTTAAAATAACAGACTCAAAATTGTGACACGTTTATTTAATTCAAGCATTTTTTATATCTCTACATTTCATAAATACAAATACGTTCTTATCATGATATAATTCTAATGGAAGTAGTAATTATTACACAATAACAAGAATTTAATTTATATACATATATATATATATATATATATATATATATATATATATATATATATATATATATATATATATACAGTGGACCCCCGGTAATCCGACAAACGTTATGCAGGGCAGTGTCGGACTATCGAATTTGTCGGATTATAGAGTACTGCCTAAGACCCCCTATAGTCCGGAATTTTTACAAACGAGTACCTTGTAATCCGACAAATTACAGATCCAGTGATAAGATTCTATATGTTCAATCATGCATTATCTACATTAGCAAAGACTGTCAAAAAATATTCAATAATAATAGTCATGTCGGATTACAGGGGTGCCGGATTAGACAGAGGCCGGATTACCGGGGGTCCACTGTATATATATATATATATATATATATATATATATATATGTATATATATATGTATATATATATATATATATATATATATATATATATATTAACATATCATGTTATATTGAGATTAAAAGAAAATATACTGCATTTTTATTATCAATTTTTGTCATTGTTTAAATCCAATTATTTTTATTAATGTTTCATTTAAAGGTAAAATTGAGGTTATACTTTGGATCCTTAAATTGAACGAATGAGAAAGGAATTTCGGCCTTGGGAATCCATGTAGTAATTTTTATTTTGTATAAAAATTCATTTATTTTGATATAGGACGTTTCGGAACTGAAATTTGTTCCATCTTCAGCAAAAAGTGATAATTACAATTGTCAATAAATTTTGTATTGTTTACATGTCAGATTTTTGTTGGGTTTTACATTTTAAATAGTGTTTGACGCTAGTCAGGTCACAACTATCACTGACACTATCCACAACCTATAAAGGTCAAACAAAACAAAACGTTATGTTTTGTTTGACTGTAAACAATACAAAATTTATTGACAATTTTAATTAACACTTTTTGTTGAAGATGGAACAAATTTCAGTTCCGAAACGTCCTATATCAAAATAAATGAATTTTTATACAAAATAAAAATTACTGCATGGATTCCCAAGGCCGAAATTCCTTTCTCATTAATTTAAAGGTAAAGGTATGGTCATCATAAAAGAATTAAACAAGTCAAACCCATTTAGAACTTTGTAATAAATAAAGAGAAAATTCGATAACCTCAAGAAAAAAAAGCGGGAAAATGTAATGACGTGAATTAAAAAAATTTGAAGAAAATACTAAAACTAAATAGCACCGACTTTTTCACAGATTAAGAGGATTGACTCATCTGCGTACTATATTTGAGCGAAAATTCAAATAAATTATTCCTGTACTACAACTATTATAATTTAAAAAAAATCTGATGTGGCCAGCACATTACCTTCCGTCAGTTCTATGTATTTTGTACAAATTTCATACGGAAAGTTCCTTGCTAAATTAAATATTCTATTTCTTGTACATTACCTTCCGGCAGTTGCATGTATTTTATGCAAATTTCATACAGAAAATTATTATTTTGTGACGTTTTCTATATACAGTGTAATGTAACTGCAGAAATAAAAGATTTATTATTATTATTTCTTGTACATTACCTTAAAGCAGTTGTATATATTTTATACAAATTCCATACAGAAAGCAAAAGATCCTATACCTATTTCCAGTAAAATTATAAGACAAACACACTATGTCAATTTCACTTGACACTGACATCTTTCAATCAAAATTTTCTTAATATAGTAGCTGTTTCCACAGCTATGGCTACTTTATGAAATTTAATTTCTTTATAATTTTTTAACTCTATATCCATTTAATATTAGGTATAAAATTCAATCAAATCGTATAGAAAATATAATATTCTTCAATATTTATAATAACATTAAATGTGATAAAATAATATTTAACATAGTTTTTTCAAGAAAAACTGTTAAAATCTTCAAATGAGGGTACTTCCGGTTGTCCAATTCTAACCAAAATCTAATCAGCTCTTCGCATGGATGTAACGAAGAGAAATACGAAAGAATTATAATTTTTAGAATTGTAGTATGGAAGTTATCGCAGACGAAAATTTTGTTACACACACACCCACACACACACACACACACACACACACACACACACGCACACGCACACGCACACGCACACGCACACGCACGCACACGCACACACACACACACACACACACACACACACGCACACGCACACGCACACACACACACACATCATCGTAAAAATAGTAAAATCGTATTGTAGGGACCCTAAAACGTGCTTATTCATCAAAAACTCACCACCGAATTTTTTGACCAAAGACAATACCTTCCTTACCTAAAGGTGACGGAAGGTAAAAATCAACATTAGAACATACTTCTGATATGAACATGCATTTTAAAAACCGTTTTATTGAAATTTATTAGTTTTTGATTTTATAGGGAAAATAAGAAATGCCGGTTTTCCCATAAAATCAAAGTCAAATACTAATAGATTTTAATAATTCTTTTTTAAAATGCAGATTCATATCTGGAGTAGGTTCATCTAATGTTGATTTTTTTAAAATTTTAATAGTTCCAGTACAAGATTAATTTATTTCAATATTTGCTTTAAATACAGGGTGTTCCACAACTTAGAACAAAAAATTAAAAGGTATATACTGTACGACGTGCTGATCATAAAACAAAAAGATATTTTTTAAAATTCGCAAAAAATTACATCGTATTTCAAGCAAACATTTTTTGCCACTGGTCGGTAGCTATTTTTAATAATTTTTTTCAAATCTTCTACAATGAAAGTAATTGTTTACATAATATCTAATACTAATAAATGTCTAATATTGTGTAATTCATAATTTAATTTAATTTGATAGGTGGTAAGGAATTCTTTCGCCGACATTGCTGTTAATTATCATTTATCTCTGCTGGTGCAGTATTCTAATTTTACAGTGAATAGCAGTGTAATGTAGTTTTTGTTAAAATGGATGTATTTAGTAACAGTGAATTAGTGGACATGGTGTTAATTTATGGAAGCAGGACAAAATTCGTTATTGGCACGACGTCTCTATGCTGAACGTTATCCTTTACGGCGATTACCCACTCACCGTTTGTTTGTGAGGATAGTCCAGCGCCTTCGAGGCACAGGATCTGTGTGACCTAATCGTGGGAGAGGTGGTGGCCACCAGCATCAACACGGTAATATAGTAAATGATATCTTAGATGCTGTACATGCTGAACCGACTACTAGTACCCGAAGAGTATCTCAACAATTAGGAGTACCACATAATACAGTATGGCGAATTTTAAGAGATCATAACTACCACCCATTTCATTTTCAACGGGACCATCAGTTTAGAGTACGGCTTTGCAACTGGCTTTTACAAAAACATACTGAAAATCATAATTTCCCTTCGTACATCCTATTTTCTGATGAGGCAACTTTTTCGAGGGAGGGAGAAATTCTTATAACTCTCATTATTGGACTCAAAAAAAATCCGCACGTTGTTATACGAGGCAGTTTTCAGCATCGTTTTTCGATAAATATTTGGGCAGGTATTGTTAATGGAATGTTACTTGGGCCGTACATTCTACCAAATAGGATGACTGGAACTAATTATTTATTATTTTTTACAAAATACTTTGCCAGAACTACTTGAAAATGTGCCTTTAAATGTGCGTCAGCGTCAGCGGGCATGGTTTCAGCACGATGCGCCACCACACTTATGCTGTAAATGTAAGAGACCATTTAAACCAAGGGTTTGAGGACAGGTGGATTGGTCGCGGTGGTCCTGTAGCTTGGCCTGCTAGATCCCCTGATCTAAATCCGCTGGATTTTTATTTCTGGGGTCATTTTAAATTACTCGTATACGATAACCAAAATGCGCCGAATAATGAAGAAAAATTTAGGCAGAGAATAGGATATTCAGCAGAAACATTACGAGTACAAAATTCGTGTCAAGGCTGTACTAGATCATTAATTCAACGTGGTGTAATGTGTGTAGGGATGAATGATGCAAATTTTAAACAGTATTTGTAGTTTTGTGCTTCAGGTATGTGTTAGTTATTTCCCAAATTATCTTAATATTAAATACAATGCATTAATATTAGAAATTATTTTGTATACAAAACTATTATTATCTCTTAATCTAACGAACATTACATAATGTTTCTTTGATAATTAATTTCATTTAACATTTCTTTCTATGACGTATGCTATTCCAGTGATTCAAAAAATGTCTACGTCAAGAAAACTACCCTCAACTTTGCGTATTTAAAAAAATTCTTTTTGTTTCATGATCAGCAAGTCGTACAGTATATATCCTTTAATTTTTTGTCCTAAGTTGTGAAACATCTGTATAGTACGCAGGAGGGTCATTCCTCTTAATACAATATTTTAATTTTATGACATGTACATAATGAATCCGATGCAAATTCTTTCGTTCTTAATATGTACTTGCTTATAATAAAACATTGATATAGAAAAAGTAGGTATTATTGTTATAGTTTAATTTCTTGCTTTTGTGCTATAATTACTACATTCATTGAAATTAGTATTATATCATGATAGAAACTTATTTGCAATTCTTTGAGTAATTCATCCATATTAATATAACAATAACTTTAATATAATTCGTAACTGATTCATAAATAAAAAATAGTAATTTTTTTAGCTTGATGGAGATTTGAACCCCAACCCTCAAACGATCTTTCATTCCACAGGCAGCTATGCTAACCATTCAGCTACAATAACTGAAAATCGTTTAATATTACGTATTAAAATATTGAAATAAATATTTATTGACATATTTATAATTTTCTTTGATTTATGCAATGATAAAAATTATTAATATTAAATAACGTACACGAGGTAATAATGTACTCTATTATCATGTTCAATAGCATGGCTTAATTTTCTGCCGGAAACTTTTTATTTACAAAAAACTACTTTCCCATGTTGAACGCCTTTGTCAAGGTTTGCTTGGATATGTTATCTCATATATATATATATATATATATATATATATATATATATATATATATATATATATATATATATATATACAGGGTGTAGATGAAATAAATACATTAAATTTAACCAGTAATATAACTCTCATCGAGAGCAACAATATTTCTTAATAAATTTTTCTCGCAATCGCATGTTTTTTAGCATTTTTACTACCCCGTAAAGTGACGAATCGTTCCACGTATTTTTCTATTAACTTAATGCAGTAGCAACCGCTATGAAAATTTTTGTTTAAGCAATTGACAGTCCTGCCATTTGTTGCAATTAAATTTTGACATTAGTAATAAACTTGTTTATTTATTTATTCGTATCTGTACTACATTTTACTTTGTTATTGACATAAAGACACTGCCATGGAGTTGCCAACGCATTTGGACGGACCGTTTCCCAAATTCTTTTCCTAATATTCGCACATTTGTAAATCTTGTACATCTTATCACAATACGGAGTGTCACATATGATAATTTAAAAAAGCAACAGTTATATCCACATCATGTGCAAAAAGTTTAAGGTTTTCAGCACATAGCAGACTTCAAATTTTGCGAATGGCTAGTATTGTACATTGATGAGGCTGGGTTTACTAAAGAAGACGTCTTTAGTGCAAAATACACATCACGGCAGACGAAAATCCTCATACTGTAAAAATTTTCATTAAACAATATTTGGGCGGTAACAATAACTGGACAACTAATTGGTACTCATATGCCTCGTTTAACAGGACAAGAGTTTGTACTGACATCTTTGAATAACGTGTTTAAACTATTATGATTTCTCGACGATAAACGATAACTCGCCTCATAATCTCATAACTATGCTCTTCCTCTATTCACGGATGTTTCAAAGTTTGTTTTAATACACAATTTTATAATTTTGTTACCCGATATTTCAATTTCTTTATTTTAAAAATTGTACTATTACGAATTTATTAATATTAAATATGTTTTCCGTTGATCGTTTATTAATTAATGTGTCTGCATCTGCAAGAACGCAAACACGAGCCGACAATTTTTGTGCCGTGTGAATTGAACTTAAATTCAGACAGCTGACGGCAGCAGCGATCTGACCATTGGCGGGTAACCAAATTTTAAATATATCTTTAAAGAATTTTAATTCAAAAACTAGAAGGATAAAAAAAATATTAAGTAATGTTGTTGCTCTCGACGAGTTACATTATGGGTTAAATTTAATGTACTTATTTTATTTATACCCTGTATATGTATGTATGTATATATATATATATATATATATATATATATATATATATATATATATATATATATATATATATATATATATATATATATATACCGTGTGTCTGTCTTAAAGGTGTACATAGGAGATTAACATGGGAAATCAGTTTTTTGCAATTTCCTGTTCGCCTAATTATTTTAAGCAAAAATGCGTCAAATAAAAGTTTTAGGGCATAAAATTCTGCATCTAAATCAATACACAGAATTACATTTACATGTATTGTAACGACAGAAATTAATTATGAAAATGTCGAAAATAACGTTAAAAATATCGACAGCCATGGAATTGAACAAAAAATAAATAAATGCTTGACGTTTTATCAAATTGTCAGAAACGTCAAATAAGTTAACTTACGTTGTGACAGATAAAACGTCAAGCATTTATTTGTTTTTTGTTCAATTCCATGGCTGTCGATATTTTCAACGTAAGGTTTTTAATTCTTGTAGACAGCATGTTAAACAATTTTTTTTTGCCAGATTCACTGTCAGCTCTACCGCTGTGCACTTACATAACAGCCAATATAAATATACGAGTATATATATATATATATATATATATATATATATATATATATATATATATATATATATATTATATAGGGTGTTAATTAAAAAGCGGGCTTCAAGGCGTTTAACATATAAAATTAACCATAGGAAACACAATGGTAAAATTTTCATATGGCTGTAAATTCTGCCGTGTTAATTTTGGAACTAAAGTGTTAATAAGAATATCTTTAGAATTAAATACTTAAATATCTTGAGAATTAAATACTGCATTATATTGTTATGGTAGCTTCTTGTCATGAGATAAACGCAAAATAAAATATCAGTCGTTACCTAAGCTTTTTACAGAGTACCATGGAAGACAAAATATAGAATTCAAATGATCGTATTGTTTGACTTTGACAGATAAAAGTTTATTAATTGATATTTAATTGTTAATACTGTTGCACTGAAAGTTTTCTGCGATGATAAATGTATCCATGCTCAATGATAAATACATTAATGAATTCAATAATAATTAAAACTGTATGACAGATGTCATCCGCTAAACTCAGGCAAAACAACTATTTAACAATTTTGTGTTTTTGCTCATGGCAATAGTCAAAAATTATAACTTTTATTTTGCCTCTCTTTCGCAAACGAAACGCATGTAAACAATAATTTTGGACTTGTTAGATGCATTTTTTAAATCTGAACGTTTTTTTTGTACTTACAGTTTTGTTCGAAAATCAATAGGGCAGGTTTTATAGCAATATGAGATTATACCCTTGTATAACCACAAAAAAGTAGACATTCGGTATTTATACTTTCTTTTGTTTATACAGGTGTCCCATAACTTCAGGTACATATTAGAAGGGCATATAGTTCTTAATGTTCTGATTACGGAACAAAAAGAATTTTTTCAAAATTCCTATAATTAAGGGTAGTTCACTTAAGAAGAACATTTTTTGTACCCTTGGATACTATAATATTTGGAATAATGAAATTAGTTATAACTATTACATAAAATAATTTAACAATGAAATTAATTTATGCAATTACGTAAAGCTTTGTCACACCAATTAAGTTTGGGAGATGTGTATGTAATGAAAAAAAATCAAATTATTTACTTTATTTTTACAACCTATTCAACCAGTGTCCCAAAACTGTTTCCTTCAAAAACCTCAAAAAATAATTTTTGAATTTTGAAAAAATTCTTTTTGTTCCGTAATCAGGACATTAATAACACCCTGTATATAAACATATATATATATATATAAACATGCGCAATAAGCAATAAAAGTATAACCTGTATTTATTAACAACAAAAAACATGTGATTTTTACTTCTTGACAAATTTCAACAATCAACGAAAATTATAATCAGTATCATCATACTTTTAAACAATGTAACATCAAAAATATCTTTCTATGTTTATTTTTCTAAATTACTTCATGTAAATTAGTCCTAAAGAAGCCGCAAATAAAAGGAGAAAGCTTGACAACATTTTCAAAGAATCAACATTATTATTTAGGCCAACTAACATTCTCTTTTATATATATATACAAAAGAAAGTATAAATATGCATCTAAATAAGTAGTTTCAAAATTTTTGTGCAACTAGTACCAGGTATTAATAAAAACTTGTCTGCGGGCCGTCACTTTTGAGACACTTGTAATAGCTCGTTTCACATTCAGCAACATTTTCCAGCAACTTTTTGCATAACTAGTTTCGCAACACAAGTTACCAAGTGTAAAATCAAAGTTGCGGGCAACTTATGTTGCACAACGCAATCCGAAAATAGAACATGGTCTAATTTTGTTGTCGGCAACTATCAATTTTCCACTAGATTTAGTAATTTTTGGTTACTTCTTATTTTACCAATCGAAATATTGCAGTTAGTGGAACTAGTGTTAAATGTGTGATTCGCCAATATACCTATAAAACTGAAATATACTGCTGGTGGGAGTGAGATTTGTGCTATCCATCTTTTATTTTTCAACTGTCATGGACTACCAACTTTCCTCAGATTTATGTTTATTCATCATGTATTTTTGTTAACAGGAATGTATGAAGAATTGAGGAACCAATTCGATTATGATGCACTAGTATCTTTGTCATACATACAAGCCATTAAATTATTATTTGACTGGATTGAATTAGTATGCGAATGGGATTTTAAAACTAAAGGTTTCGAAGAATTTATGAGATTGGTTGATTCTAAACCTCATTTCGATTTAATACTATTCGATATGGCAACTGGACAGTGCCTTTTTCCCATAATTGAAATATTAAATTCCCCTCCATTAGTAGCCATTTCACAGTTTGGAATAGTACCTTTCCACAATCACTTGTTGGGAATAGATCTGCAAATGGCCTATATACCACTTTATCAGTTACCATTCACAAACCAAATGACGTATCTGCAAAGAGTGTACAACTGGTTTTATACTCAATTATTTTTATTATATTACAAATACGTATTCATGCCATCAGTTACGAAAAGAACACAAGAACACTTTGGTGCTGATATTGCACCTCTTGAAGACATAAACAAGCATATTAGTCTTCTTTTAGCAAATTTTGATTACGTTTTGGATTACCCAATGTCTCTACCTCCTGCTGTGATTCCAGTAGGAGGTTTACATACAAAAAGAGTCAAAGAGTTACCAAAAGTAAGTTCATTATGTAAATAACCTTTTTATATTTTGCGTTCATAATGAAGTCGTTACGGAACCCAATAGCGCAACGTAATAGCCTTCATATCGATACGCAATTAATCCCGATGCGCAATTTTTGTTTTAGAAGTTTGGTACCAGATGACATTTACTTAATTCTTTTTTACCTAATTTAGTTTAGCCAATTGACAATTCATTTTTATAATATAACGTTAAAAATTATTAATTTTTTATTTGGAGATCTGATACTGAAATATGAGAATAAACAAATTGCCACAAATATACACATATCGTATAAATATCAATATAGTATTCGAACTAGTCCGCAGACGGAACTAGTAGTAATGAAATTTGTAGCTCGAAGTAAAAAAAAAAATAATTATTTTAAAGCAACTTCGAATTCAAATATAATAAAAATAATCATAAAACTATACTGGGTCTGAAAGTGTTAAATTTTCAAACGTAAAGTAGCTGTTTATGATGGAAGTGTTAAAAGTGTCATTTTATTTTGTGAGAAGGGAGTTTGGGCACGACGCGCAGCGGAATAATTCAATACTTCGAACAAAATAAAATTACACTTATATCATACATAGCTATTGTATGCAACTACAGTAAAAAGTGGCTTTACCTACGGCTCGTGCAGTCAAACTTTCCTATTCTTGAAATAAGACTACACTTTTTCTTTTTACTAATATTGCATAATTAACAATTGTCTAGGTTCGTTCAAAAAGGTGTACTTTTTTTATTAAAATACGGCAATAAAGTATGTAATTTGTTATTAACAAAATTTGTGATCATATCAAAGTCAAACAGATAAATATTATAATTCACAATGAAATAATTTGTTAGAAAATTTGATAACATTTTATAGTAATATCATATAGGCTTAATAATAGTTTTTTGCTGTATAAAAAAATGACTGCTGTTATATGAGCCAAATTGTTGAAGATTATTAATTCTTATTAACTGTTGTCGTCAGTACGTGGATGTTTTCGGGTTAGAACTTTCTAAACATACCTAACGCTCAAAATTCATGTCCGTAAAATTAAGTTTACTTACTAGTTTTTCAATAATTAGATTCGTGACTCCAAACAACCCCTAAGCCTGCGGAACTCAAATTCACAAATCTCGAGCTGTTATACTCGATTTTATTATCATAATTTACACTTGGTTTTTTGTGCAGTTGTATAAAACTAATATCATTATGTTAAATCCTTGTATTTACCCCCAACTGCCACGACCCGATATACCGTATTCTTTTTTCTATTATGGCAAATCAAATTATTATATAGCACCCCTATAATAGCGTTCTTATATTTTTATATAGCATTTATTCTCTTTTAGGATTTACAAGAAATATTGGATGATTCGAAACATGGAATTGTGTATTTCAGTTTTGGGACAAATTGGAGATCAGCTGATCTAAGAGTAGACCAAAGACAAGAATTAATTAAAGGATTGGGACGACTGAAACAAACCGTTTTATGGAAATTCGAAGAAAAGCTAGAAGGTTTACCAAAAAATATCATTATAAGGCCTTGGATGCCACAAAACGACATTTTAGGTAATAGAAGTTAATAATCAGCGATCATAAATGCATGTAATTTCTGCAAAAAATCTATATCTCAAGTGCGAAACTAATTGTATAATAGAAATACGAGCATATAAATTCAAAACAAGCTAAATGCTTTATTTTCTTTTATTTAAAGATTATAACCCGGATACGATCAGGTTGAAGTTGTGATAACATTTCAATGACGATAAAACAATGTTAAAATTTATAACAAGTTTATTATAATAACGACTCGCTTCATTTTTGTTTGCGTGTGATACGGTATTTATTATACTTTTCTTTCTATAATTTGTGAATCTGAACAATACTTTAATCAATCTAACAATGATTTTATATGTCAAACTGAAGAACTCGAAAATCGTAATTTGTAATAGCCTAATGAAAATTTGTTTAAAATATTTAGCATTTTTCATGAGATATAAAGTATCTATATCAGTGTAAGATACACTTTTCGATAGAACGCCACTGGGTTAGAAGCGCAGATAAAAGCACTTGATATTCCTAAACTTAATAACACCCTCGCTTCTTGGTTGGAGCGTTAGTTTAGTTGGAGCGTGCTAACAGTTCCATGTGGATGTATGTGAAGGTGTCCACAAGAAACGTCAAGCAGTTTGCAGTATTTAAAGGCGAGTGGTAAAGCTCACAATCATTCTAATTATTGTACAGATATAACGTTCAGGTGTGGATCACCAGATGCTTGATTGATATGTTTATACACTGTGTATTGATATGCATGGTATATGTGCGATATACATGTGTATTATTTGTTTGTAGCCGCAAAAATATGTAATATTTTCCTAATTATCGGGTCCATACAGCCATGCGCTCTGAAGGTGTGAGAAACACCAAATGAATTGACAGACTGCGATCCATGAATACGTCTGCTCGTATTCTAAGTTCTCATAATGGGTCTGGGGCCCATGGACCTCTGCGAGCTCAATATGTCTGGGACATGCATACGTGCCTACGGAACCGCTAGTGGCTCAGAAGTCAGAAGTGACTATTCACAAGAGCCGTATTTCAGTAAATTATCCCTGTAATAGGTGCATATCTTTGCGGATAGGGGTACCGGAACCCTCGAGACGTTAGGTCGCATTTAATATACGGGACGCCTGCCCAAGTCTGGGATTTAGGAGTGACTTTATTCCTATAACCCCCACCCCTATATTCACTACTTTATTAGATGTTTATGCATACCTGTGGTAATTGTTGTGATTGGAATAACAATACGTAGTCACTTACGGCAATCCTAGAGAACCAGTCCGACGCTGACGGGTTCGTATGTGTGTGCGAGAGGACGCAGATAACAAGTCAGATGTATACAGACTCAGTTTTAGAAGACGCCCCCACCCCTTTAACTTTTTTAATTAAATTAATAGAAAAAATAGCTCACATAAAAGTTTTATTATTTTAAGGGCCGGTATTTCCATATTCGGATAAAGTGCTGGATAACTTATCTGTCGGATAAATGAACAATATCGCATCAAAAAATGACATTCAATATAATTTACATAATTTATTCTTTTATTTCCATGCGATATTTTATCATTTATCTGACGGATAGTTATCCTGAACTTTATCCGGAGGTGGAAATACCGGCTCTTAATATACTATTTGATGGCAGATGTACATATTTTTTTATAAAGTCTGATTTACAAGGTACGACTATCAACTTTTATTTTTTAAGTAACAACTTATAATTATTTTACAAAAATATAAACCGCCATTTTGTATCTCTTTTCAGCGATGTTTCAGTTTATATTAATGTATTTGAAAACATTCGAGAAAAATAAGATAACTGAGAAATATGTAAAATAATTTTTATTCAAATAGTCTAGAAAATAAACAAATTACAACAATGGGGTAGAACAAAATAAAATAGATATTTAACTCTTACTTGTTTAACGTGCTTTTTTAATTAATAAATTAACTTTTAAAAAAATTTCACCCAGCCATATTTGTATAAAATTTATTTCTAATGCATCTCAATTACCTATCTTATTTTTCTAGAATTTTTCCAATACATTAATAAAAATCAATACACCCTTGGAAAGAGAAAAAAATGGCAGTTTATATTTTGGAAATATTACTATGAGTTGCTATTTAAAAAATGAAAGTTGATAGTTGTAACTTGCAAACCTGAGTAAAAAAAATCTGCATCTGCCATCAAATAGTATATTTAAAATAATAAAACTTTTATATAAGCCATTTTTCTTCCTATTATTTATAATAAAGAAATTAAAGGGGGCGGGGCATTCAAAGCCCGTTATTAAAATTAAAAAAATGTATATGCATAAAATGTTTCACAATATAGTTTTACACGATATAAAATCTTTTCTTTAGACTGTCATTTTTACGTTTAAAATTCTTCACATTGAAGAAATTTTTTCAAATCTGGCAAAACTTTAGTTTTTTATCATTATTTCTTCCTTTAGTTTTTCAAGTATAATCATTGCGTATATTTTGAAGGCTGTATCCAACAGTGTAATTTGTAATTTTGTACATTATCAGCATCTTTCTTTTTCTGGATTGGTTGTAATATTCCTTTTTTCCATCTTTTGGGTATTTCGGCCGTGTACCAAATCTTATTTATAATATTCATACGCTTCGTGATTACCATTTCGCCTTCATTTATCCAAACTTTATGTGTAACTGCATCTTTCCCTGCCACTCTTTGTTTTCTTTTAGTTTAATTTGTACTTTTACGTTGTTTACATTTAATTCTTTTTTATCTAATACTCCTTGGGGTTTATATTCTTCCGTGAGTGTTATTTTTCTCTCATTGCTATTTAGCAATTTACAGAAATGTTCTTTTCATTCTTTTTGTGATCTTTGTAGACATATGTATCTCTTCTGTTTTTTCTTTCTTTACTTATAAATTTCTATGCTTCTGCTTCTGATTTTATAGCTTTCAACTGTTCTTCTACCTCTATTTTCTTATATTCTTTTTGTTTTTCACATATTTCTTTGTATTCTTTCAATTCTTGTTTGTACTCTTCTGGTGGAAATATGTCATCTTTCCAAAGTCGCCATTTCTTTCTAATTTACCGTTTCTTTTCCAGACAGTCTTTGTTCCACCAGTCATTACGGACTGGCGCTCCAGATTTTGTTCATATTTCTTTCTTATTTGTGGACTTACGTTTCCTGTTCCATTTAATAATTTATTGTTGAAAATATTATTTAGTACGACGTTTCGGCTCTGGCTATAGCCATTTTCAACTCTGTTTTGTACAAAGAGTGTAATATAAATTTTGTTATTTAAGATATAATTTAAGTTACCAAACGATGTTTAAATATATTTAGTCAAAAAATTTAAATGAGCTACTTAATAGAAAATTTTTTTTTTGATCTATTTCAACCCATGTTTATGAGTTTGAATTTACAACCTATACAGGTTGGAGAGTCAATGGTAACTAACGATAATTTTTTTACAAATCTATACACAAACGTTTTTGTATTCTTCCACATCGTCTTTTCCCAACCTTGCCTTTCGTAATTCTCATACTCTCTATTTTCCTCCAACTTTCCTGATTTACAATAACATAGTCAATTACTGTCTTTTCTCCACTTTTGCCTATGTATGTGAAGTCTCCTATTTCGTCTCCTTCTACGTTGCCATTTAAAAATGTCCAGCCTGTCTTCACATCCTTGTGTTAGGATATTTCCGTCTTTATTTACTTTTTGTTCTCTGTGTTTCTTATTTCTTTCTTTCATGTTTCAAGGTTTCATAAACCACTGCCTTTCCCTATTCTAGCATTAAAATCTCCGCCAATGACCAGATTACTTTTAGGCCTGCAGCTCATACCCGAAAACTGCTCTAGAAATGAAAAAAGCGATGAAGTTGAGGTAACCGGTTTAAACCAATTACAATCGATAATAGATGCAATATTGCATGTACAGTTGATTTTGACCGAAGTTTGGACAATGCCGACACATATAAAAACCATAAAAATGCATTTTTTTTCGGTGCGCTGTTCAAACGGAATTTACACTTTACCTCGCCATATCTTAGCTAATTTCATATATATCGATTTGAAATTTTAACATAATTAAGACTAAGTAAGTCTTGAAATATTAAACTATATCCGAGTTATTAATATAAATTAGAAACAAAATGGCGAAGTTTTAAAAAAATTCCAACGAATTTGTGAGATTCTTTTTTCGGATTAAAAAGTGTTATGAATTTTTGAAATTTGCATTTTTCTCTATTCCACAGTGTATTCGAATACTTGAAGTTTTCAGGAAAGGTTCAGATAAAAATATGCAGCCGTTCAAAAATTACAACAATATTTAGTGGACGCTCGAAATCGCGCGCCGCGCTCTCTCGTGTATGTACTACTTCTAAATCAGACTTATTACATGCTATTAAAAAAAACATTGTCGATATGCATAGTAGATGTAATGGCAGAAATTCAGAGCTTGAACACGAAGAATATTAAGTTTTTTGAAGATATTGGTCGATATTTCATTGATAAATTACAAAATTTGATAGAAAGCTATAAAGAAGTCCATTATATATTTGATCAAAATGACAGTGTTCTGAATTCGAAAAATCAAGAAAGAGTTTGCAGCTATGGTAAAAACTCTTATTATTACGATATTACTGCTAACCGCCCAATTCTTGTATGGGTCAAGGTACCTACTTGGAAGTGATGCAAATAAAAAATCGCTGGTATTATATATATATATATATATATATATATATATATATATATATATATATATATATATATATATATATATATATATATATATTATATAATTTTATCCGCCAACCATATTGAAGCAGATACACGAATTATAACACATTTATCACCTGATACGGACGTTTTTATTCTCATAGTACAAAAATTCGATCTAATATTCGGGTACGGTTTCAAACTGGAACAATAACGACAAAAAAAGATTTGAGACGATATATACCAATTAACAGCGTCATTGGAGAATTGAGTTTTGCACTTCAATCGATACATACACTTACAGGATGCGATACTATCTCGTCGTTTTACAACATTGGAAAAACGAAAGCGTTTAAAGCAGCGCTGAAATTAAATGATGAAGAATTGGTGTTGCTGAGTAATTTGGAAAAAGGATTATCAGATGAGATTATTGATGTATGCGCTCGGTTTGTTGCTACTCTAAATGATTTATCCGAATATATTCTAAATTTCACAAAAATATTAATCAGTTCCGTGTTATGCTTTCGACCTCCAAAATAATCGCAGTTGACAACCTTCCACCATCACAACCTGCGCTTCTGCAATATTTGAAAAGGTGTCATTGGCAAATTTACGTTTGATATAATGCACAAAAATCAATAATTAAACCTCTTGACTTAACAACATATGGTTGGAGATGCGAAGGAAATGTTATTATACCAGTAATTTTCGAAGGGCCAAGTAGTCTAGAATTACTACAGAAATATATTTGCAATTGTAGTGCGAAATTTACTTCATGTAGTCAAGCTGAACCGTGCACTTGCTTTTTGCAAAAAATTAAATGTTGCTCACTATGTAAATGCTCCTCAAAATGTTTTTCACAACCCATACAAGACGAAAACGAAAATTAATATGTATGGATAAAGCAGATATACAAAGACTGTTATATATACATATTTAACCAAGCATGAAAGGAGAGAACGGTTCCAATAGACAAATAGTACATACACGCTAGAGCGCGGCGCAGCGCGCAATTTCAAGCATCGACTGAATATTGTTGTAATTTTTGAACCGCTCCATATTCTAACCTGAAACTTTCCAAAAAACTTCTTCAAGTATTCGACTACACTGTGGAATAAAGAAAAATGCGAATTTCAAAAATTCATAACACAACTTTTTAATCCGAAAAAAGAGTCTCACAAATTCGTTGGAATTTTTTGAAAATTCGCCATTTTGTTTCTAATTGATATTAAGAGCTCGGATAAAGGTTAGTATTTCAAGTCTCACTTAATCTTAATTGTGTTAAAATTTCAAATCGATATATATAAAATTAGCTAAGATATGGCGAGGTAAAATGTAAATTCCGTTTGAACAGCGTACTGAAAAAAAAATGCATTTTTATGGTTTTTATGTTTCGGCATTGTCCAAACTTCGGTCAAAATCAACTGTAGATGCATTTTTACATCTACTATTGATTGCAATTGGTTTGAACCGTTTACCTTAATCTCATCGGTTAAGGAGTTAAAATGGGTGTGCGCTGCAGGCCTATTTCTATCTTCTACCCTGTCTCTAATTTCTGCCATTATTTCGTTTGTCCTATTATTATTGTATACTGTTAAAATTCTCCAATTTTCTTTGCCAATTTTTCTTTTTATTTAAGATCTATTTGTATTTCTTTGGTATGTTTTATTAATGCAAGTGATAATTCCACGCATCGCTCTTCCTTTTTTATTTACTTTTGTGGCGTGTTTGCATATCCATTTAAAATCCTTTGACATTCTATACATATACATATATATATATATATATATATATATATATATATATATATATATATATATATATATATATAGAATGACGACCATTTAAAATAAGAAAGCTGGATCCCACAGTTTGGAAACCACTGGTCGAAAGAAAAGTACTTTTACGCTTATTAAAATAGGCTAGTAAAATAAAAATTGTTTGCTAATTTAACCGACTTCGTATCTCTTATAGTTCTCGAGATAGTAATAGTGGACAAAATAAAATGAAGACCCGGTATATATATATATATATATATATATATATATATATATATATATATATATATATATATATATATATATATTTGTTTCTGAGTTTATTTTTATTTTTCATTATTGCTCTCCTATTTTCCCATGTCTGCACTTCTGCAACTATCGCTTGCCTTTCGTTAACTTTAGAACTGTGTATACTTTGACAATGTTCGTTTTTATTCCAATTTCCTCTTTAATATAATTTTCTACGGCTTTGGTGGACGCTTCTAACTCTTTATACCCTTTTATTATGGTATTTTTGAGTACCTTTCTCTTCTTTCGCCCATGTTCTTTAATATCATTATTCTGTTTTAAACTTGAAATATTACTCCTGATACTTCTGTCTCTTTCCTATTTCTTGTTGGTGGTCTGTCTATTATTCTACTTTTCGAAAATGCACTTGTTCCTTCTAAGCTGTTTCTTCTCTTTCTGTTGTCCTCTTCTATTTCACTTTCATGTTTTAATTTCATATGATCCGAAACCGCTTTGGGATCGCCTTGCAACCGCAGTAATAACATTGCGCTACATTTGAATTTTCTGCCATCTCCTCGACCCTCTACTGATCCGTCGCGCTTACTGTCTAACTTGCTGGCGTACCTATAATTTTGTCGAGATACTAGTTGCACGATGGCGCATATATCACACTATTATAAATACATCTCCAGAAACAATTGATAATATAATTGGAGCAACAGTTTTACATAATTTTCTATGGTGTAAAAAAATGCAAAGTATTGCTCATAAAATTTTATGATGGCTTGTGGCGCAATGAGATTCAGTTAAACACCTCTGCCATTGTGCCCACTAGAATTGTGAGTTCTAATATTAGAACATTAAAAGTTTTTGAAATTAGGGAGACTTTTGCAAGATACTTTTGTTCCGATAGCGAAAAATTAACTTTTAATAGATAAATTTAGTTATATCATTATTATGTATTTTCAAAAATATAACTACTAATACAATTTAATGTTTTATTTAATTACAATAATTATAGGTAGGTACAGTAAGCATAACAAATTACGAACAGAGTCTTATTTAAAAGCAATATTTTCTTCATTTTTGTACTGAAATATTAAATTATTTATTTGATTAAAAAAAAATTATTGGCGTTCTTTTTAAATTCTGCTAATTCCGTTTCTATATATGTTGCAAATATACTGTCGCTCGAATTGATGTTTTTATCATTATCGCATTTTATTTTATTCTTTGCAATTTCTTTAATGCAAGTTCCCACCTCTTTTATTTCTTTTTCGAAATCATCTTCTCGTTTATGGCGTTTTCTGTTTTGGCCTCCAGATGTATTTGCTTTTAAATTTTCTATGTACGTTTCTGTTTCTATTTTTTTGAAGGTGATTCCTCTATAATAATTTCTCAATCTTTATTCTATTCATAATCATTATCAGATCTAAAATTATCAGTATCTAATGGGTCGATTCTGTTCACATCTGTAAATCTTACAGATCTGTAAATCTGCAAAAACCTGACAAAAACGCATCTATTTTCGTTGATTAATATAAAATTATACATGAGTGCAGGTTTCGTTGTGATTTTGTTCATTATTTACAAATTTACAGATGTGAACAGAATCGACCCATAAGTTGGAAAAAGATCTGTAAAAAAATTCACTAGAAAATAAAGATACCATAAATTATGAGAACATAAAGAAATCTACGTACTTTCTTGGAAAAATATGATTTTCTAAAAAACTCAAAACATGAGAATATTCCACATTATTTTAGGTTTAGAACCTCCTTCAGATCCACTTCGAGTACTCAAATCTAAATTTCTTTTTTCTTTAGAGTTGCGCTGCATCAATGTTGCCCATCGTAATTAGCAAAGTTTTTCTATAACATATTGAAAATATTTAAAAAAAAATTACTTGTAAACATACAAATATATTGCAAATTACTTGGACATTTAAAAGTTTGGGATATAAAATACCAATTTTTTTCTTTTTCAATATTAACCCTATGGTCGCTTCTACTCTTATCACATATAATGGGATGCGACTCTATTATGATAATTAACAAAAAATCATCTAATTCAGACATAACTGAAATATGACATTAATGACATAGGTACAGAATAATATTTATCTCGATCTTTATAAACAGTAACTTAGCAACAATTGTTTGACATGGCATAGAAGTGGAGATCGGTCCTACCCGTGGGTCCTACACTTGGGAATAGGTTTCTAATTGGTGGAGATTACAACGCCAAAAACATTCTATGGGGTTCTAGAATAACTACAGCAAAGGGCAGACAACTCCTCCAATGAAAACCAACAATCTCAGCTACCTTTCCACTGGTGAACCAACTTATTGGCCAAGTGATCTACGAAAATTACCAGATCTTCTATAATTCTGCATCACTAAAGGTATCGACAACAGAAAATTCTTAGTAAAATCTTCTCTGGATCGCACTTCGGACCATACGCCAATGGGGTCATACCAAAAAGAAAAAATGTTGATTTTTCTTTCATAAATCAAAAATATTTAATATTATTATACTTTTCATTCATGATTTTCTTTATAAAGATTCTGAGTTTGGTTTTGTGACGTCACAGTTTTGTACACAAATACACGATAGTGAGGCACACCCGTACTTGTGCTTTTACTGTACATGAACAGATCTGTTCTAACATCTGTTCTAACATAACCTTATATAACCAATATTTTGAAAGTAACGTCAACATCCTTGCAACAAGTTATTTTTTAAAAAAAAGTAAATACAAATAACGAAATATGCTAAAAAAATATAAATAAATACAAATAATGTTTGATTTAGATATTACAATGGTTGTACAATATTGTTCTGTGCCGTCCTACGAGAATAACTCGTTGAGAAGTAAAAATAAAAATTTAGTTTGTATTCTTATGGCTCAAGATGTAAGGGAAAGATGGTATAAGGCAATAAACACTCCAGAAATTTTGAAGACTACGTTTGGTTTCAAGCGTGGTTTCAAAACACAATGACATAAACTGTTACGTCATTCGAAATTTTATATAAACTTAAAAAAAATATTACTGTAAAACTAGAAACCTATGTGTCATAAAATATATATTTTCGTAAGTTGTTTTAAATGTACGTTCAGAAAAAAAAATTGGAAAATGTGGTACGACCCCATTATAATAACCAAGTACACGCAGGTACTTCAGAAACCAAAGCGACCAACTCTATACAGAAAAAAACCGATTGGAAATTATTCCGTAAAATATTAGACGAAAGTATTAGCCCAGATATTCCATTAAAAACTGAAGCAGACATAGAAGTTGCAGTTGAGTTACTTACTAAAACAATTCAAACTGCAGCTTGGCAATCAACACCGGACCGGGCAGAAACGTATATGAAGGCAGCAGTGCCAACAAATGTACAACTAATCTCCACAAAAAGAAAACTCAGGGCAAGATGGCAATTAACGCGATCCCCAGACGATAAAAAAAGACAACAAAACTACAAAAGAACTAAGTCAGGTTCTTAAAAACCTCAAAAATTAATCTAATCTGGTATACCTAAATGAACTAGATGCAACGCAGGCCATTGACTATTCGCTGTGGAAGGCAACGAGAAAATTTAAGACTTCAGATTACAATACCCCCCATCAAGATTGCAGATGGAAGCTGGTTAAGATGTAATACAGAGTAGGCTGATGCATTTGCCAAATATCTTTCGAAGGTGTTCCAACCATATAATATTGAAACTAATCCTGATGATGAAAATGAACTCCAACGAACACTAAATGCACCATATCAAATGAGCCCACCATTTAAAAAAATTACAACTGCAGAAGTTCAAACAGTTTTTCACCAAGAACTTAATCTAAAGAAAGCACCAGGGTTCGATCTGATCACAGGAAAAGTCTTACGTGAAGTCTCCGAAAAATGTATAAAAATCATCACATATATTTATAATGCAGCGTTACGGATGGAATATTTCCCAAGTCAATAAAAAGTTGCCCAAATTATTATGATTCCTAAACCAGGGAAAAATCCAATACAACTAGAATCATATAACTTAGCAACAATTGATTGACATGGCATAGAAGTAGATATCGGTCCTACCCGCGTGTCCTACATCTGTGTCATGTCAACATGACATAGACGGTCGCCATGGGCGATATGACGGGTTCCATTAAAATATACTTGTTCTACTTGATAACATAGCACTATCACATGACATGTGCTATGTGGCACTGTCTTCAGAAATTATAATTATATTTTTAAAAAATTATTAAATCTTAAAACATGTTAATTAGATGTTCACTTAAAAATACAATTTATAATTAATGTATTGTGCCATACTCAAAATAAATACTTACTGTCGCCGGAGAAGCAAGTAATGCAACTAGTTGTCGTTCCAATACAATTCTTTTTAATACGTGTATATTATTTGTATCTATATTGAGTAAATTATAACAAGTTGGACATGGCGTGACATATTCTGTCATTTTTGTGCTCAATTTGATTGGCCTACTTATATTTATAAGTAGTTATAAATTATAATAGGAATGGGCCCATAAACCATAATTGAAATTTAATAAATTTATATAAAAATCGTAAAATACTTAGAGCCAAGCTCATAACCTTTTACTAAATATTAGTAGCACTACTAATGATTGCAACTACTCAAAATTAAATTATTTGCGCTCATAAAGTAAAACTAGTGCAAGTATAACTTAGTAGTACCTAATAACAGAGAAATTTAGTAGTGATAATTAGTAGTACCAAAGGCTATTTTTTTAAGTACTATTACCTGTCAATTGTCGTGTTAATATTTTTTTTAAATCAATAGAAATACGTGATATGCGTGAATTAAGAGAAAATCACTTGCCATTGCCAAAGAAAATATATAGAAAGAGGAAAAAACCATTAGAAAAACTTACAAAAAAATACTTAATTTAGGAAAATCTACAAATATTTATTACAGTTTTCCGATTTTATTATATTACAAACAATACTTATGCAAGATTCACTTTTCGACTGGGCGCCACTGATTTAGAAGCGCTAGCTTAAGGCATAAACACTTGAACATGTCTCATCCCTTGGCAACCGCCCTTCCCTTAGTTCCGATTTAACCACAGTGCCGTGCGCGTGTGAAAGTGTCCATAAGAAAAGATTAGCTGCTTGCAGTTATTATAGGTGAGTGGTAGAACTCGCTGTCATTCTAATTATTATACAGGTATAGTTTGGTGTGGATCACCAGATGCTTGATTGATATGTTATACACTGCTTGTGTATTTGATATGCATGGTATATGTGAAGTATACATTTGTATTATTTGTTTGTGGCCGCAAACGTATGTAGTGGTTTCCTAATTATCCGAAGAGTTGTCTGGGACAACTCTGGGTCCATGGAGCTATATGCTTCGAGGTGTGAAAAACACCACCTGCCCAAGTCTGGGACTTGGGAGCAACCTTATTCCTGCCCCTCCCCCTCCTGTCTATCTTATTAGATGAAAATGCACGCCTGTGATAATTGTTAGAAATTGGAATGACAATGTGTATTTTATCCCACTTAGGGCAACTCGTCGTAGAGGGCCAGTTCGTCGCTGACGCTTGTAGAAGAGGACACCGATAACAGGTCAAAAAGGAATGTGAATTGTATACATTAGATTATTGCATGTATTATCGCCCATATATTCTAGTTAAGTAATAAATGAAAAAGATTAACAAAAATTAGTAAAAAAACCATAGCTTTTATTTATAATATTCATATATTGATTACAATAAAGGATATCTACAGTCCAAGAACATTGATTACAACAATGACTGTAAAATCCAACAAAGGAAATTTCATTAATATTACAATACTAGCATTTAGCGTGGAATAAAAAATTAAATATACAATGAGAATTACTGTACTTAACATATGTTTTATTAATATTCAGCTTTCAGCTAAAAAACACAATATTTAAAATAAATACACCTTAAACGTGTCTTAAAACGAATGAAAACCACATATATTTAAAAAAAAGTTTTATCAGATATTTCACGTTTTCTTTGGCTAATTTCCACATTCAAAGTTGGTTAACTAATCTTGTCATGTAAATCGATAATATTTTTCTTCTGTCTACGCTCCGTTTATTTGTCATTTTCTTAAATATATGTTTTTTTCTTCACTTCACTTCACACTTAACTTTTTCACTGGTCTCAACTTACAACTTTCAAATCTGTTGTTATTTTACAGGACAGATTATGATTGTGTACTTAGTACATAGTTCTCTATCCTGTATTAACAGATCTTTCATTTCATGCTAACATATTTATTTCTTTATATATCTATCTCTTTCATTTAATGTTTTTATTTATAGTACAGGGTTGCCATTACTACTAGTTAAAATAAGCTATGCTCTGTTCCATTTAAGCCATTCAGTAGATGGCACATTGGGTAAACTTGTCTTTTGTCTCTAATTTTAGCCAATCAGAGAGTTCAAAACTATTCTCTATGCTCCGCAATACTGACTGGCTTAAATGGAACAAGGTATAGTAGTGGAATTATATATCTACTAATCTATATTATTAAGTAACTCCTGGTTGTAAAATTTAGTAAAAGTTTATGAACTTGGCTCTTACTGATTAATAAGTAATTAAGCTAAATAATTTTAAAATGCATTGTCCATTATAAAGTTATAACGAGTTAAACATGACGTGACGGTTGTCGTTGTGGATTTGATTCTACTGGCCAAAAATATGAAAGCTGAGAATCGCACCTATAATTCTACAAGGCCCCGCCTGCAGATTATCCATTGTTACAATGTCACTGGTCTGCACACGTGATGTCAAAACTATAATGTTTCATAAAAATAAATTTAAAAAATTGGTTTCTGGGCCTATTATAAGTAAAATATATGAAGTTTGCAGAAAATTCTTACCTTTAAGTTATTTTTAATTAATTACAATATTACTTTGAAGCTTGCGAACGCTGGCCTTTGAATGCATTAACATAGACTTATAACTATAATTACTATTTGCTTAATTTCAGTGCTGTGAATGAGTCTCAAGTCCAAATTTTTATATCACAAATTATCATCTCTATAATGTAGAACTTAGGGATTGGCGCTTTTTCAAATAAATATCATGTCTAATATTCTTTGGCCGTTGAACTCAATGCTTAAATTAAAATACATACAAATACCTGTAATAAATTTCCAGCTCATCCAAATGTGAAGGTTTTCTTGACCCATGGAGGAGGTCTCAGTACCCAAGAAGCTATGGTCCACGGTATGCCGGTGGTCTGTGTGCCTTTCTTTGTTGACCAAATCCTCAACACCCAGAAGATGGTAAACCGAAAGCTTGGAAAACAGCTCGTCTACGGACAGTTAACAGCTGATGATGTTTACAATACTGTCACCGAAGTTTTGAACAACCCTATGTAAGAAGAGTTTATTATTTGATTGGTATTCACTCTCATATCAATTCTAGTAATACAGGAGACACGTTTTTGCAAATATGTTTCTGTATATGCGGTACTGGGTTCCGGCGATCAGTGGTGTTTGGAACATAAATTGCCATCTTCTGGCTATTAGTTGTATTAAACCTGGGTTTTTCTATACAGAAAACTGTTATTTGGTCATGTATGTAGCTAGGTCTGTGGCAATAAGATGATATAAAACTGAATACATCCCCATGTTTCTACCTGTACTTTGCTTGTTTATCTCTTTGCAAATTGGTTGGTTAACTTTTCGGTTTTGGCTCACAGCATAAACACGCAGCATGAGGTAGCTACAATATCTCAGCGTCTACTATAGCTCTTACAGTTCTCCAGATAGCAATAGTGGACAAAATAAAATGAATAGCCTGTACACAACTTATTTTTTAGGTACAAACAAGAGGCACTAAAAATATCCCACCGATACCGCAATCAGCCACAAGATGCCTTAACAAGAGCAATTTGGTGGATAGAGTATACTATCCAAGAAGGGGGTGCCCAACATTTAGCACTACCATCTCTACATATGCCCGCGTATCAACTTGCTTTACTGGATGTGTGGGCTTTAGTTCTAGCTGTTATTTGTCTTCCAATATTAATACTAGTTAGATGCTGCTGTTGTCGAAAAATATGTGGAAATAGTAAAAAGAAAACTGAATAAGTTGCTATGAATTTAATATTACATTTAATTATAAATTTTTCAAAGTATTTTTTACAATCTTGCAAAAAAGCAGGCTAATACACACATTTTAATAGAAAGATCCGCGATTGTGAGAAAAGTAAGCTCTATAACGTTTATGTGGTAAGTAATAGTTAATTGATTAAAAATACAATTCAATGACTACGTTTATCTCGATAATTCAAGCGGCTTCAAGTATATTATGACTTGAAAAATCCTATTGGTTTATCTCAGCGGATTGAAAATAGAATTGAGTTATTTTCAATCTTCTTTAAATTAGTATCTGAAAAAAGATAGTAAAATACTCGATTATGCCGACAGACAGGGAGAGGTATATGATCTAATTTCATCCTGGATATATAACCCCAAAATCTAAAAATTGTCATGTTATTTGTATTCTCTTTCAAAAACATTAGAAAAACATTTATTTCTTCGTCACTCCAACTATTTCGTTTTTCGACAATTTTACTAAGATTTATATAATATTATAAAATGAGGTAATATGCAAACAACCAACAAATGATATGAATTTAGTAACACTGCAACATACTGCGGATGTGCGCATGCGTAGTTACATTATTTGAAGCTTCACTGTTTATTTCGACAGAAGTCAAGCCGCTTCGTAAGTCCAAGCCTGTTATTTTCTAGGCTTGACTTGCCATTTTCAAGCGGCTTCAAATAGCAATCTCGATCGTTTGTTTCGAAGATTGAAAAGAGATTTACTAAATTCAAACGGCTTTAAACGTCGAGATAAACGTAGTCATAGCCGCACAAGTAGCAAAGATGTCAAAAAATTAGAATACATTGTGTAATTTTTCTTATTTTTGTGGACGATTGTATAAATATCTTGCTTGCAACACATGCGAAAAACGCATTCGTTTCAGAATCACTAATTTCCTGCACTTTACGTGTTAGCTTTGTAAATTTACCACATAAATACATTTACAGCACATATGCATGTAACCGCAAGTAAATCTGAAATTTTTGCACTTGTTTAAATAAACTACTGTAATAATTAATAATAGCACTATTATGAAGCCCAATATTTAAAAAGGGAGATAAGTTGGACTGTAATAACTATAGAGGAATTACCCTTTTAAGTGTAGCTTATAAAGTTCTATCCACCGTTATTAATGAAGGAATTAAGCAATATGCCGAAAACATGCAATGTAGATTCAAGCCCGGAAGAAGTACGACGGACCAGATATTCGTAATAAGGCAGATAATGAAAAAATACTACGAACACAGTACGACCTTGCACATGCCTTTCATAGATTTTAAGCAAGCGTTCGATAGTATCAACAGAGAAGAACTATCAAAATTCTGAAAAAGCTAGGAATTCAAGTAAAGCTTATAAGATTCGTAAGGATGGCAATGTGCAATACAACTACGAAAGTAAAAATTAATAATGAACTAAGCGATCCACTCATATTTAACACAGAAGTGGAATAAGGAGCTGGTCTTTCAGCGACCAAATTCAATCTCGTCGTTTGCCACCGTTAGTACAATTACTAGAACCCTCTGTAATTGGGACGTAAGTCCTGTTGAGTAGTATAAATAAATAAATAAATAAAATAAATGTCTAATCAAATTGTACAACCACATAGAAAATAAGGCAATTGTAATCGAATTGTTAGTAAATGAGAGTAAAACCAAATACATGAGAATATCCACAGTACAAGAAAGAAGAATACCTTAAAACTTTGAGATCGCAAAAAAAATTAAAGGCACATCTAACTTTATACAAGCTATCCGTTTTTAGAGGCGCACCATTGGGATCTCGTAAACTATAAGAGGTACGAAGTCGGTTAAATTGACACAGAATTGCCCCGTTAGTAGGCCATTTAAAAACGTATTTGTTTTTCCCGTAAAATTCATAGGTCACTAGATAAATGCCAAAATTCAAATTTCGCTGATTTCTATTTTAGCAAATAACTTCTAAATATGAAATAATATAAAATATTGGTTTGTACTTTTTTAGGACACGTTTTTATTTTTTATCGAACGACTATGCTCAATTTTTTCATCACTGTTAGATTTCGAGTTATGAGATCAGAGTTATGGATTTTATATGGACGCCATTTTGGAAAGATACACCACTGAAAGGAGAATTATTTTTTTAGCTTTCCAACAATGTATAAATTATTGATATTCATTTGTTTCGAACAGCAAAAATGCAATAAATTATTAATTTTATAGGGTAAAAACAATGATTATGGCAATGAAACAAATGAAAACATATTTTTTTTAATTTAGATTTTTAATGTAGGACATTAAAAATCTAAATTTAGTCTGAAATTTTATTGTTCAATTAATTTAAATATATTTATATTTGTGTGGACTTCACAGTAAGCGTAGACCATATTGAAAACGAAATTAGAAAAGTGTTTCAGAATTACATAAATTAACAGTATTAGTGAAAATGAAAATCATAAACTAAAAAACAAACATATGACAATATTTAACTTATTATTTCTTTTGTTACATTGCCAAAATCAATGTTTTTGACGTATAAAATTAATAATTTTTGCTGTTTGAGACAAATGAACTTCAATAAATTATACATCGTTGGAAAGCTAAAAAAATCTTCTTTCAATGGTGTGACTTTCCAATATGGCGTCCATATAAAAATCATAACTCAAAATTTAACGGTGATAAAAAAACTTGAGCATCGTTGTACGAATGAAAATAAAAGTGTCCTAAAGAAGTTCAAACCAAAATTCCATAATATTTCGTACATAAAGGTTATTTATAAAAATAAAAATCAGCAAAATTTTTCATTTATCTAGTCACCTATGAATTTTAGGGGAAAACAAATACATCTTTAAAACGACCTACTAATGGAGCAACTTTGCCCCTATTTAACTGACTCCATATCTCTTATAGTTTTCGAGATCCCAATGGTGTACCTCGAAAAACGGACATCTGTATATTTGGAAAGTAAGTTAACAACAGACTGCAATATAAGATCTGCTATTGAAGAAAGAATTATGCCGGGAAACTGCGCGTATTTTAAAGCTCTTTAAAAGTAAAATAATATCTAGAAAAACAAAATTAAGAATATACAATATCCTTATCCGACCAGTAACCTAAGGTTATGAAACTTGGACACTGGCAGAGTAGAAAAATAGAGAAATTTTGAAAGAAGAATATTACGGAGAATCTTTGGTGCCATAAAAGAGAGAGAAAGCTGGAGAATTAGATGTAACTATGAATTAGATGAGCTAATTGATGAAAGAATCTTCGCAAGATACATCAAAGCTCAAAGAATTAGATAGTTGGGACATGTGATAAGAATGGACCAGGAGCACATGCCGCCGAAAATAATGAAAGGCAAATTATACTCTAAAAGAAGAAGAGGCCGACCTGAGAAAAAATGGCTAGACGACGTGCAGGAGGACTTGAAAAAGATGAAAATATCTGACTGGAGGTATAAAGTTTCTGTAAGAATGAACGATGGAAGATTGTAAAGGAGGTCAAAGCCCACCCTAGGTTGTAGAACCACAGAAGAAGTTATTGTGAAGCGTGCTTTTACATTATATTCGTATGAGGTTAAACTTCACTTTTACCAAAAGCATACTATAAAACTGGGTTCGCAATATGGGCTAATACATTTTAGATCTAAATTTTTTAAAAATAAATGGCATAGTTCTCCTATGACTAGCACGTAACCATGAGTTCCGCCATTTGTTGGCTTACTATGCGCAGATTCAATTGCGCGTATTATCTATCACTATTGAATAGTTTCATTATTACCTATATTACTATTATTGTAATGGATTTTTGTTGAAATATATTGCTTAATATTTTATAAATCCATAATTTTAACGTAAAACTGTCCATGTAATACATAATTCATTAAATATATGTTGTGACGATAGAACCACTCTAGGCCTGGTAAACTCCATAAAACTGTTGTGAATCCAACTGTCTGCTCAAAAGCTGGTGCAGCCGGATCTGATCCAGCCGGTGCTGCTGCAACTACCGCGTCGAATATATCACAAGTCCAGTAGTGGTACATTGTTTAATAAAAGTACTCACTGCAACATACAGAAGTATTGTAATACTTGTAAAACAACTATTGTAAGATATACGTACTTGTATTCTGATGTAACCTCACTTTCTCGCCGGTCAAATTTTTACACACAACTGAATGAACTGAAAATATAATAACTTGAATACATCTATGTTAAGACTATTTTCAAATAACACTTATCTGCAATTTATGCACTGTATAATGTATTTCACTGTTTATACAAATATTTACGAACTTGTTTATAAAGCGCCATGTGCTTTAGTTTGGCATTCTTGACAGGAGCGCTGTAGTGCGAGGCAAGGCCGCTAGGAACGCTTGACGTTTGCGATATTAGAGTACCTCTATACAAGAGAGTATGGACATGAGTGGTTCCCGCTCTATTGTGATATAAGATCTAAAATCGTTTGTCAGTGGAGGACAAATGGCCGACGTCTTAAGTGACAGTTATGTATAATGCGGTAGAGTTGTATTTTGAGTGTTTTCTTTCGTGTTATATAATTTGAATTAACTTTGGACTTCATATTAAGTTTGTTTAGTATCCAGGACGTATTTGAGGTTTATAGGGTAAGTAATTTTTTAAATTTAAACGCTCGAAAATGTTCGGCTAGTTTGTTTCAAATTATAACCATGTTTTTTGTTGTTTAAATTTTATAGAACAGTTTTTGAAATGGTTGGCTGTTTGTCATAACAGATTTTCCAAAAAATCCTCAACGAAGGAAGAACTGGCAAATAAAAATTAAAAGAGTTAATTGGGCACCAACTAACCGTTTAGTTCATAGTGAATTACATTTATAAATAATTGAGACTGAGAGAAGAAAGTTTACCCCGCGAGCCTAGTGAAGTGAATAAACAGGTACAGTGTTACAGTAGTTGTTTTGGTATTAATAATAACGATTTTAAACGTCAAAATCAAATAAAAACGATTAATTTTAAGAAGTTTAAATTCATAATGCACTGAATAAAATAATAACTCAAAACGTATTGGGTAATAGTATTCTAAATGATTTCATTTGAATAAATGTTATTTTAACATAATAAACACCTTAATTTTTTACAATTTTCTTAGAAAATAAAAATAGAAACATTTATTTATATAAGAACAACTACATTTTTACATATATTTTTTTTAAATAAACTTTTAAAACTAATATCTTTTATTTCTCCTTTTGAACCAACTCCGCTCTATAGTAAAAAATGTATAGTAGGAGGAGAAATGGCGGCGGTATTGTGTATGTCCATACTCTCTTGTATAGATGTACTCTAGCGATATGATTTATATTTATTTGTAAAACGATTTATAAAACATAACATGATCTAAAATGAGTCTAGAACACAAAACTGTGACCGTGGGAAATTTATAGAATTCTTGGAGAAATAATTTTGTTGTAAAATACAACAGCGACATCTTTTTCTCTCACTTTTGGAAAAACCGGTTATATACGGATTCACTCATTCCCACTGTATAAAAGACGGGTCTCAGCTATAGAATCAGTTCGATTCAGTTGAGAGTTCAGCTCGTGGCTCTCTTCGAAATTCCGCCGCCGAAAGTTAATCTTGGTGAACTGTCACCTAGACGTAACTTAGTTAAAGTTCGCGAGAGATTTGAATACTTCACTGAAGTCAGTTTCATTTTATTTTCACTTACCTGCTATTACCGCTTCACGGCCAATCGCGTCTCCACCGCCAAGTATCAATGGTCACAGTTGGGTAAGGATTTCATTTATTTATTTATTTGTTTATTCTATCCGTATCATATATTTTATTTTATAATAAACATTAATAAGTTCGACGTGCGTTTCTGTGCAATCCCCTAGCCCGTTCTCCACTTAGAGCAATCCCGGCACCCAGCCATCTTCATTTCAGACACCACCACCGCAAGATAGGCGCCCCATATACGTATTAGAAAATTAACTAAAACAATTGTAACTATTATTATTAAACGAAATCATATTTATTATTATTGAGTATTTACAGGTTGACATTTACCCTGTTACAATTGTTTTATTGATGATGAAAGTTTTTTATCAAGAGGTATTGTTTATACCGTGCTAAGTTAAATGTGTATTTTTAGTGGTAAAAATTTGTTAATTTTTTTTGGTTTTTTCGGGAACTTTCTCAGTGAAAACTGTATTTTGAATTACAGTAGTTTTGTCGGTCAATTTTGATCCGTTGAAGGGTTATTTTGAAAGTTTGATATTAAATATAATTTTTCTCTTTCATGTTTAATAAAATTTACGTGGGTGAGTTTGTGTTAAGTGTTGTTAAGTGTTTGCGCATCTAGATGTACGCTGGCGAAAAAACCAGTGACCATCAAAAGTGGGAACCATGACAAACCTCGAAGACAGTTTAGAAGCTAAAAGTTGTGCAAAATGCAATAAAGAGTTCGATGAAAGTAAAGTAATAGGATGTGATGGAAGTTGTAAGAGATGGTTCCACATTAAATGTGTCGGTATTAAAGACAAAGACTTTACAGTAATTGATGCAATTGATGGAGTTAAATGGTGTTGCAGTGTTTGCTCAACCAACACTTTAATACCTGTCCAGGATGTTAAAGAATTAATTAATAATGAATTCAAAAAGTATAAGGAAGAGATTGATATTTTGAAAAAAATGATAACAAAATTATTAGAAAAAAATGAAGTTGAGCCAAAAGTTAATAATACAAGCACTAAAAAATTACTCTCTGAGGTAATTAATAATCCATCTATTATTGTAAAACCCAAATGTGATCAGTCAAGTACAAAAACAAGAGATGATTTAAAACAAAATATTAGTCCACCACAACTGTCTGTTGGAATATCAGGACTAAAAAATGTAAAAAACGGAGGTATTGCTATACGTTGTGAAAAACAAAATGACATTAAGAAGCTTCAAGGAGAAGTCTCCAAGAAACTCGGAACTAAGTATGATGTTACTCTAAGCGCGCTTAGAAACCCTCTATTTAAAATAGTTGGTATTAATAATAACATTGAAGAAACAGAAATAGTAAATTCTTTAAGAAAGCAAAATGAAGAAATAATTTTGGAGACATCTATTCTCAATGTCAAAAAAATATATGAGAAATCTCAGAAACATAATTTAATAATTGAAACCGATGGAGAAACGTTTCAAAAAATTATTAGACAGGGAAAATTAAATATTGGGTGGCAGAGATGTCCAGTATATGAAGAATATAACATACTCAGATGTTTCAAGTGTGGGGGCTATAATCATAAATCTAAAGAGTGTTACAATAAAGAAGCTTGTACAAAATGTGCTGGTAGCATAATTTTAAAGAGTGCACTGAAAATTTTTACAAGTGCGTTAACTGCTTATTTGCAAACAAAAAATTTAATCTCAAATTTGACACTTCTCACTCAGCAATTGATATTAATTGCCCAGTTTTATGTAAAAAAAATTGAAATGCAAAAAATAAAACTAAATATATATAGCAATCAAAGAAAAATTCTAAGGGCTCAAATGACAAAGTCATTTACCTTAATGCACGTAGCTTTTTAGCTAATAAAAATGAAATATTAGAACTTTGCTTCAATGAAAATCCGTTAGCTTTATGCCTCTCTGAAACAAGAACAACTGACGACATATCGGATGCAGAGCTTTTTATTCCGGATTATAATATTATTCGCTGCAACTCACTAAGCAGAATGACCGGAGGCGTGTTAGTCTATATAAAAAAAGGTACTAACTATTGTGTTAAAGAAAATTGTGCTAATGAACCCAAGTGGTGGTACGTGTCAGTGAAAATTGATAAGTTCTACATATTTGTACTATATCGATCGCCGAGCAGTAGCAATGCAGAGTTTTTAGAATTTTTTGAAACTTGGTGCGATAATAACTGTGTTAAAGATACTCACATACTAGTAGGGGATTTCAACATTGACTGGTCTGACTTTAGTTATTATTATTCCACAAAACTTAAATATTTAGTGCAGACTCTCGGATATAAACAAATAGTTACAGAATATACGCGAATAGTGGCCCAGTCTAAAACGATGGTTGATTTAGTCATTACTAATAATTATACTGTACAATGTGAAGTGATAAGAACACCAAAAATTACTGATCATGATATTATTAGCATCTGTCTTCCTGATTTAGTTAAAAAAAATGAGATTACAACTTATAAACATATGAATTATGAATTGTTACAAGATTCTTTGCTAAAATGCGACTGGAAATATCAATGCACTAATGTTAATAATTGTTTTGATAAGTTTCACGAGAATATTCTGAATTCTTTAAATAATTGCACAACAATTAAAAATAAAGTTGTAAAAAATAAAAACAAGTGGTATAATAACAAAGTTTTAGATGTAGTAAAAAAACGAGATGAGTCATATAAAAAATTTATTTTAACTAGGGAGATGGATGACTGGAATACGTACAAATATTTTAGAAATTTAACTGTATCAGTTATTAGAATCGAAAAACAAATATACTATAATTCACTTATAGACAATTGTAAAAATAACTCAATTCAAATGTGGAAAACTTTAAAGAAATTGTTGTCATGTGATAAAGAATGCAATTATAATGAAATTTTTCTGGGTGAAAACAAAATTACAGATCCTAACTTAATTGCAAACACATTTAATGATTATTATGTAAGTAGTATAATAGAAATCACTGAATCTATGATCCCATTATTGATGTTGTTCACCTAGAACGAATTGTGCGACCTAATGTTTCCTTTAATTCTTTTAAGGGGGCGTTTGAATGAAGCAGGTTGCATAAGCAAAAAAATCATTTTTTGAACGTAGTTTTTCGCAATTGTAATAAAAAATAACGGATATGTATTAAAGTTTTGTAAATTAAATTATTATGTTTATGTCCTGAAACATTTTTTGTTGCAAAAATACAACGGAGATAAGAAAAAATATTTCATTTCCGGTTTATAACTTGAAATACGTAGACCAAATCATATTCAGGACAAAGTTTATGAAAAACTATAAACAAAGATATAAATGTTATATAAGTGTATGCGACAGGTTTTGAAATATCTGCGTTTCAAAAATTTACCAAAACAGATTCATTCAACTACCGCGGCACTCAAAAATAGTTTGCGGATTATCTTTCAGATGTCAGCACTAGAGATGTCGGTAATGCAGTTCAAATATATGGAAAGTAAAGAAGTAAACACTGCATTTCTACCTGCATATAAGCATGACCGTGAGCATGACATTTTTACAATTTGATATACAACCTTTTATTATTGCGGCTATTTCTATGAATGGTTTCTTAGAGAAAATAAATGTAAGAAGTATTGTCAAAAATTTGTCTCGAAATGTTCAATTGTCAACAAATAAAAACATATATTATTAACAATTAAGTGTTTTCAGTAAGTAGTATTGTTTCACTAAATACAAGAAATCAACTAATAACAACATACAATATGTTGTAAGGCAATTGAAATTACTTTTATGGAATCAGCTCTTACATGGTGAAACTTCATTCTTGAATTTGTATGTTAAATAAACTCGGTTTTTCCAGTTACACAAATATTTATTTCATGGTGGCTATAATATTATAACACAGCATACTAATATAACAATATAAACTTAAAAACTTATGTATAATAAGTAAAAAAAAAAATACTGAATTGATGATATATATATATATATATATATATATATATATATATATATATACATATTAATATTATTTTATTATTATTTCATATATATATATATATATATATATATATATATATATATATATATATATATATATATAATATTAATGAATAGTTGAAATTATTTACAAAAAAAGTTTAAAGTAGCTTTTCACTGAGTAATTGATATGTAATCAATTAACCACCAGCATTGTTAATGTTATTTTTTATCCCTCAAAGTTTTAGCTTTCACAATGTATTCCGGATCTTTACATTTTTTATTTTGAAATCTATTTCCCAAAACAATTTCCGGCAATATGCAATTTAAATAAAACTTTTGTAGTTTTGGAAGCATTACGTTTTCCCACAAGTCCTTGTCTCTATACATTTCTTCCACAAATAATTTTGTATCAGGACTGATGAATACTAAGAAATAGCATTTCTTTTTATTGCAAATATTTAACTGTCCCTGCACCTGCAACAATTTCTTAAGATTAATATAAAAATTAAATTAAATACAACAATGATTACCTGATAATAATAATTGTGATTTTTTTTAGCCTGAAATTCCCATCCACTGTTTTTTCTATGCATATTTTATTTTTTAATTCTTTCTTCTCACATGCCGAATACACATCAATGCCTTCTTTTGCTAATGTGTACAAACATTTAACCTCTATTAGGCAATCAGTGTTTGTTAATCCTGCAAAGAAATTTTTTAAAATAAAACTATAAAACTCTAAGAAAATATTATTTACCATCCGGTGATGCTCCTAGGTAACAATTTGCTTTATCTATATACAAGCCTGTATTTGAGACACTTATAGGTGTATTTTCTTTACTCGTCAACTCCTCAAACATTTTAATTGCAGTTGCTTCATGTCGCTTTCCATATTCAATTGCAGGAGATTTTATAGATTTTTCTGTTTTTAAAATTTGTTTTACTAATGAATCACATGAAGTATAATTTTGTCGTTTAACAACATGCCCAAAGAACGAGGCAGTTAATCTATTCTGTTTATGAATTAAATATTTTTCATTTTCAAATTGTCCAACTGTTCGGCGCTCAATGATTTTTATTTTATCTTCTGTTACCTAAAAAATGTTTATATGTTTAAATAAATTATTTGGTAAACGTAAACCAATGAAAGAGTAGATAAACCTCTTATTTTGAATTATTGGCAAACTTAACTAAAATAAACCAATTGTAACGAAGTCAGAAAGTTCGTAATTACCTGATTGGAGGTTCACGAGATTTGTGTACGGTACCTAATGATTGTATAATGCTTCGCTGATATTCTATACAAGTAAAATTTTTGGAAATTATTAAGAACAAAATGAAAAAAATCTCTTACAGATCATCATTTGCATATTTCTAATAGTATTTGTTTCAGTTTTACCATTTTTTCAATTTATTTACTTCAAAAGCATATTAAACCTTTTTTTTTCAGATAGTGTCAAAGCCAACTGTAACGTAGATAAATACAGTGTGTTCAAAAAAATTCCTAACTCGAGGTAGGCTTTGAACAGTGAAACGTATGTCTGATCAGTATTTAATTCAAAAGTCAAGTGGTCAAAATTGATCTTAAAATGTAATTTTAAGGAGAAAAAACAATAAAGAAGGATGCAGTATATCGACATTCGCAGTTTTCTAATTTGTTTCCATTTCTAAAATAAGATTCAAGAAGAAAAGCTTTAATTTCTTTAGATAACATTTTTGACAATATCTCATGTCAAATTGACATTTAATTAAATATTTTAAACTGACATACGTTTCTTTGTTCAAAACCTACTTCGAGGTAGGAATTTTTTTGAACACACTGTAGTAATTTAACTAACCCGAAAATAATTGGTTAAGAATAATTTTGAGAACTCAATTAATGGATATAGAATAAAAATAAACAAATGATTTAAAAAATCGTAAGTTTGTATTATATCTCGAGAATTAAGTTTTCAAAAAATCTAATTACGCCATTTTATTCAATATAAAAAACGGTAAATATTTTGTAAAAATAATTTATCTCCAATTATAATAATACATAAGATATGATATATTTTCAAAATAAGCGAAAAACGAGTTTTTGCCTGTAGCTCAGAAACAAAAGAAGATCGAAAATTCCTGTGGTGACTATTAAACTTTGCTGGAAAAGTTGACCCTGGAATGTGCAAACGGTTTTGATCTATCAGTAATATTACCCGAGATACCTTAAAAAACATCGAAATGAGATATTCTGTACAGTACTATTCTCCAGTCACTGTTTTGCAACACTTTTTAATGCATATATTATTTTACATTGGCTTTGCTTTATGGCCAACAATCACAAAATAAAAAGATTCGGTCTCATATAAATTAGCTATAAATTAGATAACTTCCTAATTATGACGTAAATTGTTTGATATCGTAGAAACACTACATACATACTTAGTTACCTAAATAATAAAATTAAAATGAAAAATTTTAATATGCGATTCCCAGTATTGTAAAAGGATAAATTTAACATTTTGTGTTCTTACAAATTACGTAAAGTTATAAAATATGAAAAGGTATATTGCTCGAAAATCCTAATAGGATTATTGTAACTGTGATTAAGCCTATCATTACCCGCCCGTAGTTCAGGAGAAACCGAAATAAGGATGCATGTGGTTTATCTTCTTGTGTAACCGAAATACTACAATATCAATACACGACAGATGCCTTGCCTACATAAATACCACATTATGATGCCGCAAGATTATAAAAAAATCTGATGTGGCCAGCACATTACCTTCCGTCAGTTGTGCGTCAGTTCTATGTATTTTGTACAAATTTCATACAGAAAGTTCCTTGTTAAAGATTATATTTCTTGTACATTACTTTCCGGCAGTTGCATGTATTTAATGCAAATTCATACAGATAATTTATAGCAAAAGATCCTATATTTCCAGTAAAATTATAAGAAAAACACACTATGTCAATTTCACTTGACACTGACATCTGTCAATCAGAATTTTCTTAGTATAGTAGCTGTTTTCATAGCTATGGCTACTTTATAAAATTTAATTTCTTTATAATTTTTTATCTCTATATCAATTTAATATTAAGTATAAATTGTAGTCAAATCGTATAGAGAATAAAATATTCTTTAATATTTATAATAACATTAAATGTGAAAAAATTATATTTAACATAGTCTTTTCAAGAAAAACTGTTAAAATCTTCAAATGGTGTTACTTCCGGTTGACCAATTGTAACCAAAATCTAATCAGCTCTTCAAATATAATTTTTGGAATTCTAGTATTAAAGTTATCGTAGACGAAAATTTTGTTACACACAGACACACGTACATACACACACACTCACACACACACACACACACACACACAGACACACGTACACACACACACACACACACACACACACACACACATACACACATACACACATACACACATACACACACATACACACACACACACACACACACACACACACACACACACACACACACACACACACACACACACACACACACACACACACACACACACACACACACACACACACACACACACACACACACACACACACACACACACACACACACACACACACACACACACACACACACACACACACACACACACACACACACACACACACACACACACACACACACACACACACACACACACACACACACACACACACACACACACACACACACACACACACACACACACACACACACACACACACACACACACACACACACACACACACACACACACACACACACACACACACACACACACACACACACACACACACATACATACACATACATACACACACACACACACACACACACACACACACACACACACACACACACACACACACACACACACACACACACACACACACACACACACACACACACACACACACACACACACACACACACACACACACACACACACACACACACACACACACACACACACACACACACACACACACACACACACACACACACACACACACACACACACACACACACACACACACACACACACACACACACACACACACACACACACACACACACACACACACACACACACACACACACACACACACACACACACACACACACACACACACACACACACACACACACACACACACACACACACACACACACACACACACACACACACACACACACACACACACACACACACACACACACACACACACACACACACACACACACACACACACACACACACACACACACACACACACACACACACACACACACACACACACACACACACACACACACACACACACACACACACACACACACACACACACACACACACACACACACACACACACACACACACACACACACACACACACACACACACACACACACACACACACACACACACACACACACACACACACACACACACACACACACACACACACACACACACACACACACACACACACACACACACACACACACACACACACACACACACACACACACACACACACACACACACACACACACACACACACACACACACACACACACACACACACACACACACACACACACACACACACACACACACACACACACACACACACACACACACACACACACACACACACACACACACACACACACACACACACACACACACACACACACACACACACACACACACACACACACACACACACACACACACACACACACACACACACACACACACACACACACACACACACACACACACACACACACACACACACACACACACACACACACACACACACACACACACACACACACACACACACACACACACACACACACACACACACACACACACACACACACACACACACACACACACACACACACACACACACACACACACACACACACACACACACACACACACACATACATACATACATACAGACATCATCGTAAAAATAGTAAAATCGTATTGTAGGGACCCTAAAACGTGCTTATTCATCAAAAACTCACCACTGAATTTTTTGACCAAAGACAATACCTTCCTTACCTAAAGGTGACGGAAGGTAAAAAAATACTAACATATTTTTTTATAATCAGTTTTTCTTCAGAGATAACGCCTATATTTAAATTTACATCTAGCTGTTATAAATTAAAATTTAATAAAAACGATATATATTTTTTACATAATTATCATTATTTTTTAAAAGAAAAAATACTCTTATTTGTATATGAATAAAAAAGCATGAAATTAAATTACATATAGTTTTATACCCATATTATGAAATCATACATTAAAAGTGAAATGCTACAGAAATGAATAGTTTGCTGTTGCTGCGTCGCTGGTTATAAAAGGTTTTATTTGCCAGTTATAAAACCCCACGCTCTGGGTAAAAGTTGACCTGAAGAGTCTCTTATCTTTTTGTTTACGTTCATTCCTTCATCTCAGGCACGAACCTTAGTACAGACCCAAACCATCCAAGTGCCCTCTGTAGGTTCATTTTATTAGAAAAAATATAATAGTACATAGTCTGGCCGATATTACTTCATGTCGCTTTTTCGAATAATTGGATATCCTTTGTTAAACATAATTAACAACTCATTAGAACATGGAATATTTCCAGATAAATTAAAACTGGCAAAAATAATGCCTATCCCGAAAGTACATAATACTAAAAAAGTAGAAGAATTTCGTCCGGTAAATATGCTACCAGCTGTAGAAAAAATACTGGAAATTATTGTATACAGGCAAATGATGGAATATATTGAACAAATCAATATTTTAGCACTAGAACAGTCAGGATTTCGTAAAAACCATTCGTGTGAATCAGCCTTAAATTTTGTAATTAATGATTGGAAATTGAAACTGGATGATAATAATGCTGTTTGTGCAGTTTTCTTAGACCTTAAGCGTGCTTTTGAAACAGTAGATCGAAAAATTTTATTACAAAAACTTTACAATTATGGATTTGAAAACACAGTTTACCGCTGGTTTCATCCGGGAGAACACAAATTGTAAAAATTCAAAATATTTCATCAGAACCTATTACAAATAACATGGGTGTACCACAAGGCAGTGTTTTAGGCCCTATTCTATTTTTATTGTACATAAACGATATTGTCAAAATGTTAGAAAATTGTAGTATTCATCTTTTTGCGGATGACACTTTAATTTATTTTAATAGTAAAGATAATGATAAGCTGTTCAAAACTGTCAACGAGGAATTGCAAAAGGTTCAGTTATGGATGAATTTTAATAAATTGAAGCTGAATACTACAAAGACTAAAACTATGATATTGTGTAGTGATAAGAAATATGAGCACATAAAACATAACAAATATAGCATAAAGTTAGGTAATTGTGAAGTATTTGGGGGTAGTGATTGATAGAAAACTGAAATTTCAGTTACATGTACAATATCTTTGTAAAAAAATTGCAAAAAAACTAAATTTCTTTTATAGAATTTCTCAAAACTTATCGTTATGGAGTAGAACATTAGTTTATAATACAATTACTGCAACTGCAAAATAGAGCAATGAGAATAATATTGCATTGTAATAGATTTACTAATGTAGACAAAATGTTAAAAACTCTGAACTGGTTGAATGTAAAACAGTTATGTGAATTTAATACTTTGGTAATAATTTATAAAATGACACAACATATTTGTCCGGAATATATGTTGAATAATCTCTATGTAGCTAAAGATGTACACAATTACAACACACGCCAACGAGAACATTTTTTTGTATCGACTAAAAGAAAAAGTGCAACAAATAACTCACTGTTCCATAATGGATTAATTATATTTAACAAATTGTCGGACGAAATTAAAAATTGTAAAACTGTACAAAATTTTAAGAAAAAATTAAGAGAATTGTATTAACACTACACATTTAACATTTTTTTGTGATTATTACTTGTATATTTCATGTAAATACTAGCTATATGCTAATCTAAATAAATATTATTATTATTATTATTATTATTATTATTATTATTATTATTATTATTATTATTATTATTATTATTATTATTATTATTATTATTATTATTATTATTATTATTATTATTATTATTATTATTATTATTATTATTATTATTATTATTATTATTATTATTATTATTATTATTATTATTATTATTATTATTATTATTATTATTATTATTATTATTATTTCAAGCCACAGTCATGGTTCACTATTCTCTTTCCAATTAGGTGTATAAAAAAGTGCCCGCCATTTTACTTTTTTATGATGTAACATATGGATTATTTTACATGATTATAAAGCAAATTTGATGTACTTTTCAAATTTGTAAAAAAATATAGTATGTTCTATTTGAAATTTCAAAGTAGATATTAATTACTAATAAACCGGAAGTGGTATCAGGAATGTACATCCGTCATCAAGTAGCTTACATGTTGCTGTATAAATCATGTTATATGGAAGAAATTACCAACTTAATAAATAAGCGAAATATTTGCTGGGTCCATTAAAATATAACACCCTGTATACTCAATATATTTTTCTGTATTATTCCTGATCTCTTCTAACGATTCTGTATTTAATACTAACTTAAAATATTTTGATTTAACATTTAGTAAATCAAAAATATTATTAAAGCTGTTACAAAACATCGATGTACTGTCGCAGTCGTCAAAAATTTGGGGGTAATATTTGATTCTTTTAAATAAATCAAAGCGCTACTTACACTCTGTGATATTGTTTGGGCTGCAAGTTTCACGTTCATACGGTTATTGTCATATAATAAGTGTTTTCTTGTTAATTTACACCCTAAATGTGGTTCTTGAATAGTATTCAATCTGGAAATGTGGTTCCACAATACTGTTCTATTTTCTCCATCCATTATTATTCCCTTGTCTCCTAAACAGTTTCTTATGAGCTTGATCATATGGCAAGCATCGATAAATATAAAAACTTTATCTTTCGTTTCTGGATGAACAAAGCAGGGTTTGAAGTTATCAGCCCCATACTTATAATTAGCTCCTAAATTCGTACTGTTTACGCCGATTTATTCTATGTTAGTAGAACTGACAATAATTTTCTATGTGTAATGTTTGTTGAATAGATATCATTTACTTTTGCTATGCGACAGTTTGTATAGTTCTTGGAATAAGGGTTTTAGAAATCAGTACCTGCTCACGTGAAGTGAAAATGAAAAAGTTGTATGAGAGACACGAACTGAGCAAGACGGGCAGTGACTGAGTCTTCGAATCAAGCGTGGGTTATCCACCATTTTATTTGTAAAAAGTGTAAATAAAGTGCTAAATCCAACCCGTGACTTTCGATCCACCCTAACTACTCCACCATACAGTCCACTGAAATCGTGACCAAACACGTACTCATACTAATTTTGGTAGCCGCTCCATTAAAAGTCACTTCTGCTTCAATTTCGTGTATTAAATTTAACGCTTAAACTAACAAATTAGCTCGTTTAGAGCCAATTAATGATTTTATTAAAACATATCCAATAGGAATTTTCCAGCTGCTATTTATTGCAACTGCCATAAAAACAAGAGCAAGACACGCAGTCGGTAAATTATTCGAAGAATTTTCCCCCTCCGTCCCCAAATCTACACCCCCATAAAATCGCCCGTTTTCAAAAATCATTTGCCCTCTTATGCTCATTTCATCGATAACTATATTTAGGAGCTTCAGATAAAAACCCGGCTGCTTCTCCAACTTTTCTGTACCATACGCGGATAGTTGAGGGATGCGGCAATAAATTATCCCGTCTTCCGAACATATTCATATGCCTTCGATGAAAAGAAGTGTAGTGAAAGGACGGAGGTTCGTATTTCAGGAGAATATTTTTCTTTCTTCTTATTCTTCAGTCTTCGTTTTATAATATACCCCAGTCGGTACAATACTCTACAATAATATAATTAATATAACTTGATAAACAACAAATAACAATATTTAAAATCCAGTACTGTTTATTCAATAAAATTATACAAATGAATTAATACTAATAACAAGTAACTACTAATTATTATATAAATCTTTACTCTTTATTGAAAATGGAGTCTTTCAGTAATATAATTAATTAAAATAATCGCTACCGTCAACGTTGGGGTCGAAAATTGCGTTACCTTAATAGAATAAATTGGAGGATTAAATAGGCCCATGGAATTAAATGGGACATTGTGAAATATAATTATCATTATTAAAGTATATATATATATATATATATATTAATTCCAAATCCAATGACCATCGTCACAGCAAAAGCAATCATATATATATATATATATATATATATATATATATATATATATATATATATATATATATGCTGTGACGGTCATTAGATTTGGATTTAATTTTCGTGTTTAGCATTGTAGTCAGTCATTGTAGTTAGTTTTTTTGCTAAAGTTTATAAATTCAAATGGAGGTTCAAATCCCAAATTTGCAGGATAATTAGAATTTTGTTTAAACTTATTTTCGTTTTTTAACGGTTTTTCGGTGTATAAATACGGGACCAAACGACAGTTTTAGGTAGAGAGACAGTGTGTGCTCTCTCGGGGAGACGGTGTGTGCCGTCTTCCGTGACCCAGGTTTGTTAGGACCTTGGCTGCCTCTGACTCAGTGCTGTTGGTCTGTGCAGCTCGTGAGGGAGTGCAGAAGGTGTGTTGTACGGCTTCGGATACCGCCGTAGCCGGATGTTTCCGCACAGTGGGGGTTACCACTGTTTTCTGTAATCGCGATTGTCGATGAGTGTTGGTGTGTGTCAACACGGCCCCGTTTCCGAAATCGCGATTGTTGATGAGTGTTGGCGAGTGACAACACTGTTACCGATTGTTTTTCTTTCAACTTTGGTGTGTGCCATTGTTGACCGTTCGTGCCGTGTTCCCGCAACTTTGGTGTGGGCCATTGTTGCCCGATCATTGTTGACCGTTTCTTTGAATGAACGAACCCTGCAAGTATCGCTGGTTCACTTGTATTACCCGATTATACGCTAGCAATTGCTATTTTCATTTGTTTTGTTATTATTATCATCGTCTTTAATATATTTTAATAAATTATTAAAATTAATTACATGATTTTATTGTCATAAACCGAACTCCACTAAGCTACTCGAGCCCTTTTGGCGTTCAAGCCACTCTTTTCATTGACGCATAAGAGCGTCCTTCACCAGATTTACCACCTCTCTTGTGCTGTGTTGTCGAACGATCGATTGGCGCCCGAGAAACCCGTTTTGTCAGCAAGGAGAACTTCAGAGAACGTCGAGTAAAGTTGACAGGCCATCTTGTGGCCATTAAAATGCTTACCAATATTGTGTCTCCAGCATCTTCCGAAATAGTTTTTTTTTCCTTAGGTGATCAATATTGCCTTGCATTGTAGTAATTTTTTTAATTAACCTATTTTTATCTGCCAAAGCATGAGTTTTCAATTTTTCTTTCTTGGATTTTTCTTTTGCTAAGCACAACGCTCTCTTCGCTTTCTTTGGAGTTGCTAAATCTGGTGATGTTATTTCACCAATTGACGAGGCTCAAAGAATTTCCTTTTTTTCGGAGTAAAATACTGTTTCATCTGAAAACAAAACCATGTAAACATTAAAAAATTTCAAAATAATAAAGTTATTAATTTTGACTTTCGGGATCTGAACATATACAAAGACAATTACTTTTTTAAATGTGAGTCAAAAAAATGAGTATTGTTAAAATATATTTTTTTTGAACTAATTGACAATATTTAGCAATTTAAAATTACGAGCAGCGTACATACCTGTTTGACTTTGTAACACAGGAATTTTTGAAAAACGTCCAGATGATTGTGAGTCACTGCAGGTATTAGTTCCTGGTAAACCTGGTTCATTTGGTGGAAAAACGGTCGACGTAGAAGGATTTTGAAAAATCTCTGTACTTGTACATGGTTGAATAGGCGGTACAAAAATTGTCGAAGTAAAAAGTTCTGCATTCCAGGAAAGAAAAGAAATTATTACTATGGAAAAGTTCATTTACAATACCGGGGCAAATTATAAAACCAGTATTTGATATTTAATTTTCATAATATCCGGAAAATATATAAAATATAAATAAACAAAAATAATAATTACATTCATATCAATAACAAAATATAATACATATAATGCACACTTTTTGAGAGCTTTGAACGTACTGTAAAGTCTGAGGAAAACCTGTGAAAAACATTATGTTAAAGATGTTTCAGGAAATTATTTGTGATTGGAAAAGGCTCGCGCAGGTAGTAGTTCTGAAAAACAGATGTTGATTGGATTTCAAGGATTTATTTGTGATTAGATTGCTCAGATAATATGGTAAACTAAGAAAAGTTACAGTTACCGGCAATATCGTAAAATTTCACCCGGTATCCCGGTAAATCAGTATTTGAAAAAATAGTATTGCAAACCTTAATGAAGAACAATATTTCAGCTGTTTACACATCACATTTTAGTTATTTCAAATAATATAAACTTTAACCCAATAATAGACTGAAAAAGTGTACTGCAGTTCATAATATTACAATACTTAACATACTATATTGTATGTATGCGTGGCTTAACAGTCCTCGTGGAGTTGCGCCGCTTCTATTGTAGCTTACAGGATCTGTCTTCTCGGAGCTGATCAGGCTCCATCATAAAATTTTCCTATCTGTTCGCTTATCCTATTCCATAGTTTCCGGTCCTTTGCTTTATCTTCTGGATTCTTTATCCCTAGTACCCTCAGGTCTTCTTTCACTTCTTGGATCCACGTTGACCTTGGTCTTCCTCTCCTTTTCTTGCTTGCTGGTTGCCATTTTATAAAAATACTTAACATACTATATTACGTATTAATAAAATATACCACATTAAACAAAATATTTAAAATGCAATTTACATATCTTCTTGATTTGTTGTATTAATGATCATTGAAAATTCAGCAACACTTATCCCCTGAATTTTAAATGGAACTCTTTTAGAAGGAAAACGTCCCGGTTTTAACCTCAAACTTCCTTTTAAATTTTTAGCATTTGGTTCAGGATAATCATCATCAACAAAATAATTACTACAAATGAAACATTTGGATACATCATAATTTTCTCTTAAACCGCGCATTTTTTCCAGAGTTTACTTTCTTCTACGTTCTTTGGAAAACTATAAGATATAAATGCAACACAGTTGAAAACAAATTCATATTGTTTAATAATACTTACGAATGCAGGGTAACTGCTGGACTTTTTGCACTACACAAATAACACTTTCGAATAGCCATTTGTCTTTCACACAACAACAGTATAGGGCGCGTGCATCACGTGGTTGGACCAACAAACCTTTTAAGGTTTTAAGTGCCTTTGTTTACATTGAGTTTAGTGGATGTTTAGCCGTTTATATGCTTTTTTGTGCGTTTTTCAGTTGTTCATAATATTTGGTTGGTGTATTACTATGGCTCAACTGAATTCAACATTAACTGAATTCAACATTACTATTTTCTCCCGGAAAATGTTCAAAGTACGTATCTTTTATTTATAATCATAACGTAGACCCATACCGTATTGACATGAATACAATCAGTGGCGGCGCTAGGCTCTGAAATCTAGGGGAGGCAGTAGGGACCAGGAAGAAAATTAGGGGGGCATATATTTTTTATCATTTTAATAATAAATAACAATGTTGTCAATATTAAATTTATTTGGTACCAAACGAATATAAATATAATATGGAGTAGAATCTCTTATAGCATGCTCTCCTATAACACCCCAACTAAATTTACGACTCACATCAGTCTATTACAACACGTCAAAAATCTCACATATAACACGTGAAATAACACAAAATCGGCGCTTCTTACTGTAACGTGCTATAATACAGTCGAGCGTCTCCTACTACACGAATCTTTTACAACACGAAACTAGTTAGCGCGTGCTGTAGGAGATTCTACTGTATAAATAATAAACAAAAACAAGAATATTCTTTAAAAATAAAACAAAAAATGTTCTCTAATATGATTAAAAGAAAATATGATAAATACAAAACACAGCAGTGATTTAGTTGTACTAATTTAATCCTTCGGTTTTTATTTAAACTTGCAAATTTGTCTACAACTTCATTCAGGTCTATTAATTTTGATATGTCTTTTTCTACACTTAATATACTAATGTTGTTTAATCTTTCATTTGTCATTCTTGTTCTTAAATAACATTTAATTCGTTTTAAAGAGGAAAATGATCTTTCACAAGAAGCTGTTGATACAGGCATTAGAATACAAATTTTTACCAAATTATAGATGCATTCAAATGCTTGCTTATATTGTTCAACGAATGGTAGAAACTCCATGAGTGATTTAATATTTTGATTTTCCTCCCTACCCAAAAGTTTCTTAACTGGCGTTATTTCTGAGTCTAAACAATCACAACTTATGTTATAATGTCCTGCTAATATAGTTAAATGAATTTTATTGAGGAATAAATCATCTATGCGGTCAAAAGCTTGTAATGATTTTAAAATAGTATCATTTTTTGTAAATCGTTCTTTTAATTCAATTATGATTTTATCTAGTATAGAGATGTATAACTTAAGTTTGACATCTTTCTCATTTTTTACTTCTATGTTTACAGAATCATCTATTTCACAATCTACTATAAACTCTTGTAACCTTTTTGGAATAGATTTCATTCTTTTTGGTTTGTCAAGAAAGTCTGTTTTATCTAAACCAAGAGACAAAAAAATATTATTTGCAGATTTCGATATAGAATTCCATTTATTATCATTGTTTCGGAAGTTTTGAAATTCATTAATTGTTTCTTGAACTAAATTTAAACCTTTTACATAATTCATATCAGAGGATTGCAGATAATTAGATTTTAGAAATAAGATTGTTCAATGTTACAAAAATAGATTCAATTGTTTTTAAAACAGTCTCGCATGCTCTGAACTGAACAGTCCATCGCGTATCACATATCCTTTTTAATTCTCGAGCCTGTTAAGTAGGATAAATTAGTTTTTTGCGTATTTAAAAATTGAGGATGAATTGTAGAGTTTGACATAAATGTATATAATTTTTCAAGATTAGAAAAAAAATAGCCGACTTTTTCAAATGTTTGCAACAATCAACAACAACTAAATTTAATTTATGGTTAAAACAATGAATATATACTGCTTGCGGAACAATACTTTTAATATGACTATGCACGCCACCTAAATGACCACTCATTACAGCAGCACCATCGTATTCTTGTGCTATACAATTGCTTAATGAAATATTATTTTCATCTAATATTGTTTTTTTATAATTTGCAAAACTAGCAGTATCTAGCATACCGTTTGCACTTTTAAACTCTAAAAACCTCTCCTGAATTGCATTTTGATGCAAGTACCGGACGATAACAGTTATTTGTTCATCTTTACTCAAGTCTTTTGTTTCGTCAGACATTATTGCAAAAAAAATTGATTCCTTTACATCGTCTGAATTTTTTTTTACGTACAATGGTCGCCATAATAGAAATTAATAAATTTTGGATATAATGATGTAGGTATTTAGCATTTTTTGAACTATCCTGTCACTTTCATTGTACAATGGTGTCATGTTTACTTATCAATAACATTAATTCTTTTAAATTACCTTTATTTAAACTTAAAACACTTTCATCATGACCACGTTGAGCAATATCTTTCGTACATGTAAATAATAAATACACAAAGTTTTGATGTAGTGTCTGTTTTCTTTAATTTCATTTTGGTATTGATCATTCACCATTTGTTCAATATTTGTTTTCTGTTTCTTTAATTTCATATAATTTACATATTTTATAACACACATTTTATGTTGTTCAGATTTATCATGTTTTACTAGTCTTTTACCTGAATCAAGTGCATTCTTCCAGTTGCGAAACCCTTCATTCACAAAAATGTTTGCTTGATTTACACCATGGAAAAATCAGCAGTATAAACAAAAAACACTGTCTTTTAAAACACTATACTCCAACCATGTAAATTTTTTAAACCACGTTGATTTAAAGCTTCTCATTCTTTCACCTTGTTTAACTTTTGGATACTGCGATAGTATCGGCTGACGTGGTCCTTCTTCAGGAGTCTGTGACAAGTCATTAGGTCCAGGAACAGTAAGAATTGTTTGTTCTGGTTCAGGTCTCACTGTTGGGGTATGTACGCCAGTTTCATTATCATCACTTATATCATCCTCTCTAGTTTTATTTTCACACGAACTAGACTCACTATCACTTTCTTCACTAACACTTAAGTTACAAGATGTCACCATTTCATTCGTTTTCAATATATTTTCTAAATTACTGCTTGTACTGCCGATACTGGTCGAAGGCAGGAAAGTATCAGTTTTTAATTTTTTTTTATCTGATTCTGACAAAAAATAATTTTTAATATTATTTGTGCGCTTCATATTTATTTTTTACTTTACTCTTTGACCACAAAATAACGAATGAGCGTTGAGATTTTCATCACTCGTATAAATACCAAATTTGTAAAATATGTTTGAACTTGCTAAACTATACACGTGGACGAGTAAGTAAAGTATAGTACAATCTTAACAAGTAATTACAAGTTCATTGCGTCGCTATCGGACTCGCACAAATAATTTGACAAGTTTGGACAAGTTCGGCAGCGCGTTTATTATAACACCAATCAATAATAATCATGGTTAAATGCAGATAGAGATTTTTAGATACATGTGCATTGATGCAACAAAATTATGCTGTATAACAATGTTTTTTTGTGTTTATTTCAGTGTTTCTGTCTTTTTTAAATGTTAAGATGTTAAAAGCAATATTACTAGCAAAAATTTTTAGATTGACACAAAAAGTCGGGGGGGGGGGCAACCAGGCGGCTACTGAAAATTTTAGGGGTCAAGTGCCCCCTGGACCTTCCGCTAGCGCCGCCACTGAATATAATGTTTAGGCCCGAAAAATTTCTCATAACCTTATATATTGTAGTGTGCTTTGAGCATAGCAGAAGTTCATATATATTACAAGTATTTAAAGCCTATACAAATTTAGAGGCGTATATAATGAGTTTCGTTGTGGATCAGTCATATCTATCCAGTGTTGAGAATGAAAGGCATCGACTATCGACGTGAAAGACAAGGTGTATTAGTAATATGATTTAGTGCATTAAAAATTATAACTATCTAAATTTTTGGCTGATTACAGATTTACATTTCCACAAAATACTTAATAAATATCTACAATAGAGTACCAACAATATTTTAGCTTCATAAGATCACTTCTCATTACCGTACCTAACCATCTTAGCTTCCTAAGGCTATAATTGTACCTTCAAAATCTGTTTTAGATACAAATCTATAAATTGATAATCCGTCACTACCGTCACTTGTTTGAAATATCAAATCATAGCACAAAATTATGGTATTTTAAACATATTCTTATATGTCACTCTGGTTTGTTGGTCCACCAGGCTGCTATTTTCAAATATCCGTGACGTCACATGCACGGGCTCTATTAAACTTAACACGTGGAGGTTATAAGACAAAGTAACAAAGAAATTTTATTCAATGAATGCTTCAAGTTACCGCCAAATATACCGCTAGAACACATAGCCAATAGAAATGAGGTGCCCAAGCATGCGTACATTTTTAAAAGGGAGCAAAACGAGATGGAACATCTATATTGCTGTCTCTCTTTGTTGACCATACCCACCGCTCATTGTCAGAATACAAGCATTATATTTTCTAATACGTATATGACTGTAAACTTTTACAAAATGTATATATGCTTGTGCTGCCACTTAGAAAAGTTTGGCGTGAACGGAGCTTTCACAATATTCCGCAAGGCTCGATACGAAACCAAAATTTATTTTGAATGACAAAATATTAATGGATTTCTCGGCGGAGATTGGAAGGGATTATAATAATAACCCATGTAGTATATGTTAATTTTATTTAAAATTCCAATATTTCGTTACTTTTCTGTAACTTCGTCAGGGAATACTAAAATGTACATTTGTGTTTTACATGTTGAAAGGTATAATACTTAAAATATGTTTTAACTATAAAAGTAAATTGGAAAATTAACAATCATAGAAATATCTATCTTCCTTAACTGTTAAGAAAACATGTATAAAATGTAAGGTTAGGATCTGGGCGCAAACACGAAGAAGAAGGAAAACAGAGCTTGCGCGGCAAACCAAAAACCAACCAAAATCGTGGTAAATATGAAACCAAAAAGTTAAGTATTTTAAAAAGTTGTTTAGTAAATATGCATAAATAGCATTTATTTTTTTTGTTTTATAATTTACCGTGTTATTTGCAGTGATGTGACACATTTCTAAAAATAATCTTTTTTTTTATAATTATTTTCAAATTCGAGAATGGTTGTTTCATCGTAATTTACAAAATGCTGTGTATTTTGAACATGAGCTGCTAGGACACAAATATTGTTGGTACCAACTCTCTTCTCTCCTTGTTTGTGTTGAGACAACCGGACGCTCAACTGTTGTGTGTTTTATTGCTTTGAAAGTTGAGTCTTATATTTGATATTTGAGTATAAATTACTTACACTTTTCATTTATTTTTTTTTTTTAGCGAAAATAAGATGTTTATCGTCTTTAAACAAACGTATTAAATCTTTAGTAAAATTAGATATATTCGGAAAAAAGATATAGTGTTCGCGTTCATAATTACATTTTAGTGTATTCCAAAATTGAACCAAGTTAACTGCTGTTACTTTTTCAGTAACCGGTTGTATTTTCTGAACGCGGTTACTGAAAGCTGGTAACTTTTCTGTAACCACACTAACCGCGCTAAATCGGCGGTTGTGATGCGGTTACATTTTTATGCATGACAAATGAACTTTTAACTATTTTAAATTTGTCAAAATGAGGTTAGCTGTTAGCTGGCCAGTTTTCTAGTCCGATGTCGGTAACATTGTAACCGCGGTTAAACCAGGGTAAGAAACCACGGAAGAAGTTGTCAAATCACTAACAATCTATAATGCGCAAATTTCAAAATTTTATGGCCTTCCGAAAACTCATAATCAAAATTTGGCTATTAGACCAATAATTTCATCAATCTCTTCACCAACTTTAAAATTATGTAGTTAGGTACATAACTAAAATACTGTCCCTTGCGGGGGAGGGTGAGACTCGTTATTATATTGAAGACAGCTTTCAATTATCGGAACTTATTGAAAATTACCAATTATCAGAAAGTTTTGTATTAATTAGCTTAGATGTCAGTCTTTTTACAAATATTCCGCTTGAATTTACACTAAATGTTATAAGAGGAAAGATGGGAAATGATAAATGATCACGCTACTATCCCAAAAAATTAATTTATTGATATAATCAACTTCATCTTTAATTTTTTTTTTTCATTTATAACGGACAGCAATACCAACAAAAATTTGGTTGTCCAATGGGCAGTATTATCAGTCCAGTTATTAGTAGATACGTCCGGATTGGATTCTGGATCGATGTGTTCCACAACTTCCCTTTGAATTTCCTTTCATTTATAAATACGTAGACGATATAATATGAGCTGTGTCAAGTTATAAAATGGACGCGTTATAAATATTTAACAGCGTTAACGACAATATACAATTTACAGTCGAAAAAGAATCACAAAATAGTGTTCCTTTTTTGGACACTAAGGTGAACAGACAAAATAACCAAACCGTTATATTGGATTGGAATCAAAAACCGACATCGTCAGGAAAATATCTCAACTATCACTAGTTCCACACACATAAAACCAAAATTAATCTAGTTTTAGGTCTAAAAAACAGAATTAAACAAACCTCTACTCAAAACTTTATTATACAATACTAACTCAGGTAACACGGCGCAAGTTGATAATACCAATGAAAGTAAACACTATATCTCTTTTCCGAACATATCTAATAAAACTAATGATTTGATACGTTTGTTTAAAGACGACAAACATCTAATTTTCGCTAAAAAAATTGAAAACTGTAAGTAATTTATACTCAAATATCAAAGATAAGACTGAACTTTCAAAGCAATCAAACTTAATCCCGTGTGGCGGTTGTTATAAGAGTTATATTAGTCAAACCACACAAAAGTTGAGCGTCCGGTTGTCCCAACGGAGAACAGAGTTGGCACCAACAATATTTGTGTCCTAGCAGCTTATGTTCAAAATACACAGCATTTTGTAAATTACGATGAAACAACCATTCTCGAATTTGAAAATAATTACAAAAAAATATTATTTTTAGAAATGTGTCATAGCACTGCGAGTAACACGGTAAATTATAAAACTGACACACAAAATTTAAGTGCTATTTATGCATATTTACTAAACAACTTTTTAAAATACTTAACTTTTTGGTTTCATATTTACCACGCTTTTGGTTGGTTTGCCGCGCAAGCTCTGTTTTCCTTCTTCTTCGTGTTTGCGCCCAGATCCTAACCTTACATTTTATACATGTTTTCTGAACAGTTAAGAAAGATAGATATTTCTATGATTGTTAATTTTCCAATTTACTTTTATAGTTGAACAAATCTGTAAGTATTATAACTTTCAGCATGTAAAACACTAGTTATATAACACAAATGTACATTTTAGTATTCCCTGATGAAAAGTAACGAAATATTGGAATTTTAAATAAAATTAACATATACTACATGAGTTATTAATATAATCCCTGCCAATCTCCGCCGAGAAATCCATTAATATTTTATCATTCAACAAGTACGGCATTATTTCCCAGAACAAAATTTAGTTTTGTATTTGGTCTATGTCCAGTGTATTTGTCTAGGATGAACAGAAGTTTCAAATATGGATTACGGAATCTGAAAAATATCATAATGGGAGCCATTGAGTGATAAGTACGAAATAAACATCCAGTTTAGTATTTTTTTTTTTTATTTTAGACCATGAAATAGAATTATTTGCAAGGCTATGAGCGTAGTGCATTAGTTTTTGAATTTAGAATTTTCTATTTTCATTTTTCACAGATCGAACATTGATATGTATTCAGTTCCACCGTGAATAATTTTCATATGTTGGGAACGATTCTGACCACGTTTAAATAGTTTATAATCCATGAATTTTCTTAATATGCATTTTTAAATTAGAATTTATTGTAAATGATTTATTACATGCCGGACACATATGCTCTAATGCCGGTGTAAATTTTTGTTATGTTCGAATATATTACTATTACGTGTAAATCGTTTAGCACTTATATGCATGTATTCTAGTGTGAATAGTCATATGTCTTTTTAAAGCAGAATTGTTGGTAAATGCTTTATTACACGTCCTGCATTGATATGCCTTTATTCCGCTATGAATTTTCATATGGGATTTTAAAGAAGAATTATGTTCAAATGATTTATAATATGTTAGACATTTATATGCTCTAATTCCACTGTGAATTTTCAGATGTTGGGATAGTTAACCACTTTATGTATATTGTTTATTGCATACTCTACATTTGTAGTCTTTTATTCCGGTATGAATTGTCACATGACCTTTTAAACTAGTTTTATATACAAACGATTTATTGCAAGTAGCACATTGAAATTCTATAATTTCTTTGTGTATTTTTATATGACGTGTTAGGCTTTCCTTTCGCGTAAAACTTCTATTACATTCTGCACAATAAAAACCAATTGAATTAGTATTTTTAGATTTCCGAATATCATTATTTATAGTAATTGAGTTGTCACATGCTTCGTCAAGTGATTATGAATTAAAATAAATGGAATAAATATCACTATAGTACATTTCACGGGGAGCATACTCAACGCCCGAATATTTAAAACCAGAATATGCATGAACAGAATCATTCAAACCCCGAATATTCTACATCAGAAAATAAATGCACAGAATCATTCAAATCCCGAATATTCAAAACCAGAATCGCTCATTGCACGAAAGTGCATTGGCAGAATCTCGCATCACTGAAAGGTCTTTGCCCGGATCATTCAAAACCGAATAAGTGGACGTTACCAATTTAGGCTATCTATCATTAGATGTCAGCACGAAAGTTAGTTCAACGCATATCCACCGATGGTTTAACGTATGGATTGTCGATAATCTAGTGTGCATTAATTTGGTTAAATGAAAATAATAGTAGATAATATACCTATAAAACTATATGCTGCTGGTGGGAGTGAGATTTGTGAGACTAACATTGGACGAGTGCAGACATATCCGCATATATAGCTGCACTTGTCTGTAAGAATAGCTCTGCGCAACCGCCGGATTGCTTTGATTTTATTGGTGTAGAACGGAAAGGGGAACTAGCGGGAAGAAAATTCTTACACTAACTGACAAGGATAGACATTAATGTTTGTAGCAGACTGCTCTTAAGTGAGAGATAGGGCATCAGAAGTATATTTTAGTTTTATAAGTATATTTAGTAGATATATGTCTTCATTCGTTCGTTCAACTGAACTGTCAAAAGTGACAGCTAGTCAAATAAATATGAGAACGTTATATACTGAAAAACATATAAATCAATTAATAACTTCAGGTTTTGTGAACATATTTACGATTTAGCCACTATTTGATAAAATGATTCCAAAAGGTATCACAAAATTTTATATAAGAATACGAAATCAAATTCATTATTTAGACAATAAAAGCCAACTTCTAATAATTTCTTAATTATATTAAAAAAATCTTTTTTACAAATAAGAGATTTGTATCTTACGTAGGAACTTTCTGTTCAATTGATATATTTATATCTTATATAATTTTCTACTTGTAATACTTGTTTGATGATTTAAATGTGGACCAAAGGAATATGTCAGGAATTTACTAGGTTTTTAAAACAAACGTACACATTTATCAACTATGTAGGAGCCCAGGTTCATAATAGTTCGGTCGGCTTACATTTTCAACAAATTATAAAACCTACACAAATGGTGAGATATTTCTACAAAATTCTTTCGTCTACTTTAAATTTAGACTAAAAACTTACAAAACTGTGGACCAAATAATGACGGGAGATAATAGTTCGACCAAAATTTAAAAAGTCATCTACTCTAGATTTATCTTCTACCGAGACACTTTACTTTTGGCATAATATGAAAAACTTCGTAAAAATCCAGTGTAGACAGTAAAAACTACCTTGCAAGACATATGGGGTAATACTCCGTCAGAAGAATGCGCAAGGCTTGTGGATACAATGCCTAATAGAATTAAAGATGGAATCTGATAATTTCTTGACTGGGATGGATGATAAAAGATAACAAATTAACTGAAAATTAGTCAACTTTATTCTCATTCCCGACTAGTTTTGACACCACACACCACATGTGTCTTCCTCAGGGGATGAGTTTTCTTAACAGTTTGTTGATAATAGTATAATCGTTGTGTGTTGTTGAGGAAGACACGTGTGGTGTCGAAACTAGCCGGGAATGAGAATAAAGTTGGCTAATTTCCAGCAAATTTGTTGTAAAAACAGTGATGAAGAACAAAAATAAAATGAAGTATATTGATACACCTATTTATATCGACAACCATCTAACCAAAGAAGAACAACGAATCTGCAATAAGGACAATCGCGATAGAATCAAGACTAAGAAATGAAACTGTCAAAATTGGCTATCAAACACATTAATAGCAAAACATTCGTCTGGGATGATAAAATTAATGGAGTAACAGAAGTTATGGAAACCTATTTAAAAAACTAAAAGGTATACCACAGGACAAGTGCAACACGAATACGCAATTAAACATGGTAAGATTAAGCATGGGAACGTGGAATATATGTATCATAAATGGGAAGGAAATAGAATTAGCGTAATAATTTGAAAAATCGGGTTTAAGTCTTTTAGCAATTACGGAAACAAAAAAGAAAGGGGATGGGCAATTAAAATTTAACGGGAATCATATTTTATTATATAGCGGGTTTGAAGTAAATCAAAAAAGCCAAGGAGCAGTGGGATGTATTATCAAAAATACATTGACACAATCAATACTAGAATGGAAATATTGCTCGGAGAGGATAATGGTAGTCAAAATAGGGATAGAAGAAATTAAACTAAACCTATTAATTGTATATGCTCCCAACGAAAACGAAAACTCAATAGACAAAGACAACTTCTGGGAAGAATTACAAGACACATTCAACAAGTTAGACGAACTAGTATGCTTACTAGGGGACTTTAACGCAAGAGTAGGCAACAATTGCAGAGGCAAACAGAACATCATGGGCCCACACGGTGAAGCACACATAAATAATAATGGTAAACGATTGATAGATTTCTGTATCAACAATGATCTGCTCATTGCAAACACCACATTCTAACACAAAAGCATACACAAGTATACCAGATGCCAGCCTATTTTCTATTCAGTAGAACACAGAACGATGATTCAAGACGTAAGAGGGGTTACGAAATAGGGAGTGACCACTACCTAGTTAAGCAAAATTTAACATAACAACAGCCAACTCAAACCACAAAGGCAACAAGGAACGTAAGATATCAAAAGAAATAATTCAAATACATAAATTAAAAGATGAAGCCATACAACATCATTACCAAGAAAACATAGCGGAAATTTTATCCGGTATTAATAATCCTGACACTGAAAACATGTGGAAGATATTTAAAGATACATTTCTTCGGGCAGCTAGACAAACATGCGGTGTAAGAATCTGTAATACATACAAAAAACAAACGTACTGGTGGAGCGATGAAATAAAACAAGAAATTATTGCCAAGAAAGAAAAATGGAAGAAGTATTTAAGTACAAAAAATCAATACGACTATGACAAATATAAATAGCAAAGAAGAAAAGTCAGAGATGGTTATAGAAGCAAAGGCAAAGACATGGGAAGACTTTGGAATACAAATGGAATCCAACTATAAAAAAAACAAAAGTTGTTTTATCACAATTAAAAATACCAAGAAAGTCAAAACAGTGCAATTAAAACAAATCAAAGACCAAAATGGGACATTTTAAACAGAAAACAAGAAAATAAAATAAAAATTATTACACTTACTTATCAACCTAATATGGGAAAAAGACACAATACCTAAAGATTGGAAAATAGGAGATAATCGGAATTGTAGTAACTATTCGCGATGCTTGTTAGGCTTTTAACTACAATAATAGAATGTTATCAGTTGAAAGACACTTAGAAGTATTAACTGTTGAGGTAGTACTACGGAAATTTGTGTGTAGCGAGATATTGTTACGGGTTTGCGGGGAGTACCGTAAAGTAATGAGAAACAACCTTTGCCGATTAACACTAAATAAAAATTTCAGATGAATATAGATTTAGTACTAGTAAACCAGTTAGTACGAAAACTTTTATTCGGAGTTAGGAGGGCAAGGGCTTCCGAATCATGTTATTGTAAATCTGGTTTCTTAGGTAGCAACTCTTGTTCCAAATTTTACAATATGTTACCATTGTCACATGCGATATAGACCACTTGGTGCAAGTTTAACTAGGTAGTAGTGTTCCTCCGCGAGAAGCAGAGAGCTCTAAGATAGCGACCCTCAGCGAGAAGCCGAGAGAATCTAAATCGTAGAAAATTGCTGGAAATTGCAGGTAAAAGCTTTATGGTGTTTTTGTGGAAAGATCAAAAACGGGATTTTTGGACAGTACCGAAGTTCTGGGTAGAGTAGACCGGTAATAACCACGCGACCCGCAACGTTTGGCGCGAGATTTTTGTCGCGACTCAAAGTTGGGTGTTCATAATAGTCGTTGAGTTAAGGCTAACCCTCGGAGAGAACCTCGGCTCATTCAGTGGAGAGATCACCATACCTCGGAGGATAGACTAAGCAACGACCGTGGGATCCGGCGAGCATCGAGATAGAAGGAAGGCGCCCAGTAGAGTCAGTAACGTTTTGTTCGCCTACTGAAGATCGTACAAGTGACGTCATCGTCCTGGTTTTCGTCTAAAAATTGGGAACCGTTCGCGGTATTAAAGTACTGATTTCGGTATTCGACTTGGACACGTATAACGAGTCAGCGACGCTGATCCACATCGCGACGTCGGGCGTCGTTCTTGAGTTTTTGCAACAATTAAAATCGACTTTTCGGACGTCGACGGAGCGTACCCCGAGTCACCAACACTGATCTGCGTCGCGACGCCGGGCGTCGGTTTAGAGTTAGACCCCGGTGGGGCTAAGTTAGACCGGAAGGAATCATTGTATCGAGGAGCACAATAATTAGTTAAACCATTAAGCTTGCAGCGGCCGTAATTCAGAATTTATAGTTATTCTTTACGATCCAAAGATACCACATCTTCATTGAGCCCTGTTTTATTTATAACCCTGGACATAACCCGACTGTGACTATCCAAGATTGGCGCCCGAGGCAAACTTGCGTCAAATACCTTGTGTCTAACCTAAAGTACGTCACAAAGTATATAAACATGAGTAGCAAGTATTGTTGCGTGCCGGAATGTAACTCTTGGAAAAAAAAAGCACCCAGATCTCACATTTCATGAATTTCCTGAACCAGGAAAAAAAATTGTAACAATAATTAATCGATTGGAAGTAAAGGAAAAGGTCGATCAACATTTAGCGTGGGTCTTAAAATTACATATTAGTAAGAGAGTTCACACCAAATACTCAAAGCATTTTGATGAAAATGATTATTTTCCTAGAAGAGGTAAGGAATTTGATTTTTTAGTTTAAAAAAATCATGTTAACAGTAATTTTTTCCTCCTTTTAGATCCCCAAAAACAAAAAATGTTAAAACGTGCTATCCCCTCGAAGAACCTATCTTCTAGTGTAATTCCTGTGAGATATAAAGGAAGAGAGATGTAAATAGGTTAGCAGATAATAATGTTCCTTCTACTAGTTTTGCAAAACAAGAATGTTCATGCGAGAATGAAGAAGTTGCTGAGCATACCATAGAAGATATGGAAGCGGCCAGTATTTTAATTGATCTCTTAAAATCACAACCAATCTATTCTGGACCAAATGACATTAAAGAAATGACTCTAGAGGTTTTGGTGTACAAGTAAATACTCCAGAAAAATTAACCATATCCAAGCTAATTACAACAAAAAAAGCTCTAAATAGTTTTACTGGACTTAATAGTTTTGCAATCATAGAAATGATGAAAATAAATTTTCCATGGAAAAAAACTCATCAACTTTCTGTGAAAGACAGAATAATTTTAACTTTTATTAAATTAAAAAACAATTGAACGTACGTGATTTTATGTGTTCTATTTGGTAATTCTCGACAAGTTTGCAAACAGAATATTCAAGACATGCTCCCTAAAATTGCAGCAAATTTAAAACCAATTATTTATTTTCCCCCGTCTGATGAAATCAAGAAAAAATGCCAATTTGTTTTACACAATTTCAAAATGTCCGTATAATATTAGATTGTACAGAAATTAACATTCAAAAACCCATATGCTTGTGTCGTCGATTCAAATTTTATTTGCATTATATATCAGATAAAACCATTAAATATATGGTTGGCGTGTCATCTGCTGGTACAATTATATTTATCAGTGACCCATACGGTGGTCGGGCTTCAGATAAAACTATATTTGAAGCAAGTGATTTAATACTCATGTTAAACAAAGGAAAATATGCTATAATGGTCGACAAAGGCTATCTTAATTGATGATATTTGTATTCGTAATAATATTCAATTAATAAGACCTCCATTCTTAAGAAACCAAAAACAAATGAGTGCCGAGGATGCAAAACTGAATGCAGAAATAGCTGCAACACGAGTGCACCAACTTATAAATTTTTTAAAATTTTGTCGGCTAAACTACAGTGGAATTTAGTGCCTCAAATCCATAATATCTTTTAAATAGCTTGTGGTATAAGCAATTTATCATCAACTATATTGAGTGCCGACAACTTTTTAAAATAGTGTAATAAAACTCTGTTAAATAATGAAGTAATAAAACATTTTTCTATATCTATTTATAATTTATATATTATTTGCAACATACATACTGTATTATATTTTGATAAAAGTTTAATTTAATTTTTTGCAACATAGTTATAGTGGTCATAATCAAATGGTATTTCTATAACTTTGAAAGACTTATCAAAGGATGCGTATATAATGAAATAACATTTGGGAAGATTTAAAATTGCCATCCCCAACTGGATTTGTCCATAATATTTATGTTATCTTTTTAGTTTTATAATGCCATTTTCTATATACAAATATGTGGCTGTATTAATAGAATCCATTATTGTAGATGTAGAGCCTAACATAATAAAATAGGATAAAATTGTATGTTTCCAAGAAATATAATAACTTACCTGAAAATAAACATTTAATTTCTATTAACGCAACTGAATGGAGGTAAGGGGAAATCGGAAATCAGACAGTAGGGGTACAAGCCATGAGAGGCTGTCCACAGGGAGGAGTTCTTTCTCCTGTACTGTGGTGTCTTGTGGTGGACGACCTCCTACTGGAACTGAACAAAAGAGGCTATACAACCATCGGCTATGCAGATGATGTGACCATACTAGAAACAGGGATATTTGAGTAAATAGTATCAGGAATGATGCAAGGAGCCTTGAATTATGTTGAAAAATGGTGCAAAAAGATGGGATTGTCAGTAAACCCGACAAAAACCACTATAGTACCGTTCACAAGGAAATACAAAATCAATGGGCTAAAGCAGATATATCTGTATGGGAAGAACATCGAGATAAGAGATGAGGTGAAGTATCTAGGAGTAATCCTAGATTGAAGACTTACTTTTAAATCTCATGTGGACAAAGTTACAAACAAAGCTATAAGATCCCCATGGGCCTACCGGCGTATGTTTGGGAAAACCTGGGGCCTATCTCCCGCGTACTGAATTTACTCCATAATGATCAAGCCAGTTATAGAGTCTGTAAACCTTGCCTGGTGCCAAAGATCAGGGATACAGCACTGCAGACACTAAACAAAGTCCAACTACTAGGCTGTTAAGGAATCACTAGAGCTATGTCGACCACACCAACAGGGGCTATGGAAACTCTGCTAAACATACCTCCGCTACACTTAATAGTAAAGGTGAGGGCAGTTAGCGGAGCTTACAGAATGAGAATTCACTCGAGAGAGGATAAATGGAGAGATGGTCGAACCAAAATCTTCAAAGACGTAAAAAACAACTCCGTCCTTCAAATGGTGCCAGACCAGACCAGCAAAAAGTTTACAATCAATAAAACCTGCAAGGTAGAAATCACTGAACTGGACTTGTTCTATAATAATAATAATAATAATAATAATAAATTTATTGCCCAACAGTTTACAAGAAAACCAATTACAGGACAAAGAACAAATATAAGTAATTAATATATATATATATATATATATATATATATATATATATATATATATATATATATATATATATATATATATATATATATTCTAGAGTGCATCCACAGATTAAATGCACTGGAAGCGAGGAACAAATTGAAATTAATATGGGTAGCAGATAGTCTAGTTTTCCTTTCACGGGACCAGAACCGGCTTTCGAAATCTCAGCGGAGACAGATAAGCTGGAAATAAAAACATTGCTGAATCAATGGCACAAGAATCACTGGTTGGAGTCACCAGGCCAGAAACTCTCAAAGCTCTTCCTAAGTGAACCAACCAAGAAAAGAACGGAACGTTTACTCCTAATGAGCAAACAAGATGTTAGATTAATAACAGGACTCCTAACAGGACACTGTCTACTAAACAAACACCTACACACGATGGGACTAACACAAGAACCAACATGCAGGGGGTGTGGTGAAGAGGAAGAAACCCCTCAGCACCTTATATGCTACTGTGAAGCCTTTACGAGTAGCAGGTATAATATCCTGGGGGCAGAAAAGATCCAGCAGGATATGCTAAAAGATTTAGATCTGAAGAAAACCCTAGAGTTTATTAAACTATTATTAGAATAGGAGTAAATCTAGAGGGTACAATAGATCTACAGGTCGCAGTACAGGGATCCACAGGAGACCACCTCTTGTAATATAATAACGCAACTGAATGATTTTATTCAATAATTATACCATCTGGTGAAAATCCTAGCCAGATGTTACTATTCGACACAACCATTCCTACTTCAATTACATTTTTGTTAAATGTTTTAACAAATTCTTGTCTTGCGTCTCTTTCATACTGTATGCCGTCTTTTAAAATTTATTTGTAAATCTCTTAGGGTAAAAATAATTTAATACTTTTTTTCTCCAATTATCTTGTGAATAAGTATAAATTTCATACACTCTGGATCCAGTAATCCTATACTTTCGCTCTTTGAAATATTCATTAGAATGTTGATTTTAAAAAAATATATTTTCTACGTAGCTTTCTTCAAAAAGTTCGCAAAATTTATTCTCACAGCACGGCCGAGCAAAATTTATATTAAAGATCAATAAAACAAGCATAGAAATAGACTAGCCAGCATGACTTAATATATTGTTTTAAAAAAAAAATTCGGGTTCAATATCGGTCGTATCTGCAACAGAATTCCTTCTTCCCTTTGTAAAAAATATATATGTTTATAAATCATTCTAGTTCAGGAGATAAATTAATTTTAAAACCCGTGTAATGTAACTGCTGAATTTGGTAAAGCATTTGTAAATTTATTTAAAATATCGATATCTGTAGACCTCAATTCCAGAGTTGGTATAAATTTGTTAACAAAACATGGCATATCTTTTACTGGAACAGCTTTATAGTTCTCTCGTGCTATTGTTTTTTGAGCACTCCACATACATTTAATATCAGTATTTGATAGGAGTTCTAATTCATCAATATTATTCCTGAAAGAAACAAAGAGAAAGCAGAAAACGGATACGAATAAATAAGAAAAAAAACCATGCAAAAAATTAACTAAAATTGCATTCTGCTTTTAAAAACTGGTTGTCGAAATACACCTGGTACAAAAAATTAAAACTGCCGAGAAGTGTTCGCATTACCACTGTTACCAGCTTTACAAGAACAGATCATTGTCTGAATGGTAATATTATTATTTTTGCAAAATACTCCTTTTCTTTCGTGTGAATCTGATGTGATGGCACTAGTCTGCAGAGAAAATGCGAATATATTTATAATATGTGCATCGGTATCAGCCATTCTTCCGCATAAAATGATATCGCCAGCATCAAACACACTTTCTCCTTCTGATACACATCTCGAGTTTTCTCCACTGCCTAAATATTTAAAATATTCTACAAGACCTAGCTTCATATTTCCTGAAACAACATTATGTATTACATTAATTACTGCAGTATAGTAGGTTATAAATCACACTTTTTACTTATATAGTAAATGAAAATATAATTTTATTTATCTCACTTTTATTTAAATGTCACTATTTTTGCTTATAATATTGTTTTAAATGAATAACATATAATATAAAAACAGTAATTTACCGTATACAGCCATATGTCATACAATGCACGTGCAATGTAAATAATACCCCACGTTAGAATTCCGATATTAGCCGTGTGTGACGCTGACATCTACGATGGCATCGCCATTAGAGGAATTTCTTTACTGTACACTACTACCAAAATATACGAAATAATTTTAGAGAATAAATTAAGATCCCTACTAGAAAGGACCCTAGAGGACTCACAAAGTGGATTCAGAAAGGGCAAATGTATAAACGACCATATGTTTACGATAAAACAAATTTCGGAAAAAACAATACTGTACGACAAGGAAGTTTGTGTGTGCTACATTAACCTCGAGAAATCATGTGACCGTGTCCCGAGAGAAACAGTATGGAACATCCTAGAGAAAAGAGGAATAAACAATAAAATAATTAGAGCAATCCAAAGCCTGTATAAAAACACACGGAACTATGTTAGAAATAACAATATGAAATCTGACGAATTCAACAACAATCAGGGATTGAGGCAAGGCAGGGATTTGCGCCCTCTTCTTCTCATTACATTGCTTGATGAAGTAGCAAAGAATGTACATAAAGACATCAAGACGACCAAAATCGGCTACTATCAACTACAACCGATACATATAACGGCATGCGCCTTCGCATATGGCCTAGCTATATTCGCTAATAATAAACAGGATCTACAGCTATTTAGACAAATGAATGAAGTAAAATAAATATGTAAATCAACACCTCGAAAACAAAAACAATGAAAATCTCCAGAAAACCCCAAAAGAACATGAAGATAATCATAAATGGAAACACTATAGAACACGTCAAATCCTTCAATTATTTAGGATCGATTATTGAGAGCAACGGTAAAAATAATGAAGAAATAAATAGCAGAATTCAAGCAACTAACAAGATATTCCAAGCACACAACAGATCATTCCTTAATAATAAACATATCTGGAAAAAGACAAAAACAACTATATACAAAACGTCATATCTACCAGTACTTCTGCACGGACGTGAAACTTGGACAATAAATAATGCACAAAATAATAAATTAATATTATTATTATCATTATCATTATCATTATCATTATCATTATCATTATCATTATCATTATCATTATCATTATCATTATCATTATCATTATCATTATCATTATCATTATCATTATCATTATCATTATCATTATCATTATCATTATCATTATCATTATCATTATCATTATCATTATCATTATCATTATCATTATCATTATCATTATCATTATCATTATCATTATCATTATCATTATCATTATCATTATCATTATCATTATCATTATCATTATCATTATCATTATCATTATCATTATCATTATCATTATCATTATCATTATCATTATCATTATCATTATCATTATCATTATCATTATCATTATCATTATCATTATCATTATCATTATCATTATCATTATCATTATCATTATCATTATCATTATCATTATCATTATCATTATCATTATCATTATCATTATCATTATCATTATCATTATCATTATCATTATCATTATCATTATCATTATCATTATCATTATCATTATCATTATCATTATCATTATCATTATCATTATCATTATCATTATCATTATCATTATCATTATCATTATCATTATCGTTATCGTTATCGTTATCGTTATCGTTATCGTTATCGTTATCGTTATCGTTATCGTTATCGTTATCGTTATCGTTATCGTTATCGTTATTATTATTATTATTATTATTATTATTATTATTATTATTATTATTATTGGATCTTAAAAATAAACCCTTAATATATAAAACAGGATTACTTTTACATGCTTTGTAACAATAGAATTTAATATGAAAATGTCGAAAATTACGTTGAAAATATCGACAGGCATGGAATTGAACAAAAAATGAATAAATGCTTGACGTTTTATCAAATTGTCAGAAACGTCAAATAAGGTAACTTACGTTGTGACAGATAAAACGTCAAGCATTTATTTATTTTTTGTTCAATTCCATGGCTTCCGACATTTTCATAATTAATGTCTGTCGTTACAAAATATGTATTTATTGATTTAGATGCAGAATTTTATGCCCTATAATTTTTATTTGACATGTTTTTACTTAAAATAATTAGACGAGCAAGAAATTGTAAAAAACTGATTTCCCATGTTAATTTCCTTTGTACACCTTTAAGACAGACACACGGTATATATATATACAGGGTGTAAATGAAATAAGTGCATTAAATTTAACCAGTAATATAACTCGTAACAATATTTCTTAATAACTTTTTCTCGAAATCGCATATTTTTTTAGCATTTTTACCACCCCGTAAATTGACGAGTCATTCCAAATATTTTTGTAATAATTGAATGCAGTAGCAATACCTATGAAAATTTTTGTTTTAGTAATTGACAGTCCTACCAGATGTTGCAATTAAATTTTAATATTAGTAATAAACATGTTTATAAAGTAAAATTCTGGCAAAATGCATATGTTTATGATTAGCGGATACACAGACATTGTAATTACCTATAGCGAAGTTCTCAAGGTCAACGAAGTTACACAAAAATCATCCTCTTCGTAATATTCGTAAATTTATGTTGTACCACATACAATATCTTCCAGATTATCACAGTTTGATGTGTCACGTATGACAATTTGGAATATTTTAAAAGAGCAACAGTTACTTCCATACCATGTGCAAAAATTTCATTGTTTCCAGCATTTCAATTTTGCGAATGAGTTGTATTGTTCACTGATAGGGCTGGATATATTAGAGAGTGTCTTTAATAATGCACAATACACTTATCTGGTCAGAAAAATCCTCATACTGTAAGAAGGAAACACAATTTTCAACAAAAAATATCATTAATTGACGAGTCATTGGTCCTCATATAATCCCACCTCGTTTAAATGGACAAAAGTATGTACTTACATTTTTTGAATAACGTATTTAAACTATTATGATTTGCCGTGTTGACACACGAAGATTCATTTCATAACCTCCATAACTAGTATGCTCTTCCCGTCTTCCCACGCTCTTACTGTATTCACCTAAGTTCAGAAACCTGTGTTAATACGCAATTTTATAATTTTGTTATCGAAATTTTTAATTTCTTTATTTTAAAAATTGTACTATTACGAATTTATTAATAATAAATATGTTTTCCGTTGATGGTTTATTAATTACTGTATTTAGGAGTATGCAACCACCACCCGACAATTTTTTGTGCTGTGTACATGGAACTTTGATTTAGACAGCTGAGGGCAGCAGAGATCTTGCCAGTGGCATGTAACGAAATTTTAAACAAATCTTTAAAGAATTTTAACTCAAAAACTAGAAGATTTAAAAAAAAATTATTAAGAAAAATTGTTGCTCTCGAAGAGTTACATTACTGGCTAAATTTAATGCACTTATTTCATTTACACCCTGTATATCCCGTGTGTCTGTCTTGTTGAAGAAAATATTTTTTTAACCAGTGTTTCTCAAACTATGACATAAAGTTATATATTTTTTTTAAATGGGATGGTATATATTTTTTAGGCCCATAGAGTATTTTTTTCTGAATTCAACCATGTATACATTTTATATCCTTACATTATAAAAATATTGAGAAAAATGCAATTGAAATTTAAATATATTTTATTTTTATAGTTATTTTTCAATACGATAGGTATGAAAAAGAAAACTGCTCTCTGTCAGTTTGAATTATTTAGTGCATAATAATTCCTATTCTTGCTATTTTAAAGATATAAACAAATATTTGTTTCGTTTTAATTTAAGTTCATTTTTATTATCTTGCATAGCCTACTGAAAAATAACTAAAAATAAAATTATTTAAATTTCAATTGCATTTTCTCAATATTTTTGTAATGTAAGGATATAAAATCATCACATGGTTGAATTTAGAAAAAAATACTGTACCGAATGAGCCTAAAAATATATACCATCCCATTTTTATTTATTTATTTTTGTTATAGTTTGAGAACCACTTGTTAAAAAAAGTATTTTCTTCAATAAGTGCATGCCCCCCGTCATCTATTACAACTTTTATTTAAATGATTTTCTGGTATTGCCAATAATAAAGAAAATAATCGGGCTGTCCCATATCCGAGAAACACCCTATATAAATATATATATATACATATATATATATATATATATATATATATATATATATATATATATATATATATATATATATATATATATATATATATATATGTAGGGAGTTTCCTTTAAAACAACCAGTGCTTTTTTGGGCGAACTAATGACTTTGGAAAAAAATGTTATATACAAGAAATGATCAAGAATAAGGGGCTAATTTATTAATAATAACAAACCGAAAATTCGACCAGTGGTTCTCAAACGGTAGAACAAAATTATATTTTTTTAAATGGTATCCTATATAATTTTTTAGCCCATTAGATACAGATTTTTTTCTGAATTCATCGATATAAATATGGTATATGGTTGTATAACAATTATTTCGAGAAAAATGGTATAAAAAGTAATGTTATATTACAATACGCCTAGTTACGCTAGTAGTAAACCCATTTTTTATTACAATATTTCTAGTTTTAATACCATTTTTCTCGAAATAATTGTTATACAACCCTGTTATATTTATATCGTTCAAATCAGAAAATAATATTCTATTTAAAGGGCTAAAAAATTATATAGGGTGTAATTTAAAAAAATATAATTTTTCTCTAAAGTTGTTAGTTCGCTCAAAAAAGCGCTGGTTGTTTTAAACAGCCTATATATATATATATATATATATATATATATATATATATATATATATATATATACATATATTAAGGGTTTATTTTTAAGGTCCAATAATAATAATAACAACAATAATCACTCACTTTCAAAAACAATACAACTTTTTTTAAATCGTTCATTATATATTGTACATTTGTAATCTTTTATATTATACTTATGCCCATATTTATAAACACTCATAAAATTTTAAACGGTTCGTTATAATTTTTATCCAGTAAAAACATTTGACACTGAAGGAAAAATCGAAATGTTGTTTATCAAGTTTGATTTTATTTGTTAAAAATTGTAACGAACCGTTTTGAAACTTTGCAGACACTAGTCTTTTATATTATGAATTTTCATATGCATGGATAGAATATTTTTGTGTTTAAATAGTTTATTGCATATTGTACATCTATAATCTTTTACTTTACTATGAATTTTCATATGTGAGGATAAACTTTTTATAAATCGTTTTTTGCATATTTTACACTCATGGTCCTTTATTCCATTATGAATTTTTATATGTTCGAATAGACTACCACTTCGTGTAAATAGTTTATTGCGTATTGTACACTTAGTCTTTTATTCTATTATGAATTTTCATATGCGCGGATAGACTAATTTTATGTCTAAATAGTTTCTTGCATATTGTACATTTATAATCTTTTGCTTTACTATGAATTTTCATATGGGAGGATAAATTACAACTTTTTATAAATCGTTTTTTGCATATTTTACACTCATGGTCCTTTATTCCATTATGAATTTTTATATGTTCGGATAGACTACCAGTTCGTGTAAATAGTTTATTGCATATTGTACACTTAGTCTTGTGACGAAGTCACATATTTTCGTCCATTTTCTTCAAATTTCCCGGCAAAAGACGATACACGGAGCCATAGTTCTTCATAGACACGAGTTGGTCAAAACTCCAAGTTCACAGTCTTCACAGCGATTTCCATTCTTCCTAGCCGGTCCGTGGGCTTTGTAATCAGGGCAGAGAACGACATCCAATACTTTCCTTGAGGTTTTGCTACGAAATCGGGATGAAAATCATGTTTTTCATCAATACACGCTTAGAAAACTTACAGGTTATGTGAGGATGTACAACTACTGCCAACCGGCATACCCATAATCCACGGGCCGGGCCTAGCTGTCTGGACAACAATAGGATCCTTAAGGACACAATTCCCTGCACCAAACTTGGAGAAAACCACCCGGGAAATCCATTTGACAATTGCAAGAACAGCTGAGCGATGCTGGCGCTACGGTCAGCCGCTGACTTCCAGGCAAACTGAAATATATTTATTATATTTATTATATTCATGTGCTATTTGTATTGTTTAATTTTACCTGATGATAACTTCCACAAAAACACTGGAAATTTATTATTTTTGCTTGTATTTTAAAACCCTAAAATAAACATTTTAGGAACCCCGGCCATCAGCCAATCAGACATCGCGACACTACTCCGCCTCTGCACCAATCAGATGGCCGGTAACATCTCCCTCTTCTAAACGAGCAAATTTCAACCGAATCTAACCAAATCTGGGTATAAATACCACTCGCGGAGCTTCAGAAGGCACTTCTTACAATAGCTGCATCGGCTAACTAAGAAGTCACTTCCTGCGATAGCTGCTTCGGCTATACAAGAGGACCAGTCTACCTACAACTTCAGTAGTGTAGAACTCAACGACACGCGCATCGCGAATTGCCCTCAGCGAGATAGTCAGTGAATCCGAGCGAGAGCGTCATTTCAGACACAGGATTCCAGTCAAGTACAGTAAATATATACCAAGTTACATAAATTTAAAGTTAGAGTCAAACAGACAGATTTCTAAGACATTTATTTTTTTATTCTAGTTACATGTTTGTACATTTGGTGTGTGTTAATAAAATGTTTAAGTTTTACGAATTTCATAATCATTTATAAATAATAATCCTGGACCTCCGACTAGCTATCCGCAATCCTGAACTACCCGTAAAACAGACACAGAATGGCGCCCGAAAGCAGTAACAGCAAACCCGACACAGGAGTAGGTACGTCACAGTCTTTTATTCCATTATGAATTTTCATATGCGCGGATAGACTAATTTTATGTCTAAATAGTTTCTTGCATATTGTACATTTATAATCTTTTGCTTTACTATGAATTTTCATATGGGAGGATAAATTACAACTTTTTATAAATCGTTTTTTGCATATTTTACACTCGTGGTCTTTTATTCCATTATGAATTTTTATATGTTCGGATAGACTACAACTTCGTGTAAATAGTTTATTGCATATTGTACACTTAAAGTCTTTTATTCCATTATGAATTTGAATATGCGCGGATAGACTAATTTGATGTCTAAATAGTTTCTTGCATATTGTACATTTAAAATCTTTTGCTTTACTATGAATTTTCATATGGGAGGATAAATTACAACTTTATAAATCGTTTTTTGTATATTTTACACTCAAGGTTCTTTATTCCATTATGAATTTTTATATGTTCGGATAGACTACCACTTCGTGTAAATAGTTTGTTGCATATCGAACACTTGTAGTTTTTTACACCATTATGACTTTTCATATGCGTGGATAGATGACTACTTTGTCTAAATAGCTTATTGCATACTTTACATTTCTAGTCTTTTATTATACTATGAATTTTAATATGGGCTTTTAATTTAGATTTTAAGCTAAACAATTTTTTACACGTCACACATTCAAATACTTCAATATTTTTGTGAACCTTCATATGTACTATCAGGATTGACTTATACCTAAAACTCTCATTACAAACTGCGCAATATAAACTGTTGGAATTTTTTGTTTTCTGAATATCATTATTTGTAGTAATTCGGTTAGCACATGCTGTCTCAGTCTGGTTATCACAATAACTTGCACATTCCTCCTTCTTTACACTTTGCAATACATTTTCAAACAATTCACAGTCCCGGAAAGTTTTTTCAAGTGGTTCTTCTTTAATGGAAAATTCTTCTAGATCTTGATAATTAGAAATGGCTGTTCAATGTTCCATAATCTCCGTGCTGCTTTCCATGAATGCGTTTTGATATTAATTAACAAGTGCAAATTCGTCTCTAATCACAATTGAACACATTTCCAACTTGATACTTGTCTGAAACATAAACTTTCATTTCTATTTTGTTTCGAATGACGGTGCTTATATTTTTATTATTACCTATTATTCCGATTTAAAATTTCTGTAGAGGTAAACTTATAATACATTCACAAACACAAGAAAAGTTGCACACCACGTACTTCTTCAAAGTCAAGAAAATAACACTTTGTTGCTCAAAAATATTGAATTCTCGAAACTATTGCAGAATGCGGTCTGATTAATCTGAAGAATTATATATTTTTACAAATCGACGTTGTATCAACTGTTGCTTTGTTGTGACACCACTAGTATTACAATTTGTATCATAGATGGCAGGGTAGCATAAAGCTTGATTTACATATGAGCTGGTTAGAATGACCGTGGTGTACTCATTGCTTCATTTTTATTGTTAATAGATAAATTTTTGTAAGTCACGCTTTATACTACATTGCCATCTATGATACAAATCATACTACTAATTTACTGTAATGTTAATCTGGTTAAGGAATTAACTTCAATATTTTAGATTTGAGTGAATTTTTCTCGTTTTTCTCTCTAACTAATATTGCGTCATATATTTCCTGCATCAGTTCGTCTAAAAGTCTTATCAGTTTTATATTTTTAACGTATTCTACTGTTGTTTTTACATTTCCAATTATCACTTCTACCATCGCACGATCGCCAATTGCAAATCTAAATAAATAATTGATTTCCCGTAACTACAAATTATCTTGATTTTGTTTTATAAATGTGAAATAAATACGAAAGAGTATTTCATAAAAAAGATGTAATATAAATAATGGATAGGTTAGAACGGTGGGTGATGCTTGTTGACATTAAAAACTTATTCGTTCGACTGCACACGTATGTTACACTTCTGGTCGACCAGTCTTCTTAGCTGATTAGCTGATTCTGGCGTTGCAATAGACGATGGAAAATTAGGGTACCTTTATAACCAGGGTATGGCCATGGGCCAAGATTGCCGCTATTGTCGGTAATTCATTTCCTTATTTATTTGTAATAAATGTGAAATTATATTATAAAAGAATATTAAATTATCACACTGTGAATTTATAAAGGTAATAAAAATTAATTAATTTAAGAGATACTCAATTATTATTAAGACATAAATTTAGAGGTTATGTAGAATATATGACATGGGTTGTTATTATCACATCTAATATAATATCTGTCGTTGTTATTTACATAATAATTGTATATTCTAAACTTACCTTTTAAAATTTAAATGATTGTGCTTAATATTGGTAATTTATAGTTGTTTTCAGTATGTCAGTAATCGTGGTGGGAATCTTAACAAACTACACAAGTAAATAAAATATATTACTTACACTATAAATACGTATTAAAATGATAATTAAATGTGTGTTTCATTAAAATAAAACAAATATCCACGAAAATACATAATAATTTGCGCAAGAACAACACATATAACAGATGTCCCGGTAATGGCGGACGAAACGTGAGCCACGCCATGGCCATACCCTGGTTATAAAGGTACCCTAATGGAAAATCAAAGCCAGTAGATATACTAAAGTACCGACATGGCGGCCATCTTGGCCTTAAAAAGCAACAGTAATGATTCTTCTTGTCGCTAGAGGCGCTTTTGTCGCAGGTGTAAATTGTCATTGTCAAACGTCAGATTATTCGTGGTGTGGTATTAAGCAATTTTTATTGTGTTAGAGAAACTGAGAATTTGCAAAATAAGTAACCGCAAACTGTACGTACCTTATTCTGAGATTATTATACGAATGCATGTGTTTGTGTTATTGCAGGGTTCTGTAATGTTGGCAATGCCATTGGTTATCTACAAAATGTTTATGTAATAATAGAAAATGTTAATTTCAACAACACTATTCAATATAAAAGTTCTTACTTCACAATGCATTACATATTTCGATTAAATATCGGATCTTCCAACGTTTATAAACCACTGATGACACCTCTCTTCAACATTTCATATGCAAAAAAATGTATTCTATTTTTATTATGATGACAATTAATTGCACATCAACAAGGCATTATTTGTGGTATGTCCTTAGTTTATTTTATGTTTTTAACACACCAAAATTAAAACTGGTGAATAACAATGTGACATTTGACATCTGCAACAGCAGCGCCTCTAGCGACACGAGAAATCATTACTGTTGCTTTTAAAGCCAAGATGGCCGCCATGTCGGTACTTTAGTATATCTACTGGGTTTGTGGAAAATTAGATCGCAGCGCTGCGACGGCACATAAGTACACTAGACATACAGGCATAAGTGATGTTTACTAATGCGCTATATGTATATTTATTTTACATGTAAATTCAAATTCTTTATTATAGATTACTAATTTTAGTGTCAATCTGATTCGAATTTGCTTATTAACATATTATATAACGGTAAGTAATTTGAATGTGATATGTTTGTTACAGAAATATATAATTTAAAACTTTTAAGGTTATGGTATGGCTCGTCTCAGCCTAATAGATTTTTTTAAATATGTAGGAGGAGATAATAATTCTCGACGTGTGTATGAAGGCGAGGAAGTACTGAATGCTGGGCATGTCGTATTATGTGGACTTACTTCTAAAGCAGAAAACTCTGCGAAATTGTTCGCACTTGTTTTACAAACTACTGCTCTTAGCTCGAACCCTCACGAAGTGAAAGGAAAAATGTCAATTAGGCAAAACGACGTAATTATTGAAGAGATGGTTTGTTCGTGTATTGCAGGAAATAGCGGAAAATGTAAACATATATCGGCTGTTCTTATACTGTGCACCAGGTCTATAAGTTAATAGTCACAAGGCCAATCAATTGCCATATCAATAATTTTTGTTATTATTATATTTTATATAATTTTCTGTTCCCTTTTCTGCTGTCGTGTTTTACTTGTTGCAGGTCGAAACTAGATGACTTAGAATTATTATCGCAAACGGATATTAAGTGTGTTTGGGCTATCCAGAAAGAAAATACCAGGGAAATGTATAAAGCTGTACCCAGTGGCGGCGCCAGGATGAAAACGTAGGGTGGGCACCATCAAAAAATGGGTGGGCACCGAGGGGGGGGATCGTAATAGCCCATGCAAAGGTAACTAGAAAAAAGGCGCTGCAGGCAAAAATTTTTTTCGTTCAAGGTCAAATGCCTTATAATTGAAAGTTACATTTTATCAAGGGATGTAAAGCTGCATATATTCCCCCTTCCATGTACAAAAATAAGTTTCCAGATCACAAAACATTTAAGAAAAATGAATATATTTAACGGATTGTTAACTTACCTGGATAAACACTCTAGTCTAAACTGTGAAAATTGAATATCATCTACACTTCTACTATTACAATTATATTTTAACTGACAGCCATATTATGTAATCAAAATTTATATTTCAAAAACATGCCATCAAATATTAATTTAATAATCTTTATTGTATATCAACTGAATAGTTATTACAATTTGGTGATGATGAGGATGAGTCAATTTTTACATTATTTTTTATAACACTTCATTTTTTCGCGGAGTGTTGATGGAAATGAGATGATGAAAGGACAAACACCCAAGCCCCTGGTGGGAATCGAACCCACAACCTCAGAGTCGAGCGGTGACGGTCGCTTCGAGCGCTGGTCGCTGCCTCAAACCACACGACCACCGAGGCGGCTTCAAATATTAATTTGCGGTTGTTTGAGTTTTTTTTTATCAAATCATGGTTTAAGGTTAAGGGATAGGTAATTATGCTGGTCGAACGGAACACTCCGTTCGACCAGCCCACGCTCAGGTTGAGCGAGGTTAAGTTATTCAAAATATATATTTGTAATTAATATAATCAAATTTATTTACAAAATACAAAAGACAGGTATTACAATAAGTTATTCTTGTCATTCTATTAAAAATTTATCTTCCGCTAAAATAGGAGACGATAAGTTGGTTACAGCGCAAATAATAATAAATATATTTTCAATGTGTTTTACAAGAGGCCATGGTAATTTACTACTTAAAATTTTGAAAAATTTTATTCTTTGGTTACAGCGTTCTACATGAACACGTGCAGCAGCTATTTTTACATTAATAGTCGCTTCTTCCGATGATAATTGTTTTTTCTGTCGTACAAAAGGTGGTCTTATTAATTTAATATTATGTTCATTGCATATATTATCTATAAGAAATCCTTTGTCAACCATTATACAGTCATTCTTTTCTTCTAACATAGAAATTAACCCACTTTGCTCAAATATTTGTTTATCTGATGCACGTCCACCAAATGCTTTTCTTACGCAAGTTATGAGCCCTGCCGGTGAAACTCCCACCATAAATTTAACAGTATGATTAGATTTATAATGCGAGTAAAATCTAACTCGACAACATAAACACTTTGGTCGCTCAATATAGATTTCTGTACAATCTAATACAATTCTTACTTTTTTAAATTCTTTGAAACATTTTGGCAGTTTTAATATCCATGCTTTTAATTTATCTATTAATTCTAAAAGCTCATTGTTTTATTTTTCTTACGCCATGAGTAGCAATTTGGTACTGAACAGTATGCGTTACTCATATTTTATGAAAAACACGTTTAATCTTTCTATAATTAATATAAATTGACATACACCGTATAAGTTAAATACGGTACGTATGTCTTTGTCTCTAGTTCAATTGGTGGCCGCAAGATGTCATATCGCGTACTTCCCATCGCCTATTAGGTCGAAAGTCGCTAAGATGATTTGAAAAGTCTTCTTACGGCGGAGTACATAGCATGTCCTGTCGCCCCTCTATTCCTAGTCTAAAAATACGCGATATTAATGTGACGTATATTATATGGTAGGTCAGGGTCTTGTATCCAAACAAGGTATTTAGATACCAGGTGTTTTGAGCATTTTTGTTGTTTACGAAGATTTGAGGTATATTGTTACCTAAATTCTCGCTGATATAAGTCAAATAACGTTAATTTTACCTGAATTAGTACTATCCACGGCATTTTAGTGCGTATTATTAAAATCGTAAATAAGAATACATACATAACCCAACTTTTAGTTTCGCTGTAGAGTGCGGTCGCATTGCTGTTGTTTAGGGGGTTAAAAACTTCGTAATAGGGCGCGTGCATCACGTGGTTGGATCTAGGCAAACCGCCAGCCTGGTGGACCAACAAACCTTTTAAGTGCCTTTGTTTACATTGAGTTTGGTGGATGTTTAGCCTTTTATATGCTTTTTTGTGCGTTTTTCAGTTGTTGTTCATAATATTTGTGGGGTTTGTGTATTACTATGGCTCAACTAACTTGAACATTGTTATTTTCTCTTTTATTGATAATAAGCGACGTGTTGCACGTGGTTTGTTTTCTCTCCGTATTAAAAGTAGTTTTTAGTGTGATACAAATAAATATAAACTATTTACAGTATGTTATCTCATATATTAGTGTGTATTCAAATCGGATAATATGACATATGGAAGTTTAATAGTGCTTTATACGGGATTTTAAATAAAACATATTTTAAATTTATAGTGAGAGCAATAAACTTTGTATTTTTTATGAACTTTACTAATTAATGGTGATCGTTCAAGTTACTCAGTAATGAAATGTAGATGGACCATGTAAGTAAAGTACAGTAGACCAGTGTAATAGTGCTAATATTAATAAACTATTACGTTATATTTTTTTTCTTCCTTTTCTAATAATAAAAATGACTGATAAGTGTAGTATTTGCTCTAAAGAGACGAAAGTAGGAGCGGATCAAGTTACCTGTGCTGGACCATGCGGGAATAAATTTCATTATAAGTGCTTAAAATTTACCAAGACATATTTTGAAAATTATACTAACTGTGCATTGTTGAAATTCATCTGCGACACCTGCGAGAAGGAACCAATGCAAGCTATGTGCAATAAACTAAGTTTAATACTTGAAATTTGTATAAATTAGATGTAAAGATACAATTGCAAGACTGTAAAGTCCAAAATATTGTGGATGTTGTTGAAAAGCAGCAGAAAAAAACTTGACAATATTAATGTAAATAGTAATATGAAATCAGAAAATGCGAATATTTCATACGCTAATAAAACTGCAATTGTTGTAAAGCCTAAAACTAATCAGAGTAGTACAAACACTCGAGAAGAAGTAAGAAAATTAATCCTGCAGAACTACAGATAGGAGTAGAAACTGTTAAAAATATTAGAGATGGGGGTATATTAATTAAATGCGATATAAAAGAAGATTGTCATAAAATGGAACAGATGTTAAATAAAGAATTAAAAAAAGATTATAAAGTACAAATAGCAATATTACCCACTCTTGCCCTGAGTGGATAATAATTATGGTAAACGATACAAATACAAAAACTACAAAACTGGGCGACAACGTTAATTTATGGACGATGCGAAAAATCTTACTACTATGCCCAGATTTTAAACCCGTGAAAGTAATGGTGAGAGCGGCGTAACTCAGTGGTAGATTAGGGGTGAGTTTTTCATAAAGAAGAGGGAGAGGGCGCCAGTCGAAATAAAATTCAGCCCCTCTCAACCGGACGTGTTTCGACGCACGGCACGGAACTGGGAAAATGCGGCAATAAGGAAATATAGGGATGTTAAGGGTAATGATAATAGGGGAATATACTTCGAACATAAACTCTGTACGTAAAATAAAACGAATATTTAATAGCCGTACTTCTACAATCACAAAAAAAAACCTTAAGTCCGGTTCCCGGGAACATTCAAATAACTTAATAAAAAGACAACACTGAATCGTGCGTTTCTGCGAGCGGTTGGTATTGACAAAGAGTAACTAATATTTCCAAAATGGCGCGAGCGGTGATGTGTGCGTCTTAGGCCAAGGATATGCACGTCAATCGCAGTAAATAAACAATCTGCGCGGTATTCTAACCTAATCGAAGTCGTTCGCAGATTCGTAATCCAGTTTACAAATGAATTAAATATACAAGTCGACCGCGAATCGGCTTGGTAAACAATGGTGTACGTTGAACAATTATATAAAGCGTAAGTACAACTAATATAAGTAATCGATTTTGATATTACATAATACACATGAATGCAGGTTATGAAATATGACAGTACGTTTGATATAAATAAGTTGAACAACAGGGAAGCCGTTGTCCCAATGAATAACATGGAATAATAAAGTGAAAAGACTCTTATCTGGTCGCTGGGCTGATACGGCTGGCTGTGAGTGTGGAGGCGACAGATGACACCAAAAGCTCCAATCACAGACGAGGTGTGTGCAAATAGCCAAAGCAGGTGCACCAGGTGCTTTTCCCACAAGTACAGGAAACTGTGATGGCGAATGGTGGTGGTAGCTTCCAGATAATCAGTCGTAGGCGTCAAACGGCACAGGTATTTCATCAACGAAAGCTGAACAATCAACCTTGAGGTTCGATACGTGATGTACAGCTCGTGATCGATATGTAAGGTCACAATCGATGGGGGTGACGTCACGGTAAACGTAGTGAGAGTAAAATCGATAAATGTACACGTGAACGTGACAAGACGGTAACGTCAAAAACGTAACTTGAAAATAGAACTAAACGTAAAAATAAAAAGCCTTAGTTAATATGCGGCAAAAATAGTAAATTCCGTTGCAGGACTGTGTATTAAATCCCGAATACACGGAGGAACCACTCTGTTCCAAAAAATTAGTTGCCGTACAAAAATTCCCTCACACGAGGATAATATTTCGAAAAACGATAAAAACGGTAACTTCAGCGACACCAAAAATTGTACGTGCAACTCCACAGGCTGCTAACGAAGAAGACTTGAAAATTGAGGATTTTTCAATCCTTTACCAATAAACACACAAGCGTCGGTGGAGGTCGTTCACCTGGCCTTGAGAATTAACTAGCTGAGTGGGTCAAGATGACGAAGACGACCGCAACGCGGGGACGTCATCAAGGTTGACTGAGATGTAGGCGTAAGAGAAATCGACATGTAACAGCAAATCCAAAAAATCCAGAAATAAAAATAAAAATTAATGATTCAGCCGATGAATTTACGGCCATAGCGGCTAATGTAGATCAAATGAAGGAATGCTTGGAAACTAAAATTAGAGCTCAAAATAAACTTAATGCTTTGTCAAAAATTAGCATAAAATATATTAAAGAAATAAAAAGTACCAGGAAACATAAATCTTATATGATAATAGCTGAAGTTGATTCAATAACCTTTTGAGAAATAATGAAGGAAGAAAAACTGAATATTGGATAGTATAGATGTGATGTCCAAGAAAATTTACGTATAATAAGATGTTTCAAATGCTCGAGATATGGCCATAAAATTGAGGACTGTAAAAATTCAACAGTGTGTCCCAAATGTACTGAAGACCATGAACTAAAAAATTGCGAATCTACATACTATAAATGTACAAATTGTTGTTATGCGAAGGATGTTTTAAAATTAGATGTTGATGTTGCGCATGCAGTTTGGGATAAAACTTGTAAAGTTCTAAAACGAACTGAGGAGATGCTAAGAAACAAAATTAATTACAGTTCACAATAGTAATTAAAATGGTGTCGGGAGTCAATCAAATGTTTAAATGCTCAGGATATTTATCTCACTTTATATGTTATATTTTTAAATATGTATTTATTAAGTATTATTAAATAAATAATTACGAACTTATACAAAAAAGATTTAACCTTTGCAGTTTTATATTTTCATATTTATTTTAATTAAGAATTATATTGTTCTCTCTATGAAAACAACCCCCATCTTAATCTACTACTTGCAATACATTCCTGATAAGGTTGTGCGAATGTCTGACAATTCACAGGTGTTTAAGGGGGCGTTTGAGTCGTGCAAATTGCATAAGCAAAAAAATATATTTTTGGGAACGATTTTTCAGTTTTCTGTTTGAAGAAGAGGCAATAAAACTATGAATAATTCAATTATATTGTTGTCTTTACTTCCTGAATGTGTTTTGGTTGAAGAAATGCAACGCACATAAGAGAAAATATTTGAAATGTGACTTAAGACTTGATATTATAAAACAGAAACACATTCAGGAAATATCAAACACAAAAATATAGAGTAATATACGATTTCCATAGTAGATATTTTTGTATATTAGCTAAAAATCGCTACAAAAAATAACACCAAAACCGTCGGTATTTAATGGCAAATCCTCAAGAAATAGTTCAACGTTCCTATCATAGATGTCAACAGCGTAGTAGTGTCGGTAAAGTAGTTTAAATATTTGAAAATTGGCGTTCAAGTTTTGCCTTTCTACCTGGCTTCCCCTATTTAATATTTCCATTGTATGTAAATTCATAAACCCAAACAAAATTTGGACCTGTTTCTAAGAATTAAATTATTCACTCAGTTTGCATTTGAAACATGGTTTTCATCTCAAAGGCATCGTCATTGTGAATATGTGAAAAGAAAATAATTTGACCGGAAGTAATTAAACTTATTGAGTAATAAAAAATAATTTATGGTTTATTTCGCTCTCTGAATCGTTTTGCTTCGGTAATGTAATCGGGATCTTTACATTTTTGATTTTAAACCTGTTGCCCATTATAATTTACCTGTAAGAAAAACCGAAATAATAATGATACTGGTGGATTATACACAACACACCATAACAGTCTTTGAATACTTTTTCTCGGAGTTTATAACAATATAATAGTTTATAATGTATAATACTATTCTCCAGTCACTGTTTTGCAACACTTTTTAATGCATATATTATTTTACAATTGACTCGCATTATAGCCAATAATCACAAAATAAAAAGATTCGCTCTCATATAAATTAGCTATAAAATTTGGTAATTTCCTAATTATCGTGTAAATCGTTTGATATCGTAGAGACACTATATGCATACTTAGTTACCTAAATAATAAAATTAAAATGCTAATATACGATTCCTAGCATTGTAATAAGATAAATTTTACATCTTGTGTTAAATTATATATCATTATTATAAATTTCAATACAAAAACATTTAATTTCTTACAAATTACGCAAAGTTATGAAATATGAAAAGGTAAATTGTTCGAAAATCCTAATAGGATTATTGTAACTGTGATTAATCCCATCATTACCCGCCCGTAGTGCAGGAGAAACCTAAATAAGGATGCCTGTGGTTTATCTTCTTGTATTACCGAAATACTACAATAACAATATACGACAGGTGCATTGCCTACAGAAATACCACATTATATGATGCCGCTAGATTATAAAAAAAATACTAACATATTTTTTATTATCTTGGTTGGTCAGTTTTTCTTCAGAGATAACGTCTATATTTAAATTTACATCTAGCTGTTATAAATTAAAATTTAATAACAATGATATATATTTTTTACATAATTATCATTATTTTTTTGAAAAAAGAAATACTCTTATTTGTATATGAATAAAGAAGCATGGAATCAAATTACATATAAAAGTTTTATACCCGTATTATGAAATCGTACATTAAAAATGAAATGCTACAGAAATGAATAGTTTGCTGTTGCTGCGTCGCTGGTTATAAATGCTTTTATTTGCCAGTTATAACACCCCAGGCTTTGGGTAAAAGTTGACCTGAAAAGTCTCTTATCTTTTTGTTTACGTTCATTCGTTCATCTCAGGCACGAACCTTAGTACAGACCAGAACCATCCAATTGCCCTCTGTTGGTTCATTTTATAAGAAAAAATACAAAAGTTCATAGTCTGGCCGATATTACTTCATGTCGCTTTTTCGAAACCCCCCCTTAAACGTAGTGGTAGTTTAGACATACCCTACACCTAACATGTGACACGAGTCTCATACACAAGTATATGAGAATATAACTTAAGAAAAGATGTATAGACTGGCGGATTTGCAGCCCAGCCGTGGTGTAATTGGTAGCACGCTACAGTACAGATGTTGAGGTCGTGGGTTCAAATCCCGCCAGCTAGCCTACTTTTCTTTCCTTGATTTAAATCATTTACAAAAACAGCACTTACATTCATCTTAATCTACTATTTGCAATACATTCCTGATAAGGTTGTGCGAATGTCTGACAATTCAGAGGTGTTTAAACGTAGAGGTAGTTTAGATATACCCCACACCTAACATGTGATGCGGGTTTCATACACAATTATATGAAAATATAACTTAAGAAAAGATTGTAAAGACTGGCGGATTTGCAGCCCAACCGTGGTGTAATTGGTAGCCCGCAACAGTACAGATGTTGAGGTCGTGGGTTCGAATCCCGTCGGCTAGCATTCTTTTCTTTCCTTGATTTAAATCATTTACAAAAATAGCACTTACATTCTTCTTAATCTACTATCAGTTATGTTTATAAAATTTATAAAATAAATAAATATATCATCACGGCATATAACCCATTGCTAGGTGTGCCAATCTGCTTTGAACGCAGATATCGGTAATAATGATGACATATTTGTACCGTGCGGGCGTTTACCAGGCGTTATAATAGTATGTATTCAAAATTTAAATATCGGTGATCCAGCGTTTAGCCTTTTGTAATAATTTGAATATATAGGTAACACTATGTTCAAGAATTTTTTTCATACCCTTCTACGGAGGGCGCTATATTGAAATATATATTTAATAATTAGATGTAATGTATACTATTTCTCTATAATAATTTCAAGGCGGCACGCGGTCTGATACAGGGAATATCTAAGATTACAAGTATATGAAGTGCCGCCAAAAAAATCCCGGCAGGAATTTGTTTTTTCCCCGGAAATTTTTTCGGAAATTCCTTCATACACGATTTTCGGGAAGAAATTTTGTTACATTTTTCCCGGAATGTTTTTAGAAATATCCCCTGAATATAATTTTGAAAATTTCCCGTAAATTTCAAAACATTTTGGCCTTGATGTTTGGCGCGAGTTATAAAAAATTATTAAATATATAACATTGTTCATTTTTTGAGTGAAATTTAGTCCGATGCTTTTGAATTACTCCTTTAAGGTTTTATGAATATTTGGTCTTTGATGAGAATTATGAAAATATATTGAATATTTGAAATATAGGCAAGTATTTTTTATTAGTTCTTACAGAGTCGCTTTACTCGTATCGGATCGATACGGCATAATTTTATTGATAGGAGTATATGTATGTTTTTTTTACCATAATTTCACTGAAAAATAAAACTAATAAACCTACAGTTACAATTTTCATATTTGAAATTCCTTGGGGAATTTCCCGAAAGTAATTTTACTGGAAAATCCCGGGAAAATTTCTAGGAATTTACCTGTATTTTTAAATTTCGTAAATTGACCCATCTCTAATGATAGGTAACAAAATGTTCATGAATTTTTTTATACCCTTCTACGGGGGGGGGGCGCTATATTGAAATATATATTTAATAATTTGTTGTAATGTATACTATTTGTGTATAATAATTTCAAGGCGGCACGCGGTCTGATATAGGGAATATCTTAGATTACATGTATATGATAGGTAACAATATGTTCATGAATTTTTTTATACCCTTCTACGGGGGGCGCTATATTGAATTATATATTTAGTAATTTGTTATAATACCTACTATTTGTTCATAATAATTTCAAAGCGGCATGCAGATTTATAAAGGAGAAATCTAAAAATATATATTCACATAGGATATAACACAAACTTTATTAACTATTTACAAATGCCCTACGGGTGGCGCTATTACAAAATATATATGAGTATATTTGTTATAATACATACTATTTATTTACATTCGTTGTGCTGTTTGATATAAAGTGCAGTGCAAAGAAGCAGATAGGCGTTTGCTTTTACATTTTAATATGATGACATTAGAAAATCACAGAGCTCTGCAGTCATGCATTTTTCTTTTCAAACTAATTAATAATAACATTAATGACTCCAATCTTTTATCCCATATAAATTTCCATGTTCCCCGCACATGTAATCCTAGACAGAAACTATCTTTTCATGTTGCATTAGCAAAAGTAAATTATGAGCTAAAATGCCCTGTAAGGCGCATATGTTCATATTTCAATAACATATCTAAGTGTGTGGATATAGACATTTTTAATGATAAATTTAATGTCTACAAAAATAAAATAAGTAATTATCTCAAAAAAAAAGTGTGAATGATTATCTTTTTATTATATTATATTCTGTATTTTTTTTATGGTACTACTCAGCTACTACTGGAATTCTTATTTGCTGTTACAACATATTTTGTAATATTACCCTCTGTAATTGGGACGTAAGTCCTGTTGAGTGGTATAAATAAATAAATAAATTTAATTATGAAATGTACCATTTCTAATACCCTTTTATCTTACATATAAACAAATACATATTAAAATAGAAGCGTATGTCTATACGACAAGTAATTTCTAATTTATTTAAAAATGAATTTATAGTTATTGTTTTTTTATTATTTACAATATATGTATGTATTTATATTCAATTCTCATATTATGTCTTTTATTTTCAAAATTTCAATTTATGTATACAATGATATGTCACCTACGTCACAGACTACCAAGCTGACCAAGCCATCACAGTATACGTTAGTTCATGGAAGCATTCTGTAGATGTTATTCGTATTTCAAAAATACATTGACTGTCCTATCTGTAGTTGAGGTGATCCGTGATCCGTAGGTAACTTTCATTGTTTTGCCTTAGTTCCATAATATCGTCCAAGAATTCTTCATCACTTTCGCAAGAAAATTCTGACGATGCAGAAAAATTATGCTTATTTCCATAACATCGTCCAAGAATTATCTATCAATTCAGAAAAATCGCTGTCTTCCTCCATTGCTAATTTCATTAATAGCAAAAACAAAATAAGTCAGGTTAGATCATGGAGGTAGGAATAAATATGGAGGGAGTATTTGGAATCGCTAGTGAAGCATCTTCCCTTTCTACGAGGTGTAGATATGGGTGTGACTAGTTGAAGTTACAAAGGTTGTTGCTTTCAACCCTTGAAATGCTACATGTAAATTTTCTTGCAATAATATTAAATTTTTCATTTAACATAGGTAATTATCTGCAAATTGTTTGAACAACGGTGTTTTTCTGTGTTGTGGGGTGCTCCAATACGTCAGGGGCAGAAACAGCACTAGAGATAGAAAAAGAAATGAAAACTGAAAGAAAAATTTCATTTTATCGGCATAAAAATGTATTTATGATAAAAAAATATCATGATTTAAATTTTTAACAATTTATATTTTTTATCTTGTCTGTATCTTGTGTATTATATAATAATAAATAATTAAAAAATATAATACATTGAATGTATTAAAACAATTGTAATTTCTTACAAATCTAGCCTCTTCCCAGCCTATTGATTTAAATAAATAATGTAAAAGAAAACTGCATCGATCACACAGGTAAGTGGAATTTTAATTATTTATAATAATTTTTCTATATTCTAATTTCTTCTAAGCACATATTTGCTGAAAAATATGTATGTTTAAGACAAATTACATCGACAATTGACACACCCACTTATAAGCTGAGTAAATATATCAATAACGTTTTAAATAAAGTAACTTCTGTATCTAATAACATAATTAAAAATTCATTCGAGTTGGTAAATGATGTCAAAAACTTAAATGTCCCTCCTAACTATTGCATAGCTTCTTTAGATGTCACTGCTGTGTACCCCTCCATCCCACAGCAACTCGTCATCAGTTGCATTCATGAAATGTGGGAACAAATCGAACAATATACCACCCTATCAGAAGATCAGTTTATTAAAGGTTTGCAGTTATGTTTCGATTCTTCTGTATTTACTTTCAATAACCAACTTTACTTACAACTTGACGGCTCTCCTATGGGCGCAAGCATAAGTAGCACTTTGGCGGAAGTAATTTTACAGAAACTCGAAAATAACATTATATGCAACAACAATTTTTTAACATCATATATTACAAGAGATACGTAGACGACTGTCTGAAAATAGCTCCTTCAGAGAGCATAGATACCATTCTTAATGAATTTAATAATTTCCATCCCAGAATAAATTTTACAATGGAAATGGAAAATAATAATCGCATAAATTTCCTAGATATCACTCTTATTAAAACCAATAACCATATAATCACAAATTGGTATCAAAAACCAACTGCATCAGGTCGATTTTTACATTTCCATTCCAACACAAAAATAAATTATAAAATTAGCGTCATAACAGGATTATTAGACAGGGACATAAAACTTTCCCACCCCATTTTTCATGATAAAAATTACAAACTTATATTTAACTTGCTTTTAAAAAACGGATATCCCCCCGAGTTTCCCCACAAACATATGAATAGCAGGCTCCACAAAATTAAACACCCTCCAGCTCGCGAAGTTGCTGTGGATGAAGCGGGTCACAGGGAGAATACCGTTTATGCCAAAATCCCTTTCGATGGGAAAACTAACTCCATGATACATAAAATGATAAAAAATACAAATATTAAGATTGCCAATTGCAATAACACCACAATTAACCCATTGTTCACGAACTTGAAGGATAAAACCGCTCCTGACACCCAAAAAAACATTATTTACCAACTTGAATGTGAGCATTGTGAAAAAAACTATATTGGTGAAACATCACAACCCATTAAAAAGCGAATTTACCAGCATCAGTATCATTGCAATAGACTTAATGAAGAACACAGTGCTTTGTGTAAACACCACTGTCAAACCGGACATAAATTTAAAGATTACAAAATACTAGGCAGGTTCCCTTACAAAAATTCTCGTCTTTTATATGAGATTTGTTATATATATTTGAATAAAAATAACAGTGTCAATAACCACACTGTGATGTCAATGAGATGTGACTGTTCATTATTAATGTTTACTTGAATTGTTGCTTGATTGTATAAGTTTCGGAGTAATCTAATAATTTTTCCGCTTATTCCCAAGTGAAAGATCTTTTCCCAAAGTATTTCATGTTGGACAGAGTCGAAAGCTTTCTGGAAATCTATAAATATAGTATAAAGTCCTTCTTTAGATGTTAGTAGACGTGAATGTATAATAGAGGTAAATACGAATAGATTGTCGACGCATGATCGTTTTTTACGAAAGCCTGACTGAGATTCTGGAAGTATGTCGTTACTTTCGACCCATATTTGTAATCTGCCGTTTACAAATGATGTCAGGAGTTTAGTTATGCAGTTAACTAAAGCTATGGCTCTATAGTTATTTGGGTCAGAACGGTCTCCTTTCTTATATATCATGGTAAGTTTTATTTCTGTGAGTGGCTTTGGTATTTTTTCTTCTGTTAACAGCAGGTTTAGAACATTTTTAAGGTGTATTATTCCGCTTTCTGATAAGTATTTGATCTGTTCGTTTGATATTCCATCAATTCCTGGAGACTTACTAAGTTTCAGTGTTTTTAATGCTAATTTAATTTCCGGGGTTGTTATTTCTTTATCCAGGTATGGGTCTCGTACATCAAAAAAGTCCATATTGTTTTTTTTTCGTGCCAAACCATTTTTCAAAGTGCCTTGTCCATTCTGTTATTTTTATACTGTTTTGTTTATTGTTGCTTGGTGTTAAAGCTTTTATTATTTTCCAAAATTCTGCCTGGTCTTTTACATTTTCTAAAGAAGTTTTTAGTTTTAGTTTGTTCAAATGTTTTTCTTTGGTTAATAAATTTTTGTAAGATTTTTTTGATATTAGAAACTTATTCATATAATCTGTTTCAAAATTGTGTGATTTGCATAGTCTTAAATTTTTTCGCATTTCTTTTTATATATCTTCAACTCATCAGTGTACCATGGTTTGTTTTGTTTCAGATTTTGATTATTAGGTATATGTATTTCTTTGTACATTCCTAGTTCATCTGTTGCTGTTCGAATTACGTGTATTAGTTGTTCATAGCCCTCTGTTGCATTTGTTACGCTTTCAAGCGAAGAAATGTGATTTTCAATTAAACTTTGATAATTATGCATTTCCTGATTATTTCAGTTAAGTTTTTTTATTTTCAAACTATCATGTGTTTCTATATATCGCACATGTGAGGCCCAAATATTTGTTATCGAAACTCTACACATCATGTGGTCGGAGAGGAGGATTCTTTGGTCGACTGTAAAATTGGAAATTAGGTGAAAGGCATTTAAATCAACCCAGTCAAGGTCTATTGTGCTTTTTCCTCGTGCCCCTATGTACGTATAGTTGGCGGGTGTATCATTTTATGTTCTGCCATTTAACATGAAGAGATTTTCATTTTTTATCAAGTCTACGAGGTCTTTTCCTTTTTTATTTATGGTAGTGTCAAGAGCAGTCCTAAAGTAGGTCATTTGCGTGTTAGTAAATAGAGGTTCTTCGCTCTGATTTAAGTTTCCTATTCTTGAATTAAAATCTCCTCCAATTATAAGGGAGTGTGATGGGTAAGTTTCTCGAATTGTTTGAAGTGTTGAGGAAAATAATTTTAATAAAGTATCTCTTTCATAACTTGGTGAAAAATATACATTACTGAGAACTAGTTTTTGTTTATGTAACGGGGCACAAATCTCTAAGAACATCCAGTGAAGATCTTTATCAATGAGAGTGACATTTAAATTAATTGTTTTGATGAATATGAGTAGACCTCCAATTGCCCTACCGTAACTTGCTTCTTTGATTGCTGTTTGTTGAAATACTGTATATTCCTGTAAAAAGTTTGGTGGTGAAGTAATGTCATTCTGCAGCCATGTTTCATTTAAACAGATGACGTTATGTTCTAAGAAAATTAGTTCTTCGCTGTGACTTAAGTTAAAAATATTCTTATACCCTTGAATGTTCCAGTATAGTACAAAGAGGGGGTGCAAGTTTGTGTGTTTAGTTTTTTGTTTCCGACTGCTTAGAAGTAGATTGAGTTCTTGATCTAGTTTCAATGTGTTTGTCTAGAGGTCCTATCTTTTCTTTTTTTCTGCGATCTGTACCGATTTTCTTAGGAGTTTTAGTGTTTTGTTTTGATGAAATCGTGTTTTGTAATATATTCTGGTTCAGTTCCTTTGAAGGAATATATTCTGGAATATGTAGGTCTTTGAGATTGAGTACAGTTATATCTGTACTTTCCATGTTGTCGTTTTCTGGATCGAAATGTTGATTTGTAAAGGGTTCATTAAGAGGTACAGATAGTCTTTTTTCGATAATTAGATTTTCAGCGATGTTGTCTTGTTCATTATCTTGTTTAGTGTCTAAAATATTGTCCTCTTTATTTTCCAGTACTTCTAGATCGGAAGATGTGTATCTTGTTCCATTTATTACTAATTTATCTTGTCTAAGGTGGGCTTTATGTGCTTGTTTTTTTGCAGCTATTAAATAGGGTTTAAGTAATTTTCTTTCTGAGAGGATTTTCTTGGGAAAGTCTTCTTCAATATGAATATTTGTAGCCTTAAGCAGCCGCACGTTTTGAAAAATTTCTTTTTTGGTTTTTTTTGAAGTAAATTCGACAAATATTGGTCTTGGATTCAGATTTTCTCTTCTTTTGCCCATTCTTCTAACTGTTTCGATATCGTCCGGTGATACATTGGTGATTTTTAATTTATTAATCAAAATAGTAATAATAACTTTTTCTACATTTTCGTTGTTATCTTCTTGGACTCCATAAAAAATTAAATTTCTCTCTCTAATTCTCATTTCCAGATTGCCTATTACTTTTTCATTTTCTTTTAGTTTGTTTTCAAGTGATGTAATTTTTTCTAAGCTTTTTTCACTTGTTTTTTTAATTTATGCAAAGGTGTTTTGAAATTTTTGTAGTTCTCCTCCCAGATTTGTAATTTTGGCTTCGATGGGTGCAAGTAGTTTCTTAATATCGTCTACAGTAGCCATTTTGTGTAAAATTGTATTTATTTATATTTATTTATTTGCAATCTAGTTGGGAACACTGCTTGTTGTTGAGTAAATACGAGTATGCGCTTGCGAATTTGCTTCTTTGATTCAAGGCTCGGACTAAGTAAGCAACCTTGAGTGTTCAAAACATCAAAGTCTGGTGTTAACACTAATATAAATCAAATTCACAACAAATGCACTTAGAGTTGACACTTTTAACCGTCTTCCGATGCACTTAAAACGTATTTAAAATTAATATTTTTATGTTTTTTTTGTAATAGTAAGATTTTACTTTAAATACACAGTTTTTACTAAGCGAATCACTGTTACCAGTCTGTTATATATAGTTTTTATAATTTGACCATTGTTATGTAGCTGATGATGAGCGGATTTAGCTCGAAACGTCCTCAATATAATTAAATAAGAAAGAATATTGGAACTTGAAGGCCTTTTATTTATTGCACTTTAACAATATTACTAGAAATAAAACATTTCAATTTCAAATATTTGATTTTATATTTGCCGCGCGAATCCCCACATCAATGTGTATTAGAAGGAGGAGCTACAATACCTGCGTCCGCCCCACAGGTCTTCACTCCCCTTGCCCACAGTTCAAGTTTAGGCTCGCTCCATATTTATTCCTACCTCCATGGGTTAAACATACCCCAATTTTTACCTCCCGCCACAGGTAAGGGAGGTAATGTTTTCGGTCGAAAAATTCGATAGTGAGTTTTCAGTGAATAAGCACGAATCAGGGCCCCTTCGACACGTTTTTACTATTTTTACAATGATGTCTGCCTGTGTGTGTGTGACAATTTCTTTCTTCCACGATAACTCTTATATCAAACTTTGAAAAATTTCTATGTTCTTATTTAAGATTTCTGCATTCATATAAAGAGTTGATTAGATTTTCGGTAAAATTCGACAACCGGACGTGAAGCTACCTCAAATGATTGCAATACTTTACAATTATCTGTCAATACAATCAATAACTCGTGTACAAATAATAATTTGAAATTAAATCCGTCCAAATGTAAAGTAGTTTCGTACCATCGTAAACAAAATGCTATTATATTTGAATATAGTGTAGACAGCCATATTCTTGAGCGCACTACTAAAATAAAATATCTAGGCATCTACTTTGAATCAAGTTTATCATTTAATTATCATACTGAATATGTTATAACATCTTGTAACAAACTTTTAGGTTTTATAATCAGAAATACAAAATGTTTCAATGATGTTATTGTAATAAACATACTGTACTGCAGTTTTGTTTTATCTAAACTCGAATACTGTGCTCTAATTTGGTACCCCATATATAACTGTCATGTTAACGATTTAGAATCAATACAGAGACGATTTCTAAAATACATGTGTTACAGACAAGATAACCAATACCCACCCAGGGGAATAGACCATGTTATTCTGTTGCAGCGATTTAACTTTCACTCCATCGCCGAAAAAACATACCCATTTTGTTTTTGAATAAATTACTCAACAATATTATAGACTGTCCCACTATTTTAAGTCTCATTAATATTTTTGTACACAGATTGTCAACTCCTACATTGTAGCCTTCTTAACAAATTTTGCAAGAATTAATCTGCTTACTAGATCTCCAGTAAACATCATGTACACTAATGCAAATGAACTTTGTAATATTGTTGACTTTTTCAATGTGACATATAATAGTTTAAGGCAGTTGTTATTTACAACTAATATCTAATATGCTTGTTACATGCTAATATATATTTTTGTTATTTACTTTTACTGTATGTTTGAATTTAAAACTTGATTTTCTGTGAATTATGTAACTCGTTAATACTTTCCTTTATATTGTCTTGTTAATGGTGTATAACTGTTGGGCAAATAAACCATTATTATTATTTACTTGAAGCTCATAACAGTTTTTAATGAAAATCAATATTAAAATATAGTCCAAAACTTTTTAATTTTAGTATTTAAGAATTTTATATCAATGGGAATAAAATATTAAATTTGGCTAAAATTGATAAACCGGAAGTGATACTTTATTTGAAGCACTGAACAGATTTTCGTGAAAAAAAAATATTGATATAATCCAAATTTTTTCAAATTTGGTATTTAAAACTCGCATATGATGATGGAAACAACATACTAGATTTTAACTTTGATAAATCGGATGTGGTAGAGTCCGTGCGTTTAGAGAAAAAACAAATCGGCGCAGAAGTTTTACTACCCAACCTACAAATGTTGACTATTAATACTCGTTCAAAAAACATTTAACTGAATAATATTTAAATGTTATTAACCCATTAATGCTCACTGGCAACTTAAGTTGCCAGTAATTTAAAAAAATTGGCGATTATGTTTTGAATTTATATGTAGCTACCTTCAGTATAGTGTATGTCATCTGCTTTGACTCATCTGGTCTACCTATTTTTGTTTGCGTGCTTTTGACAGCTCAAGCTTTTTGCTCAAATTTTTGAACCAAAAAGTTGTTGTATAAAAATGTAAGTATTTCATAAACTATTAATTATTTAATTTATATATTGGTCAATAATAATAATAATAATAATAATAATAATAATAATAATAATAATAATAATAATAATAATAATAATAATAATAATAATAATAATAATAATAATTTATTAACCACAAAAGCAAATACATAGCAAATGGCATGTCACAAATAGAGAATGTATTTATTTATACAATTCATAAATTTATATGTTTAAATTCGAACAAAAATATTCTTCCGCAGAGTAAAAATTGTTTTTCATGAGGATGACCTTAATTTTATTTTTAAAGATATTTATGTTTGTTTCAGACTTTAATATTATAGGTAAATGATTATAAATTTTAATAGGCATATATGCTACATTCTGGTGGAAATTTTGTGTATTATGTTTCGGTGCTAGTAAGTTACTGTTAAATCTAGTATTGTAGAAATTAACCTGTTTAGAGGTGGGAAATAAAGATGGATTTTTTTATATACATAACACAAGACATAATGTAGATACATGGTAAAGTTAGAATTCCTAGTTCTTTGAATAAATTTCTACATGGAGCTCTAAAATTTGCATTTGTCATCGCTCTAATGACGAGTTTTTGAGCTTTAAAAACATGTATAGCTTGAGATGAATTCCCCCAACAAATAATGCAGTAAGAGATAATTGAATGAACATGTGCATAATAATATAATTTAAGTATTTCAGTGCCAACACAGTTCCTTAGTTTTCTCAAAACAAAGCATGCTCTGTAGAGAGAACTTACAATAGAGCTAGTATGTGTAGACCATGATAGATTATAGTCAACATGCAGTCCTAATATTTTCGTGGACGTTGAGGGGGTAATGGTAGTAAGATCCAAATTCACGGAAATATCAAAATTGGATCCCCGTAAAAGGAACTGTATTAGATTGGTTTTACTAGAGTTAAGTGCTAGTCCATTTGATTTACACCATTTAATCATTGCATTTATATTATTTTGAAGTGTATTGTTTAATTCTGTTATTGTGGGTGCGGATGATATTATAGATGTATCATCCGCAAAAAGGCATATGCCAGCATTCTGTATGAAGGATGGTAGGTCATTAATGTATAGAAGAAAGAGTAATGGACCTAGCACACTACCTTGAGGGACTCCAAAAACAACTTCATTAGTACTAGACTTGTAAGATGTGTCTTCGATTTTTATTGAAACTATTTGAGATCTATTACTTAAATATGTCTCTAACCAGGACAAAGCTGTGCCTCTAACGCCATAAATTTGCAATTTTTCTACGAGAATGCGATGGTTTATAGTATCAAATGCTTTAGTAAGGTCAAAATATATGGCAGCTGTGTAATATCTTTTATCAAGGTTTTCTAGAATATTTTTCAAACTAAAATATAGAGCATGTTCCGTAGATTTGTCTTTAATGAACCCGAATTGATAAGGTGTTAAAATATTTTGAGATTTTATAAATTTTAGTAAACGTGAATGCATAATGTTTTAAAAAATTTTGGAGAAAGCAGGGAGCAGAGACACTGGTCTAAAATTTTCTATACAATGTTTATCACCCTTTTTGTAAATTGGAACAATTTTAGAGGTCTTAAAGGAGGAAGGAATAATGCCTTCAGAGAATGATTCGTTGATTAGAGTTGATAATAATGGTGTTATTAAATCTGCAACTACAAGTAATAGTGAATATGGAATTTCATCTATGCCGGATGAATGTTTCTTTGAAGTTTTACATATAACATTGTAAACTTCAAATTCATCTATTGGTTCCAAAAAAATAGCATTACTAATATTCGTAATATGTTCTGTGGGACATTGAGGTAAATCATTTCTTAAAGAGGATGCTAGGGAATTTACCGATTCTACAAAATAATTATTAAAAATATTTGCAACTTCATTGGGATTCGTAATATTAACATTGTTATAATTTATGGGCAATGGAAAAGATTTGCTTGTATTAGCTTTATTCTCAGAATTAATTATGTTCCACGCTGATTTAGAAATATTCTGTGAATTTTTCATTTGGTTATCATTATATTGTTTTTTTGTATTTCTAATAAGTTTCTATATTCGCGCTTCAAACTATGATATTTGATTAGAATAGTATCATTTTGAGTAACTTTGTATATATCATGCATTAGTTTTACACGCTCCGACATTAATTTTATATTATTAGTAATCCAACTAACCTTTTTATTATGTAAAGGATTATTTCGACGTCTAACTAAGGGAAATGCAACATTAAAATAATGGTAAAAAATTTCAAGGAACTTGTCAACCTTAGAAAGCACAGTATTTGCTTTATGCACATCTTCCCAGTTTTCCTGCCATAAAAGAAAACGCATATAATTTTTGTTAACATTGTTAAAAATTCTGACAGTTACACTGTTATTAGTTAACTTTTTGTTGGAAAAGTTCATCTGACAGCACCAAATTTGAGCAGAGTGGTCAGATAAACAAGGATCTATTACTTTAAAACTAGTATAATTGGTATCAATATTTGTAAAAAAAGTTGTCCACGACTGGTCGCTGCCAATTTCTGACCCTCAGTATGGACCAGAGACCTTAGATTTTTTAAGAAATACGATTCATTCTCCCTTAGATGCATTCAAATCTTTTTTTTCTGAAAAACATATTACATATTATTGAACAAACTAACGTATATGCAGATCAGAAAGGAAATCATAATTTAAATGTCACATATAACGAAATCTGCAGTGTTATTGCAGTAATGCTCCTATCTGGTTACCATCAATTGCCCAGTAAACGCATGTATTGGCAACAAGAACCTGATTGTCATGTATCTCTTGTCTCGCAAGCAATACGTCGCCGACGATTTGAAGATATTTTGCGCCATCTTCATCTAAATGATAACACAAATATAAATGGAGACAGGTTTTATAAAGTAAGACCTTTATTTGACTACATCAATGATGCATTCAAGCAAATACCACCCGAAAGTGCACTCTCAATTGATGAAAGCATAGTACCATATTATGGTCGTCATAGCGCCAAGCAATTCATAAGAGGCAAACCCATTAGGTTTGGTTTTAAATTGTGGGTTATTGCTAACCCAAATGGTGCTATCATTCATGCAGAGCCTTACTGCGGTTCGCATACTAAGTTGGCCAATACTGGTTTAGGTCAGGGGGGCTGATAGAACACGCGAATATTCCCAGTGGTACAAAATTGTATTTCGACAACTTATTTACGTCAGTGCAATTATTGGAAGAACTGTGCAATAGAAATTTAGGAGGTACTGGTACTCTTCGAGAAAACAGAGTAGGAAAAGCAATGAAATTACCACCAAAATCAGACTTTAAAAAGTATGAAAGAGGTAAATATTTCATAGTTAAAAATGGACAACTTACTGCAATTAGATGGCATGACAATGCAGTTGTGACAGTTTTATCTAATTGTGATACTTTAGAACCATTGAAAAATGTAAAAAGATACAGTCAAGCAGACAAAAAAAAGATAACAGTAAAAATGCCGAATGCTATCGCGCAGTATAATAATAACATGGGGGGTATTGACTTGAACGACCAGTTCACAGCTCAATATAGATCAAAAATTAGAATCAAAAAGTGGTGGTGGCCTCTTTTTTCTTGGGCTGTGGATGAATGTTGCGTGCAGGGTTGGTTACTTTATCGGCAACTAGGACACGATATACCATACCTGCAGTTTAGGAGACAAGTTGTGCTTCAACTTTTGAATATATATGGCACACCCAGTTTAAAACCAGGACCATCTGCTTCCTATTCTTCCTCAGTCTCGTTAGAAGATACAAGAACCGATAAGAAAGATCATCTCGTCATAAAAGGAGAAAGTAAATATCGTAGATGCAAAGCATGTACAAAACGCACTACATACTTGTGTAAAAAATGTAAAGTTCCACTTCATCCATCTTGTTTTGATTCCTTCCATTATTTTTAACATATTTTTCTTTTTTATATAACCTATTTTTATATCATTTGTATTAATGAACTACTAAAAATAAAAGATATGTTAAATACTATATTTTATTCATTTCTAATCCGGATGAAACTGATAGTGCTCAGTGGCAACTTAAGTTGCCATGTAATATAACCCCTTTGCAATCAAAATATATTTTTTAAATTATTTTTATCTTTAATTTTATAGCTTATAGATCATGTAAACAGATAAATTTATACAAAATTTTAACAAAAAAAAATATTACCACTAATGGGTTAATCGTAATATTATCATTTACGATACACAATATTCATAAACAAGTATACATATAATTATTACTCGTACAAAAGACGTTTGATTGATTATCTTTGTCCATATATATATATATATATATATATATATATATATATATATATATATATATATATATATATATATATATATATATATATATATATATATAACCTATACGCTAAAAACATCTGCTACCTGTCACAATACCGTACCAGCCCTACTTTCACAAGTTCGACCCGCCCGGATGAATTTTGGTCTGTGCGCCGGTTTTTTTTTCTAAACACACGTACTCTACCTACTTAACTTGGTGCTTTTAACAGAGAGAAAAAACGTAACAAAATATAATCCAAAATTTCGTATTATAGCCTTTTCTACTTTTTGAAACAACAAATTAGATTTTGTTTACAAACGATTAACCGGAAGTGAGACTTTACTTGAAGCGAATTGCTATTTTAAACATGGAATTGGCAGGAGGTCATGTTTTGCCCACAAATATTGAAAATAAATTAAAGTAGGCTTTTGTCATAGTTACAAAACAATAAAACAGTTTATTTTTTTCATTCTCTGATTCTACTTCTACATTTTTGTACACGTTATAACAGCGCGACATTCAAATATTCAGAAATAAACTTACAAAATTCAATATTTAGTGATAACATAAATATGAAATTATGAAAAATATACTTCTTCCAATGTTTTCTTTTGTGTGTGGAAAGTAAGAAAGAAATTTCTTTCCACATGCATTGTTTCAAATCTTCTTTTAGTTGTCATTTTATGTCAGAAAACTTGTTAAATCGCATTTTCAGCACTAAAATTGTTATAGTAAGTGGACACTTTTTATTATTCGAAGTTGTTTTAACAAATTAATCCAGTCAAAATAGACATTCAACTTCGGAATAATTCGCATAGAGTTGAAAGTTGTTGTTGTGAAGTTTAATTACAATAAAAATACATCAAGGGAGGATACTATCGCTAGTATGAACCTTCATATGCTTTTTGAGATAAGACTTATCTACAAACGAGTTTCCACACAAAGAACAATGGTAGTCCTTAATCCCACTGTGAATTTTCATATGTAATTTATATTTATTACCGTATGCAAATTGTCTGTTGCATATTGTACATTTATAATCTTTTATCCCAGTATGCACCTTCATATGTTTATATAGAGTACTATAGTGTGCCAATTGTTTATTGCATATTGTACATTTGTAGTCTTTTATGCCAGTATGTGTGGTGTTATGTGCTTTGAGTTGAGAACTTTGTCTAAATGTTTTTCCGCACAAAGAACATTGGTAGTCCTTACTGTCAGTGTGTATTTTCAAATGTCCAGTTAAGGAAAAACTATGTTTAAATTGTTTATTACATATTGTACACTTATATTTTTTTATTTCGCTATGAATTATCATATGTTTCCGGAGACCACAATTTTGTGAAAATGATTTGTTACATTTGGGGCAAGAAAATTTTTTGTCTACTTGTTTTGCAGAATGTAATTTCATATGTTTGTTTAGATAAGTACTTTTTATTAATTTTTTGCACACCCTACATTCGTCCTGTTTAACTCCATTATGTATCTTTGTATGATTTTTCAAACTATCCTTCCGTGTATAACTTTTATTACAAATAGCACAACTAAATCCTTTTGACTTTTCAGTTTTCCGAACATCATTATTTTCAGTGACTGGATTCTCATATTCTTTGTCACTTTTATAAAATTCACTATCTTGGGAAGTTGAATCCAACGGTTCTTCTTTAATATCATTAATAAATTCTTCCTTCTTTATACTTAGCAATTCATTTTCATAAAATTCACAGTTTTGGGAAATATCTTCCAGAGGTTCTTCTTTAATATCAATTTGTTCAAACTTTTGATAATTTGTTATTGTTGTATTCTCTTCCTTTACGTCAGTGCTAACCAGGTGTAATTGAGTGTCCATGGATGCTTGATTAATTACTAAACATATGATGATTCGTTTCACAAATGGAACACAAACATACAAGAAGTCTTCCCAACTTGATAATAAGTCTGAAACATAAATTTCGCTTTTATTTCGTTTCAAATAACGAGTGTTATTTAAGCATGTGTACAACGCTTAACCGATGGTAGAACTGACCCCATAGATAGTAAACCTGGCAATAATTTTTGTTTTACATGCTGTCTATAAGAACTGTATGAAATTAACAGTGTATACATTGTGAAAATTTCACAATTTATTTCGAAAAACTGGATGCTCTTAAAACTGACCAATCACGTCATAGTTAAAATTTTTGTAAAAAAAGTAAAAATCAATTCCCGGGGGGGGGGGGGACATTTTTTATATACATGTCTTATTAATAATAATTAGAGAAAAATTAAATAAAATACCTAAAGTCCGTTTCCACGACTTGATCTCCTCGTCATCAATAGTAAGCATATGGTTTAAATCGCCAGGGGGGAGGGAATTGATGACGTCATATTGTTACCATGGTTTTGTTATAGGGATTTAATTTTCTAGTTTGATATAAGGTGGAGTATGACAGGACTTCGTCATGTTTGACATTTTCAATATTTTATTTGCAATAATTTTGTTGAATGAGGGATATTAAAGGCCTTTAAGTTCCATATTGTTGTTGATATTATTTTATTCAGACGTTTCGGTCAATATTTGACCATCCTCAGTGCAATTTTACAATTTAAATTAGCATTATTACATTGAATGTTATTATAACAATTTATGTAAAATCATCTTCGATAATAGATTTTTTATGATCTTAGTCATGTTGGGACCATAAATTTCTTCAAGATAATACAACAATATGGAACTTAAAAACCTTTAATATCCCTCATTCAAGTATAATTTAGTTCCCAACATTAATTATTTGAGCCATATTTGGGCGGCGAACGGAACCCACACTAAATTCTTCCAATTTACGCTAAAGAAATCAACTCCAAGAAGTTTACATCATCTTCCACATCTACGCCTACACCTTCCACCCCAAGATGTCCGACAATGGTTTCTTCAAGATAATACAAGAAATTTATGGTCCCAACATGACTAAGATCATAAAAAGTAATCTATTATCGAAGATGATTTTACATAAATTGTTATAATAACATTCAATGTAATAATGCTAATTTAAATTGTAAAATTGCACTGAGGATGGTCAAATATTAACCGAAACATCTGAATAAAATAATAACAACAATATGGAACTTAAAGGCCTTTAATATCCCTCATTCAACTATAATTTATTTCACAACATTAACTATTTCAACAATAATTTTGTTGTTCGTAAATATAACTTAAGGCGTTTTTATTCAGAGCGGTTACCTCCGGTTACATGGTAACCGCATTTTATTGAGCACCCCGGTTACTTGCGGTTACGTCAAATATGTAACCGCGGTATGTAGAACGGTTACATGTCAGGTTACTATAGCTATCATTTTCTACCTGTCATAACGCTGACATTTTGGCAGAGGCAATTTTAAATAAAAAAGTAAAATAGGAATCTGTAACATTTTTTGTCAACATATTTTGTATTAGATCAATACGCTTTAAATTAAATGTATCTCACTACGAACAAAATAAATATTTGACAAATGTCAGATAATTAATTTGACAGGAACGTCTGTAGTAACCGGGCATATTTTATTTACACTGGTTACGTGCGGATAACCATATGCAACCCGGTTACACGAATAAAAAACGCCTATACTGTGTGAAATAATTATGATGTAATGTAATGTCAAAACTGACAGTATGACCTATATTGTGTCAACTTCGTTCTTCATCAAAATTCGAAGTATAAATAGTTATTTAGTAATAATAAACCAATAATAAATACGACATAAGTGTAATGGATGAAATATACCTCTTTTTATTGTCCAAAAGCAATATGTTGCACTAATTGTCGGAAAACTTAGACGCCGTCTCTACCAACACACAACGAAGCACAAATTATTTTCGACGCCAAAATCATCTTAATCACATGAATGACATGAATTTTCAAATAATTCAAACATTTGAAAAAGACTCGTTACCGCAGTTACAATAGTTTCTATTTCAGTTTTTGCCGTTAGTTTGACGGAGATAGCTTATATCCCTTTGAAACACGGTCGACAATGAGATAGCGAATAAAAGTCTTATATATACCATGTGTGTACGACAAAGATGTTAGATAAAAGTTTTGCAATTCTTGCATCAGAAATTGATGCCGTGAGGATCAACTGGGAGCTATAGAGTGTATGTTTAAATACCTACGAATCTTATGTCTGGATATATTATTTTAAGTATGTTTTTTAAAATAAAAGAACAACATGATTTAACCTATATTGTGTCATTGTCGATTGTGATACTAAAATATAAATTGTGGATTTAGTGGCCATCTAACGAAACATGACCAGTGATGCAAATGCCATGATTGAAATATTTTTAAAGTAATGAGATCGAAGCAAAAGGCGCTAAAAATTACATACGAGAAGGGCCTGTCCTCAGTGTTAACTTCAACAGTGTAGGCAAAAAATTTAGAATTATTAAATGATTTTAATCACATTATATGCAAAAGATATTTTAAAATAAGAGGTGGAAAATCATCTCTACAAAGCTTTAGAAAAATACAATATGAAGTCACAAGGCTATTACTGTGCAATGCATCCATTGTGTATACCATGTTCTCAGATTTATAATTTTCTTCTGTTGCCATTCTTCACCGCCTAAAACTTTAAAAACAAGGAGCGAGCGAACAGACCTAATACTAGCATAAGGAAAATATGTCGCTGGATATGTTCTCCACAAGATAAATTTAATTTGTTAAAATATTTATTGTCTACATTGACAGATTGTATACAGGGTGATTCATCGGTCTGTCCTCTCTTTATAACTCTTTTATTTTAAGTCAGATAAAAAAACTCTTCAAATATAATTGATATGATATATTATTGTCTACCTACGTACCATATGCATTTGTATACAGGATGCTCCGTTTAAGCGCAACAATATGTAACTTTATATTTCATAATGGAACATCCTATATTTATTTATTTATTTATTTTGATAGTAAATTAGATTCCCTATAAAAAAGTACTAAGTAATAAGGGGTCTAAAATTATAAATTAAGAAGTTATTTACGTTCATAAAAAAATAGTAGTTCAGAGTGGAAAAACCATAATATAATACAAAATTTTGATATTTTTTTATTAATACTTATTTTAAACATTACACTAATTACAAAGAGGCTATTAAAATTTAGTGACAGACTAAATAATGCAAAATTATAATAAATGCTCGAAAACTTGTCCTTCAACTTCAATAGATTTTTCTATTATAAATATCATATTAACCATTTCATCTTTACTAAAATTTGTATTATTCATTTTCACATCAACATCAACAATGATAAACTAAGAGTATTTTGACAACTTGTTTGTTTAAATACGAAACAATTGATCAAATTATCCATAGCTTACTTTGTTAATAATAACATGATAGAAACATATCATTCAACGTATAAAGGTAAACAACTTCTTAATTTATAATTGTAGACCCATTATTACTTAATACTTTTTTAAAGGGAATCTAATTTACCATCAAAATAAATTAATAAATATAGGGAGTTCCATTAAGAAATATAAAGTTACATAATGTTGCGCTTAAACGGAGCATCTTGTATACAAATGCATAAGATACGTAGATATATAACAATATATCATACAAATTATATTTGAAGAGTTTTTCTATCTGACTTAAAATAAAAGAGTTATAAAGAGAGGACAGACCGATGAATCACCCTGTATAAATATGGCAAATAAAAAAAAAATTATACTGCACATTTTGTGCCACGGATGCATATTCCAAATCAGAATGTGTCCAGATTGTGGCATCAGAACTGGGCATAGGACATGTAGTATTTGGAAAGCTATAAAGCAACACGAGAAAAAAGGGTCATTCGACTCACCCCAGAAACAAAGAAAACGGTCATAATTGTCCGATAAATTATGTGAAGAACAGAAGAAAGCAATATATGGCAAATTGTACATGGTTTTTTTTAAAAAAATAATGAGATACCAAGTATAGACAAAGTATATGAAGTAAGTAAATATAACTGTATTTATAAACAAATAATTTTCTTTAATTAAAACACCATTTTGTTCATATTTAACGGTGTATACAGTGTACGTATACATATATAATGTATATATTTCGGAGAGTAAATATTTATATTTCAAAGGTTAATTATATTTTTATTTAAGTTGTTTCCTTTAAAATTTATTTGAATAATGTGGTTTTCATTTATGCATGCCCCTTTCGCCGAAATGTAGAGAAAGATACGGAGATTATAAATAAATATTTGCATAAAAACACAAAATAGATAATTAGAAAGATTTTTTTTAATCCAGGAATGGCGCCAAAATTTAAATTCTTTCTCGGATACATGTAAAAACGGCCGCGCTCGAAATGCCATCTAGTCTATAGTTAAAACAGATAGAGTATAGAGCACGGAAGGTCACGTGATCTATCATATGTTTTGTCTCTTTCTCACTTTAGATTTGATCTTCAGCTCTGTGCCATGCTAACTTCAGATTGTACTTTCGACGCAGTGCCCATGCGTCATTTTGAATAGCTGTCACATTTCTAGCAAGATATCAAATGAGAATAAAATGAAGACAATAAGAATCAAATAGGTTTTTATTGAATTCTTCAATAATATAATGGAAGATAACAATGGCTGGTAGCACGAGCGTGGTTCTAACACCGGTTTTACCTAAAACCATACTAACAACTTGGCACGTACTTCAGGGTTATTAGCAAAATCAATGTTAATGTACTGAATAAGCCGAAAATGTACTGACAGCCATATTTAATAAATTTGACGGCATTATTTAAAAGTTTAATACGATTTTTGTCTTACCTTCTTTGTAATATAAACAATTTAAAATAATGAAGTCAAATTTATTGAATATGGTTGTCAATACATTTTTGAGTTAATCAGTATATTGGCAACACTGATTTAGTTAAAACAGGTGTTAGAACCACGTTCGTGCTACCAGCCAATGTGATCATATGTATATTCATAAATATTACGATCAGGATGCTATTCGTCTTCATTCTTGCTTAAAAAGCGAATATTACCAACAGTAATTGACAATTTATAAATTTAGGGCTTCATCAACGACCTACTATCAAATCTGAGTAATTGAAAATATGTCAGCAAGTGATATTCTCATAAATATAAACGGCCACGAGCCACAGACGACGTCTCTCTTGTTTTTCACATGTAACCTACCTACCACACCTACCCGACCTATACAAATTGTCACTTGTTACTTATGTTCAAATATGATTAGGTTTTAAATAATACCTCGATAATCGGTGCTTGATGGGATAGCAAATAGTTTTATATTATAGTCCAGCGACAAACTTGCACCCAACAACGCACTGGCATTGTTTGAAAAAAAATGACAACACTCACAAACAACAGAAAATAACAATAAAAGAAATAACAACAAACAAGATAACAAAAAGAAACAAATAATAAAACACTACAATGAATAAAAATAACACAATCAATCGCTATAGGGCTCGAGCAGACACGTGACTCGAGCGACCTTGACTTGCTAGGGGTCAGCTGATATGTGTGCGCACGTCATTTTGACAAGAACATTGTCAATTTGACAAGACCAATGTTTTGACTTATTTTGATTTGCTAAAATGTTATTATTTAACAATTTTTAGGCAATAAAACACATGTAATTAAAAATAATAACATTTTAGCAGTTAAAAATCCAAATAAGTCAAAACATTGGTATTGTCAACATGACATTGTTCTTGTCAAAATGACATGCGCACACAAATCAGCTGATTCTAAGCACGTCAAGGTTCCTCGAGTCACGTGTCTGCACACGAACCGCCAAATAACAAAATGGCAACAAATTCCACGCTTGCGTAAACTCATTCTTAAAATTTACCGCTAGAAAAATATGACAGCTATTCAAACTGACGCATGCGCACTGCGTTATAAAGTAGAGTCTGAAGTTAGCATGGGACAGAGCTAAAGATCGAGTCTGAAGTGAGAAGGGACAAAACATATGATAGGTCACGTGATCTTCCGTGCCCTAAAAGTATAGTTCTCTTCAGGTGCGTTAAGCAGACGATTACTAATCGATGAGTTCTGCTGAATGCGGCCAATTTACTCTTAAACAGGGGTGATTAAATCATGACTAAAATAACAAATTCGGTTATTTTTTAATCACTCCAATGTATTTTTAAATGGCTACGATCTAAAAATACATTGGCATGACTAAAAAAATCTGATGTGGCCAGCACATTACCTTCCGTCAGTTCTATATATTTTATACAAATTCCAAATACACATTTTCTTGCGCAAGATTGTATATTTCCAGTATATTACCTTCCCTCAGTTCTATGTATTTCGACAAATTTCATACAGAAAGTTTCTTATAATAGATCTATATTTGCAGTAAAATTATAACACAATAGGCGATGTGCACATTTTGAGCGTCAGTGCCTCTAACGGCTACTTTGGCGTTTTTAGGTACCTAATAAATTTTGACATTTCGAGAAAGTGATACAATTTACAATTTTATTTTGAGTTTTTGCTGTGGTATATGAATATTATACATCATATATATATATATATATATATATATATATATATATATATATATATATATATATATATATATATACAGGGTGTTAATAAAAAAACTTTACACACTGTAGCAGGTGATAGTAGAGATGAAAACAAGAAAAAAATTCTAATACACTTAGGTCCAATACTCATTGGTTTTCGAGATATGGAATTTTTAAATTTTTATTTACACCTCTTCTGAATGCGATATCGCGTTATCTGCGATAAACGAACAATCGCAGAATACATGTCAATCAACATTTTGTAGCAAGTCTAACGGTGAAATTACTTATTGCTATTTAAGTTAGTCTTATTTTTGCAATGGTTCAATGATGGATGTGCCATTAGATGTTATTATGAACATGTATTTTATGCAAGATGGAGCTCCATCCCACTTTTCGCGTATAGTAAGAAACTATTTAAATGAACGGTTCGAAAACAGATGGATTGGCCGGGGAGGACCTGTCGCATGGCCACCAAGATCTCCTGATCTAACGCCCTTAGATTTTTTTGTTTGGGGGTACTTAAAAGATCTTGTTTACGCCACTGAAGTGAACACAGAAGATGAACTTTGGCAGCGAATTGTAGACGCCTGCCAACAACTAAGGACTCTAGATGTTTACGATCAAGTGCGTGAGTCTCTTCGACGACGGCTGCAACTTTGTTTACAAGAGCAAGGACGACAGTTTGAACATCTGCGATAACTTTAGAGTGCGCTAAATGCGTTGTTTGTTGTAGTTTTTTTTGTAAAAGCTCTATCTCGAAAACCAATGAGTATTGGACCTAAGTGTATTAGAATTTTTTTCTTGTTTTCATCTCTACTATCACCTGCTAAAGTGTGTAAAGTTTTTTTATTAACACCCTGTATATATATATATATATATATATATATATATATATATATATATATATATATATATATATATATATATTGAAAGGAATAAAGAAAATATTTAAAATGCTATATGTGAATCAAAAAATTAAAAATACCAGCGAAGGTACTGTGACAGAAAATATAATTTTTCTCATAATATATGTGATTTCTGTAAACCGTTTTATCATATAGTATAATTTATAATATTAGTTAAATATTATAAAATGCAGAATACATGGAAATTGCGATTAAAGAATTGGAAAACTTGGATGATTGGAAAGAAGAAAGTTTCTGCATATCACGATATCAGTGGATGATGTTAGCATCTTTCTTTTATATTCGCAATAAATGAAGAAGATTCTTCATTGAAAATATACCAGGCTGTAAGTGGAATCAGTTGCACAAGCTCGGAAAGGAGAATACACGAAAAATACGAACCATGTGAATTTTTACTTTTAACATTAACATTACATGTACAAAATCTATAATAAATAGACTATTTATGTCAAAAAAAGACTTTCTATATGATACAACTGCAAGTATTATACAATTTTAAGATAATTTTCTGCTTCTTTTATCATATTTTGTTCAAATTTTAACTTAAGAAACACATTTTTATATAATTCATTATTTCAATCATACGACCATTGTTTGAATTTTATTCATACGATAAATATCTTTTACAAGGAGAAAATATGTAAACCTAACAGAATTCATGTAAGTAGAAGATATCTGTTGAAAAATTATTTTCTTACGCATACATTCCTCATATAATATTCTACAAAATTTATAAAATTTCATACTTCAATTGGTAATTTTGTCAGAATTATTACATCTTCCACTGCATCACATAATATTTGACATCCTATCATTCGCATTCATTGCAAACATTTTATAAAATAGATATTTTAAAATTATTCTGACATAAAACATAACCTTGTTATGTTCTAATGAGTAACCACTTTTGTCATTTTTGTCCGCTGTCGACGCTGACTACTTCTGTGCACACCGCCTATAGCACTTGACATTGGCATCTGTCTATCAGAATTTTTTAAATTATAATGGGGTGTATTCTGTAAGGAAACTGTTAATTTTAAACATTATGTTAAAAATAAACTTGCTGTTAAAATATATTTTCTATTCTGTAACTATCAATTCTGTTAATATTTTAACACCCGTGTTAAAATTAGGTGTTAAAACTGTATATTTTAACGTCATTCAAATTGATGCCTTTAAAATTTTAACATCTGTTCATACAATAAAATTATAACAGCATTTGAATATGTTGCACTTCTAATTAATGAAAATGAAATAGAAAACGAAAGAAAAATACCACGGATGAATATAAAAAATAACTAGGTGTTATTTAATAAAATATACAACTCTTTTACGAAGTATTTTATTTAATTACGGTCACCCGTTCCGTCGTATGTCTAGTAGGAATATTTAATTAACATAATTCGACAAAGAGTGAACTTTGAATGGTATACCGAGAGCACGATTTAGATGTATTGTAAAACATAGTTCTTTATTATAATGTAGGTATTAAATGCAGTTAAAATTGCTTATTCCTGTCTTGTTCGTCAAACCAATGTAACTTAACATTTTGGATTGTCAATTCTGAGGATCAAGAAGAAGAAATTTTACATACCTATTGATGACTTAATAATTTACAATTTCAATGTAATTCATTTTTAATATGGAACCTAAAAATGAGACATGATTATGCAGCAGATTTTTATTTATTTTCCGAAGCATTATATCCACTCGTTTTTATAAAATTTCAAAATGACAGATTAGTTTTTTAAAATTTCAAAGTGACACATAAACTGACAGTTGTTCACTCTTTTTATCATGTTTATTTATTTGTGTTATGGTTACGAACTACATTACTTTAGCAAAGACGTGCCTTTTTTCTGTCTTGTTGATCACTTCATTCTGGTTTTTAACAGGCATGTTAAAATTTATGATTTTAACAGCAGTGTCAAATTTTCGCATAGAGAATACCAAAAAATGAATTTATTGTTAACAGTCATGTTAAAATATAATTTTTTAAATGCATGTTAAAATTAACATATTTTTACAGAATACACCCCATTAGCTGTTTCCAATGTTATTGCATAGCCGGCTGCTTTATAAAATTTAATTTCTTTATAATATTTTAACTCAATACCCATTGAATATGAAGTATAAAATATAATCAAATCATATAGAGAATAAAATATTCTTTTATATATATATATATATATATATATATATATATATATATATATATATATATATATATATATATATAATGACATTAAAAAATGTGAAAAATTATTTTTAACAGCCATTTTTCAAGAAAAACTGTTAAAATCTTCAAATGAGGCTACTTCTGGCCAACCAATTATAACCAAAATGTAATCAGATCTTCATATGGATGTAACGAAGAGGAATACGAAAGAATTATAATTTTTAGAATTATTGTAGTGTTGAAATTAATGTCGGAGAAAAAATCTTCACACACACACACACATATAGACATAATCGTAAAAATAGTGAAATCGTATTCCAGGGACCCTAAATCGTGCTCATTCACTAAAAATTCACCACATAATTTTTTGACCAAAGACAATACCTTCCTTACCTAAAGGTGACGGAGGGTTAAAACAACTGAATTTGTTATTTTAGTCATAGCTTAATCACTCCTAATTAAGAGTAAATACTACCAGTCATTGATTTTTACTTTTTTACAAAATTTCGAACTATGACGTGATAGGTCAGTTTTAAAGGCCTCCAGTTCTTATAGAAAGCATATAAAACAAAAATTATTGCCAGATTTACTATCTACGGGTTAGTTCTACCGTCGGTTAAACTTTGTACACTTACTTAATAACACCTTGTACGTATAAAGTGTTTTCTATGTTGCAAAAGATGGATCGTAACATAACAAATAACATAAGAAATAAGAGCTTTACTTCTGTAAGAGTTGATGCACTACTTCAAGTGGCCTATTCAGACATATGTCTTCCTAAAGAGACGTTAAATCTAGGTCGAGGTCGTTGACGACAGTGCGATGAAAAAACATAGAAATATCAGCGGAACACTTTAAGAATGATAAAACATTTATGTAGGTGAAGCACGTCTGAAAATTATGATAAATTAGTACAAGATAATTATATTATTATTAAATTATATTTACCAATTTTTAAAAAATCTGTTATTTATAAATCTAATTGTTTGTAACAATATTATCTGTCACAACCATATAAACGCATTTGATTTAAAATCAGTAGAGGTTGGTTATAAGGGATTGCATGAAGCATACGAATACTTTTACATAGCCCTCTTCAAATCACGACTTATGCATGTTTCGGCTCCGCAAATCTAGCCCATGAAGCTCATAGCCTTCTTCAAATCACGACTTATGCATATCTCGACTCCGCAAATCTAGTCCATGAAGTTGGCGCGTACCGAAATGCTCAAATCTTGACTTATGCACCGTGCGACAAAGATGGCTGACAATCTGTAATGGTTCGTTCGTTTGTCCCTCAAGATTTCATTACTGGTAAAGCGTTGACGTCATAAGTGGTGGGGATGAATAAAACCTTTCCAAACATTGAGGACGTGCATGCATTTCGCCATAAGCATTTTTAAATTATTTTATTATTTTATAACAAAAGCGAAATAAGGATAATAACCTTCTTTTTGCGTGAAAGTTAAACGTCAAACAACGTTTCACATATACATTGTATAGGTGAGTATGATATGTTCGCTACAAATATTAAGAAAACAACTAATTTTTAGGTTATATAATTGCAATTATTTATAGACAATTAATTTTATGTTTTAGGAAACAATTATGACTAGCAAACGTGTTTTAAAAATATCTTCAATAGTTGCCTATTTCGAAGATGATAGAAAAACAATTGTTCGAGGAGAAAATGCTGTTGAGAGTGGGCATGTCTCTAAAATGGATTTTCATGCAGAATTACTTGTTTTAAGAGGAGAAATTTATGCTAGCATGAAAAATAAAATTTATAAAGTAGAGGTAGGTAAAAATAATTTGTGAAATATTTACCTGTTACATACAAATAAATGTTATTACAGATTTTCTTCAATGATAATTTTGACATTACCGATGGTAAATGTACATGTCCAAAAGCAATAAAATGCCATCACATAGCAGCTTTATTGCTTTTTGGACATTACAACATTTCCATTACTGACCAAGGATGTTCATGGAATGCCCCAAAATCGAAACCAACTTCGGACGAGGTTAAAACTTGCGACGAAATATACCCAGCAAAACAGTTTCGAGCAACGGATAGAGACATGACATCCGATGAAATTAATATTTTAAAAACTAAACTGCGTCATAGTACTGTGGGACTAACGTGGTTACTGAAGGATGAACCCTCCCAAAATTTGTCATTGCTAGTGCCAGTCATTGAAGATGTCATTTTTAATGATGACTTCTTTTCATCTCCAAATAAAGCAGTTTATATAACAAATAAATTGAGTGTGTCTGCCAGTGTTATTGCAGAACTTGCAAATAAAACTGTGGGCCAAGCTGACAATCCACTGTGGATTTTGTCCAGAAAGCATCGATTAACTGCTAGCAATTTTGGTGCTGTATTAGCTGCCTGCAAAAGAAATAAATATCCCCCTTCGCTGTTCAAAAAACTTTTTGGTAAGCATGTACTTTAATTTTTTTTTATACTTAAAATACATTTTTTAATGTTTATTCAGGCATATATAATTTGGATTCGGTGAAAGCCATACAGTGGGGTAGGAACCATGAAGAAGTGGCTATCCAAGAATTTGTTCAGGCGACATCTTTAGAAGTCACTTCTACGGGTTTATGGCTCGATCCCTGTGGATTTTTAGGAGGAAGTCCGGACGGGTTAGTGGGAGAGGATGCCATCATCGAAGTTAAATGCCCTTACTCGTACAGAGATGATATGCTTTCTGAGAAATTAAAATCAGAAAAATCATACATAATTTCGTATGACGACAATGAAAAAATTCTGTTAAATACAGAACATACTTATTTTAGTCAAATTCAAGGTTTGTTACATATTGTAAACAGAAACATATGTTATCTTGTTGTTTGGACTCCAAAGGAGACAGTTGTTGTACCTGTGGAAAAAAATGATTCTTGGGCAGACAATATAAATGTTTTAAAAGATTTTTATTTAAAAGAATATATAACAGCTTTGTCACGAAATAAAGATTTATAAGTAATACAAAGTGTAATTATTAATAAAATAACTCTTCAACTTCCTTTATTAATGGATTCGAAAAATTTGTTAATGCTGCACAAGTCTGGAAAATTGTTGTTGCATGCGGTATTAAATATTGTGGCACCTTATCTAGTATTGAATAGCATTTTATTCGACGAATCGCTCTTTCAACATGAATCCTAGCTTTAGCTATTCTTTTTGTTTCTGCTACTTGACTTGGTGTAAACTGAGGAGTAGATAAAAATGGAGGAATATTCAAATAGACGCCTTCGGGTAGTAAATCACTGATTAAAAAACCTTTGTCAGCCAATATTAAGTCTCCTGATTCCATTAAATTTAATATTCCGCAATGATTCACAATTTTTTTATCTGATAGCGAACCCGGATATAATTTACTCACGAAAGTAATTACTCCGTTGGGTGCAACACCAACTAAACCCTTCCATGTATTTCTGTGTTTGTAACTGCTATATGTCAACCTTTGCTTTTCCATACTTTTAGGAATTACGGTATAAACTTCCGTACAGTCTAAAATTATACGGCAATTCATGAAGTCGGTAAAGGCTGATGGCAAACATAGCTGATTTTTTTGACGTGACGGTATATGAATTAATTGTTTAAATATAATTTCATGCAGCGCATATAGCCATGTCATAAATATGTTTGTAACAGTAGGTATGCTACAATTAAATCTTATTGCCAAATCTTGATGCGGCAAATTCAATCTTAATTTATTAAGAGTTAAGAATAATTGATCCATTTTACCTATTTTTTCCACATTCCAGCCAGAATAATAATTTAATTTAAAAGGATCTAAAGTCTCGAATAATATAATAAAAAGTTCAACTGTAGGAATTCCCGTATACATTAAAACATATTTATCATTTTTCTTTACATGTTCAAAAGAAAAATTAGATTTTTGATGTTCTAATTCTTTAGTTAATACATCAACTTTCTCAGTTAAATAAAATAACTCTGCTTCGGTGGAGGCATCAGATAACCTACTAAGGCTTTGGTTGCTGCTGCTGCGGCTCTCCGAAGGCCCAGGAACTGGTTCTAACGAAATCGATGTTTTTTCCAATGATGCACTTAGCTCAGCTACAGTGCTACTAGAGCTGGGCTTTGCTGTTCTTGTACTAAAAAAATGCGTTTAAAATATGCATTTAAAGTATATAAACAGTCATGTACCGTTTTTCTGGAGACACAAAAGCAAGCTTTCTTTTCACATTTCGTTCGAAAATAGTTGGTCTATTTTTTCTATTTTTGTCAACAAAATGGCAACTACAAACCAAACTATGTTTTGTAGGTTCACGATCAGCACGTCTAAAAAATATGTACGTGTATTTATTTTATATTTGCATTCAATAGAAATATTGCTTTATTTACCTAATTAAATCTATCCATATTTTCTTTTCTTTTTCATTTGCAGGAAAACAAAAAAATTTACAAATTTTTTGTTCACTGTAGTGTTTACAATCCGGTACAAAACACATAACCATTCCTGGAACAAATATAATAATATATATAAATGCAAATGTCATTTCATATAACCTCAAAAAATTGGTCTAAATTCTAAATATATCATTTATTTCATTATTATGTTCATATACTTACTGAAACAAAAAAAAATGTGTTGATCTAATATTATAGTATTTAAATATATACGTTATAGCTCTTATATATCATTAATAAATTTTACAATGCTCGAAATAAAATCTCTTACGGCTTTTAACATAGACTTTTCCAATGTTTGGAAAGGTTTTGTAGCTCCCCCACCACTATGACGTCAGACTTAACTAGTCCAATTTAAAAATGGATTATTAATAATTGATATAAACATTTCTACTTAACAATAATTAATATAAAATAAAAGAATGTCAGTTATAACAACCTGTTATATGAATTTAATAAACTTTTTGTTGGTGATTAAATTTGTTGTCATTATGAATTTAAATTAATAGTTGTATTTATAAATATTTAGTATTCAATATTCAACACATTACTTATTACAGGAACAGTATTTCAATACAATTGAGAAGGTTATAAGGAATAGAAAGGCATCCAATAATCCAATATTTCTCAATACAATTATAATTGATATAAACATTTCTACTTAATAATAATTAATATAATATATAAAATAAAAGAGTATCAGTTAACATTAACCTGCTATGTATTAATCACTTACCAACATTGTCGGTAATTAATTAAATTTATCATTCTGAATTTCAATTAATATTTGTATTTATAAATATTCAGCATTCAATATATTATTTATTTCAGGAAAAGAAGAAGGGCATCCAATATTTTGCAATACAATTATAATAAACTTGATGAAAGGATAAATAAGTAGTGAAATAATAATAAAATTTATATGATGTTCAAAAATAGATTTATTTATCCCAGAATGATTCTAGCGACCACTTCTTTTAACGTAACCCGTTGTGAACAAGCCTCACACAGTACCATAGCCTAACAGATATATCAATGATAATTATTAAAGTTATTAACGTATAAATGACAATAAAATATACATTAAAATAAAGTATTATTAAAGATAATGCATATACGCAGGTAAGTGATGAATTTATTCATTTTGATGATACTAACCCAAAAAAAAAAAAAAATACAGGTTATGGTAGCAGATAATAAACAAATATATTTGTTCCCTACATATCTTAAGAGTGCCGCTTCGAAATTATTATATATAAATAGTATGTATTATAACAAATATACTCATATATATATTTTGTAATAGCACCACCCGTAGGGCATTTGTAAATAATTAATAAAGTTTGCGTTATATCCTATGTGAATATATTTTTTCAGATTTCTCCTTTATAATTCTGCTTTGAAATTATTATAAATAAATAGTATACACTATAACAAATTATTAATTGTATATTTCAATATAGCGCCCCCCGTAGAGGGGTATGAAAAAAATTCATGAACATTTTGTTACCTACTATATACTTGTAATCTTATAGATTCCCTACATAAAACCGCGTGCCGACTTGAAATTATTATAAACAAATAGTATACACTATAGCAAATTATTAAATATATATTTCAATATAGCGCCCCCCGTAGAGGGGTATGAAAAAAATTCATGAACATTTTGTTACCTATATCATATACACTTGTAATCTTAGATAATCTCTATATAAGTCCGCGTGCCGACTTGAAATTATTATAAACAAATAGTATTCACTATAACAAATTATTAAATGTATATTTCAATATAGCACCCTCCGTAGAAGGGTATAAGAAAAATTCATGAACATTTTGTTGCCTATCGTATACGTTTAATCTTAGATATTTCCTATATAAAATAGCGTGCCGCCGTGAAATTATTATAAACAATTAGTATACATTACAACAAATTATTTAATATATATTTCAATATATCGTCCCTCGTAGAAGGGTATGAAAAATATTCATGAACATTTTGTTACCTATGTCATATACTTGTAATCTTAGATATTCCCTATATAAGTCCGCGTGCCGCCTTGAAATTATTATAAATAAATGCTATACATTACAACAAATTGACTAATATATATTTCAATATAGCGCCCTCCGTAGAAGGGTATAAGAAAAATTCATGAATTATTTTTTACCTATCATATAGTGCCTCCTGTACGATAGTATTTTTTAAAAAATCATAAACATTGTGTGGTCCGTCTTATATGTATAATTTCAGATATATTCTATATAAAACCACCTGCCGTCTTTAATTTATTATAAACAAATAGAATGTATTATAACAAATTATTTACTATATATTTGAAAATAGCGCCTTTTCCACCGTACAAATATTTGTAGAGGTTAAAATTTATTTTTGTGTTATATCTCGTATCATAGATGGCACTGCAGCATAAAGTATGATTACAAGAGTAAAACTGCTGGAAACCACAATGACACTTTATTGTTAATCTTATATATTTATTCAGCCACTATACTATTTTTGACACTCATATGTTATATTTTTAAATATGTATTTATGAAGTATTATTAAATAAATAATTACAAACTTATACAAATAAGGATACTTTTTTCATTTAACCTTTACAGATATATATTACGATATTTATTTTAATTATTATATTGTTCTCTTTATACAAATATTCCATATTTTTAATTTTTGTAAAATTTATTATTTGTACCTATTGTGAAATTTGTATTTAAATTTAGAAAATATGTAAGTATAGGTACGTATTATAAATTGAAAGAAATTCAGATAAAAAAATTGTTTTAACAATTGCAAGATTTATTTTGTCAAATTACCTATTTAATTCTCAAATTATTAAGCTATCAGTTATGTTTATAAAATTTATAATAGTATGTATTCAAAATTTAAATATTTTAAATAACTATTTAGACCGCGCTTGTATCGATGATCCAACGTTTAGCCTTTTGTAATAATTTGAATTTATAGGTAACACTATGTTCATGAATATTTTTCATACCCTTCTACGAGGGACGATATATTGAAATATATATTAAATAATTTGTTGTAATGTATACTAATTGTTTATAATAATTTCACGGCGGCACGCTAATTTATATAGGAAATATCTAAGATTAAACGTACACGATAGGCAACAAAATGTTCATGAATTTTTCTTATACCCTTCTACGGAGGGTGCTATATTGAAATATACATTTAATAATTTGTTAAAGTGTATACTATTTGTTTATAATAATTTCAAAGCAGACTTATAAAGGAGAAATCTGAAAAAATATATTCACATAGGATATAACGCAAACTTTATTAATTATTTACAAATGCCCTACGGGTGGTGCTATTACAAAATATATATGAGTATATTTGTTATAATACATACTATTTATATATAATAATTTCGAAGCGGCACTCTTAAGATATATAGGGAACAAATACATTTGTTTATTTTCTGCTACCATAACCTATAATTTTTTTTGGGGTTAGTATCATCAAAATGAATAAATTCATCACTTACCTGCGTATATGCATTATCTTTAATAATACTTTATTTTAATGTATATTTTATTGTCATTTATACATTAATAACTTTAATAATTATCATTGATATATCTGTTAGGCTATGGTACTGTGTGAGTCTTGTTCACAACGGGTTACGTTATAAGAAGTGGTCGCTAGAATCATTCTGGGATAAATAAATCTATTTTTGAAGATCATATAAATTTTATTATTATTTCACTACTCATTTATCCTTTCATCAAGTTTATTATAATTGTATTGCAAAATATTGGATGCCCTTCTTCTTTTCCTGAAATAAATAATGTATTGAATGCTACATATTTATAAATACAAATATTAATTGAAATTCAGAATGATAAATTTAATTAATTACCGACAATGTTGGTAAGTGATTAATACATAGCAGGTTAATGTTAACTGATACTCTTTTATTTTATATATTATATTAATTATTATTAAGTAGAAATGTTTATATCAATTATAATTGTATTGAGAAATATTGGATTATTTGATGCATTTCTATTCCTTATAACCTTCTCAATTATATTGAAATACTGTTCCTGTAATAAGTAATGTGTTGAATATTGAATACTAAATATTTATAAATACAACTATTAATTTAAATTCATAATGACAACAAATTTAATCACCAACAAAAAGTTTATTAAATTCATATAATAGGTTGTTATAACTGACATTCTTTTATTTTATATTAATTATTGTTAAGTAGAAATGTTTATATCAATTATTAATAATTCATTTTTAAATTTCTTATTTTACACTGTTGAAAATTATATAAAATAATAGTTACTAGACAGTATCAAAATGAAATCTTGAGGGACAAACGAACGAACCATTACAGATTGTCAGCCATCTTTGTCGCACGGTGCATAAGTCAAGATTTGAGCATTTCGGTACGCGCCAACTTCATGGACTAGATTTGCGGAGTCGAGATATGCATAAGTCGTGATTTGAAGAAGGCTATGAACTTCATGGGCTAGATTTGCGGAGTCGAAACATGCATAAGTCGTGATTTGAAGAGGGCTATGTAAAAGTTTTCGTCGGTTGAGACCCTAGCCGGTTATAATAGTTATAACATATTAATTTCATAATTTGTGTCATAGATGGCACTAGAACATAAAGGCTAGCGCACACCAACGCGGGTAAGCGTTGCGAGCAGTATCGCGACGTTGGCATCACAAGCTATAGGCGATCTCGATTAAGATCGCAGGGCCGAAACGATGGGTTAAGGAAGCTGCCAGATAGACATACTCGAGGAACATACCTATTGACTAAGACAATACTGCTGTTGAAAGTTCATGTTTCTTTCCTGTATACCGTGTTTATTTCTATATATTTAAACGGTAAGTTTGTTGTCAAATTATTCTACATTTTATTAATATAATTTTTATATTTAGAACGTAACAGTACTATAATTTTGAACTTTTTTTGGTTATGAAAGTTAATTAACTCTCATTTTCGGTCGAGGAAGTTTTAAAAGCTGGGAATATTATTTTATGCGGTGTGGTAAATACAGAGACCACAACAAATGCAAATGATATACCGATATATGCACTCTGTTTGCAAACAAGTACTTTGAAGTCTGCCCCTCATACTATTGAAGGAAACTTAAAATATATAGGTAGTAAAACTACATAGAACACTATTTGTCGTACTTAAATTTCTCAATGTTAAGAAATTCGCTGTGTTAACTTGTACTGCAAAGTCGCGAAAATGTTTCTTATTTTGCACATTTGATTGCTCGTTAATTAAATCTAATAATGCATTTAGCTGCAATCATTCCGTTTTCTGTTGCTTCATTTGTGTCCAAGAGTGCTGGTTCTGGATCATGCATCAATAAATAATTCATTTAATTGTGCTCATTTAGCTCGTTTTCTAGCCCTTTTTTCCTGTCTTTGGATGGAAAAGAAGACTGTGGCAATTTACAAGTGGATGTTGCAGTTTTTTCAAATATCTAAGTTTCTTTCATTAGTAAATTTATGAAAATAATCTTCGGTGAAATAAAGGCCGCAAACTTTCATGTGGGGATTTGGATTTTCTCAGATTATTTATCCAGATTTTCCGCTTATTAATTAATTCACAACTTAACATTACTTTTTCTTTGTCCGTAATGGAGAAGAATGGAAATATAAATTCGGATCTTTCTTTATCCACGAATTACACTGTGGAATACAGCAATAAAAATTAGATTTTGACATTATAACACAGAAATAAATGAATAAATACACGAAATTCGTACCGTAGCAATCATAAAGGTTATGACATGTCTAACTGAGAGCTTCCAAAATCTGCTACAAGATGGTATATCGCTTAGGAAAAGTTGTTATACAAACGTGAGCAGATCACAGTAGAAGACCTATTCTCATAGAGGTAGGAATAAATATGGAGAGAGCATAAACTTAAACTATGTGAAAGGGGAGTGAAGAACAGTAGAGACGGACACAGGTACTATAAATAAAAAATATAATATGTAAATATCAACTTGAAATAACTCTTTTGTTTTTAATTTTAGAGGCATAGTGATAATGAACTTTTATAATCAGATAAAAAAATCTTTTACGTGGTACCATTTTCAATATAGCATTTCATTTAAAAAATGTTATTTTGTTTAATTGTTTTGCATTTTTCACCGTTAAATTTGTCGTGTAATATCGCCCAACTTTGTTCATTTAACCGTCTTTTTATTTCTTCAAATAAGAAAATTAGCAATGGTGGCCCGCTTACAATGGACACACTGTACAAGACCTGAATATTATAAATTACAACAAAACATTGTTAAACAACATTAATTTCTGTAGATTTTATTTGATAAATGACAAGTGATATTTTTTCGTTTTTGTGAATTAGATTTGCATTCTGACCAATCAAAGGACAGAATTTATAACCATATCTAAACCAACGCTATTTTTTACGACGTGAATTAAAGTATAGAAATCGTTCATTGAACGGTCACTTTCCAGCTGACCGTAAAAAAGTAAGGTCAGCTGTTCCTGTTCACTTGTTTACGCGTGTTATATTTAAATTCACTGGATTTTCTTTTGTTGATAGAAATAATATAATATTGTCATCCAATATCTGGGCAGTAAAACAAAATAATAATTTATTCAAATTTAAAGTACTGAAAATATAATCATTTTGTTATTTGTTAATACAAATGAAAAATTGCAATACAATTAAATATTAAATTTTTTATTTTTTAGAAGATCTATAAACATATTTTTTTTGGCGCCTTTCGTGTTCTATTGACAACTGACACAACCGTTCACACACCATAAATGTACTATATAGTATATTTATGGTCTGTGCAACCATTGTTGGCAACAACGTCACCAACTACACGTGCGTTTAATTTAGTACTCTTAACCGTCATTCGTTTTACTTTTGCAGGCATCAGGCATCTTGTAAAATTTTGCAAATATAACACATTTCTGTAAAATTATTATACAAAAAGCAACCGATTAATCTAGTATAGAAGGTATTTTAATAAATTAAGCATCACGAAAAAAATAAATCGTTTTATTTAAGCGAAATTAAAGATAACTACTGCGGAGGTTAGCTTTCTAAATGCAAATCCGACCTGAAGATGTTTTATAGAAGGTAGGTGCTGACTAATTTGCTGACCAGCAAAAAAGTTGCTGACTGGCTATTTAGAATTAATGGAATTGCTTCAAAATCAGTAATCTACTTTAAAACAACAATGGCCATCTTCCTGGAACGTACCAATCCTGTGCTCTCCTTCAGAGAGGTAGTTTACTCTAGTGAAAAATAAAATTTTGTTGACTGGCTATTTAGAATTAATGGAATTGCTTCAAAATCAGTAATCTACTTTAAAACAACAATGGCCATCTTCCTGGAACGTACCAATCCTGTGCTCTCCTTCAGAGAGGTACTTTACTCTAGTGAAAAATAAAATTTTGTTGACTGGCTATTTAGAATTAATGGAATGGCTTCGAAATCAGTAATCTACTTTAAAACAATAATGGCCATCTTCCTGGAACGTACCAATCCTGTGCTCTTCTTCAGAGAGGTACTTTACTCTAGTAAAATATAACAAAATTTTGCTGACTGGCTATTTAGAATTAATGGAATTGTTTCAAAATCAGTAATCTACTTTAAAACAACAATGGTCTTCTTCCTGGAACGTACCAACCCTGTGCTCTTTTTCAGAGAGGTACTTTACTCTAGTGAAATATAACAAAATTTTGCTGACTGGCTATTTAGAATTGATGGAATTGCTTCAAAATCAGTAATCTACTTTAAAACAACAATGGTCATCTTCCTGGGACGTACCAATCCTGTGCTCTCCTTCAGAGAGGTACTCTACTCTAGTGAAATATAATAAAATGTTGCTGACTGGCTATTTAGAATTAATGGAATTGCTTCAAAATCAGTAATCTACTTTAAAACAACAATGGTCATCTTCCTGGAACGTACCAATCCTGTGCTATCCTTCAGAGAGGTATTTTACTCTAGTGAAATATAACAAAATTTTGCTGACTGGCTATTTAGAATTAATGGAATATCTGCAAAATCAGTCATCTACTTTAAAACAACAATGGTCATCTTCCTGTAACGTACCAATTTTGTACTCTCCTTCAGAGAGGTACTTTACTCAAGTGAAATATAACAAAATCAAAATTTTGCTGACTGGCTATTTAGAATTAATAGAATTGCTGCAAAATCAGTCATCTACTTTAAAACAACAATGATCATCTTCCTGTAATGTACCAATTTTGTGCTCTCCTTCAGAGAGGTACTTTACTCTAGTGAAATATAACAAAATTTTGCTGACTGGCTATTTAGAAATAATGAAATTACTTCAAAATCAGTAATCTACCGTAAAACAACAATCGTCATCTTCCTGTAACCTGCCAATCTTGTGCTCTTCTTCAGAGAGGTACTTTACTCTGGTGAAATATAAGAAAATTTTGCTGACTGGCTATTTAGAATTAATGGTATTGCTTCAAAATCAGTAATCTACTTTAAAACAACAATGGTCATATTCCTGTAACGTACCAATCTTGTGCTCTTCTTCAGATAGGTACTTTACTCTAGTGAAATATAATAAAATTTTGCTGACTGGCTATTTAGAATTAATGGCATTGCTACAAAATCAGTAATTTACTTTAAAGCAACAATAGTCATCTTCCTGTAACGTACCAATCTTGTGCTCTCCTTTAGAGATGTACTTTACTCTAGTGAAATATAACAAAATTTTGCTGACTGGCTATTTAGAATTAATGGAATTGCTTTAAAATCAGTAATCTATTTTAGAACAACAATGGTCATCTTCCTGTAACGTACCAACTTTGTGCTCTCCTTCGGAGAGGTACTTTACTCTAGTGAAATATAACAAAATTTTGCTGACTGGGTATTTAGAATTAATGGTATTGCTTCAAAATCGGTAATTTACTTTAAAACAACAATAGTCATCTGCCTGTAACGTACCAATCTTGTGCTCTCCTTTAGAGATGTACTTTACTCTAGTGAAATATACCAAAATTTTGCTGACTGGCTATTTAGAATTAATGGAATTGCTTTAAAATCAGTAATCTATTTTAGAACAACAATGGTCATCTTCTTGTAACGTACCAACTTTGTGCTCTTCTTCAGAGAGGTACTTTACTCTAGTGAAATATAACAAAATTTTGCTGACTGGGTATTTAGAATTAATGGTATTGCTTCAAAATCGGTAATTTACTTTAAAACAACAATAGTCATCTTCCTGTAACGTACCAATCTTGTGCGCTCCTTTAGAGATGTACTTTACTCTAGTGAAATATAACAAAATTTTGCTGACTGGCTATTTAGAATTAATGGAATTGCTTCAAAATCAGTAATCTACCTTATAACAACAATGGTCATCTTCTTGTAACGTATCAATCTTGTGCTCTCCTTCAGAGAGGATCTTTACTCTAGTGAATTATAACAAAATGTTGTTGACTGACTATTTAGAATAAATGGATTTGCTTGCAGTATCAGTTCACCTGATGACGGTAGCAGATGTTTGTTACCGTAACGTTGTGTCTAGAGAGTACTAACAATAAAGGTAATGGAAGTTCAGAAATCAGTTTCATTTAATAACGAATCATTTTACAAATTCAGACAAATTAGATATTATGTTGCCAATAATAATAGTATATCTCTAATTTATTCAATTATTTTTATAAGAGACGCAATTATATTAAAAAATAACAAACGAATGATATCGAAGTATGTATACAATTTTGGAAACTAGAAAACTATCTTTAACAAAAAAAAATACTGTTGAACTTTTATTTCGATATACTAATAATAAGAAGATTGTAAGATATTCACGCTATAATTTTTAAATAAAAAATAGAAAAAACATACTACTCACGCCCGATTTAATTGCAAACACGCCAAATCACTAAATATAATTTTGGAGCGTCACGCTCGCGCCAAATCCAGACGCAAAATTAAAAATATATTCACGATTATTCGGGTCCCGCGCCCACATGGCACAAATTTCAACATTATTTTTACCTCCCTTCATAAGGGTGTGTGTGTGTGTGTGTGTGTGTGTGTGTGTGTGTGTGTGTGTGTGTGTGTGTGTGTGTATGTGTGTGTATGTGTGTGTGTGTGTGTGTGTGTGTGTGTGTGTGTGTGTGTGTGTGTGTGTGTGTGTGTGTGTGTGTGCGTGTGCGTGTGCGTGTGCGTGTGCGTGTGCGTGTGCGTGTGCGTGTGCGTGTGCGTGTGCGTGTGCGTGTGCGTGTGCGTGTGCGTGTGTGTGTGTGTGTGTGTGCGTGTGCGTGTGCGTGTGCGTGTGTGTGTGTGTGGGTGCGTGTATGTACATATATTTAAATTAATAAAAATTAAATAGCGGGAGGTTTGGTCTGCGCCGGATTTAGAGTCGTTGAGGCCCTAATCTATAAAATGTTTGAGGCCCTTTGCTTTGTATAAAATAAGTTAATTTTAATAGGTATGTGAACTGAAATTCGTAAGTATTCAAAAATTAAAGTGGGTAAATATAAAGAATTTTTGAACATACATATATACAAAATAAAATAATACACTGTACATTTTTAGTTTTTGCTAAGAAAAATTGTTAATAATAAACTAAAAAGCAAGAATACAAATCATTATATAGAAATAAACATGTTTATTTACATTTTTTTTCGCTACTGCATTAAAGCAAAATCAGATATAACATCTTCAAATGATAAACTTCGAATTTAAATTGTGCATAATTTATTTTGACACGTTCAGTGCGCATGGCCCGCTGCATCTCTGCATTAACAACGCTTGTGACGCGCCGGTTAGTTATGCGCAGATACGCACTGAACGTGTTAATAATGTATTTATTTAAATGCTTCATTTCACAATTTTTACTTCCTCGTACGAAGTAAAGGAAGTATTGTAATCGCGAAAAATTTCGGTTTTCAGATTTCAACGGAAATATCCATTTTGACCATCCCTGAATCCATTACGACTAATTTAATTTCGTTGTGACGTCTGTACGTACGTATCTCGCATAACTCAAAAACGGTAAGACGTAGAAACTTTAATTTTTGTATTTAGGACTGCTATAACATCTAGTTGTGTACCTCCCTTTTTGGTCATTACATAATTTCCAGAAATGGTACTTTATTTGAAGCCTATAATAGATTTTAATGAAAAACTATTTTAAAATATAATCCAAAACTTGTCGAATTTGGTATATAAGACTTTTATGTCAATTGGAATAACATGGTAGATTTTGGTTAAAACAGGCTAACCGGAAGTGATATATTACATGAAGTTGTTAACAGTTTTCCTTGAATAAAATGGTTTCATTTTGATTTTAGAAATAAATGCTTCAAATAAGAGTTTTAGAGAATTAAATTCTGCGTCTAGCACATTAAGTATTATTAAATTAGCCCTTTGTATAAGCGAGATATGTAAATTTAAAAATTATATACTTTTTGGTTTTTGTAATGAAGCTTGCCATGGATTACGACAAACAATAATAAAAAAATAGATGTTAATGTCAAATTACGTCAATACGTGCAATTTTATAATTGGGTCTATACTTCATATTGGCCTTGCGTACAAAGAAGTCGTGTGGTGTCCACATCAGATTTTTGTTAGATGAATTACATGTATAAAGATCATAGGGAGCACACACATTGTCCCAATGTTCACACATCGCCAGGTTCATTTACTGTTTTGTTCAGTTCCATAACGTACAAATCTAAACCATGAAGTTCGCGCAGATAAACTTCGCGAGCTCACACTGTAAAAAGCATACTACAGAGTACAAATTATATATGAAAAATTTATTGAAAATTTAATCGGAATAGGTTGAGTAATTGGTAGTTTTGTTTTGTATAATATGTATTGCGCAGTGTACTTTGTCTAGATTTGAGTACCGAACCATTATCATACAATTTAAAAAAATCTTTATCACTGACGTTCGAAGCGCCGAGGCCCCTCATAATGTGAGGTCCTAAGCTTCAGCTTGTACGTAAATCCGGCACTGGGTTTGGTGTTGACCACATCAGATTTTTTTTTGTAAAAATAAGTGTATTTACTTAAAGTTTTGTAATACTAAAAATTAACTGTTTCATAAGCAACAAAATTATGAGCTCAAATTAAATAAAGAGGGCCGTATTTTTCTTCAATGCGCACCTAGCATTAGGTTTTGGACATTTACAATGATTTCTCGATTAACTGCACTTTAAAAGTGAAAGATTGTTCAGCCATCGAGAGGAGAGCAGCCAATAGCTTAGTTGGTTAGAGCACTATCCCGGCAAGATAGGTGTCTCGGGTTCGAATCCCGATGGATGACAATTTTTCACAATTTATTTCATATATAGAAACTGTGACGAAATTAGTTAATTATATTGAAAAAGATCACGATTTTATGTTCCAGTTAGACCTCGTGTCCTGTCAATATGCAAGACAAACTCAAAATTGGTTAACTGACCAACACATACCGTTTATTCCACGAAATGACAATTCCCCTAATATTCTCCAAGCTCATCCCATAGAAGATTTTTGGGCTTCTTTATCTCGAAAAGTAAAATTATAAAAGCGGAGGAGGCGTTAACTCGCGAAAACAGTAAAACAAATCTGATGTGGCCAGCACATGATCTCCCGCTAATACCATGTTTAAAATAGCAATGAGCTTCAAGTAAAGTATTACACTTCCGGTTGATGGTTTATAAACAAAATCTAATTTGTAGTTTGTTGTAGTTTTCAAATTTGAAAGCAAATCCATATATGTTCTAAGTAGCCAGTTCTGTTATATTTCACTAGAGTAAAGTACCTCTCTGCAGGAGAGCAACAGATTGTACGTTACAGGAAGATGATCATTGTTGTTTTAAGGTAGATAACTAATTTTGAAGCAATTCCATTAATTTTAAATAGCCAGTCAGCAAAATTTTGTTATATTTCACTAGAGTAAAGTAACTCTCTGACGGAGAGCACAAGAATGATACGTTACAGGAAGATGACCATTGTTGTTCTAAGGTAGATTACTGATTTTAAAGCAATTCCATTAATTCTAAATAGCCAGTCAGCAAAAGTTTGTTATATTTCACAAGAGTAAAGTACCTCTCTGAAGGAGAGCACAAGATTGATGCGTTACAGGAAGATGATCATTGTTGTTCTAAGGTAGATTACTGTTTTTAAAGCAATTCCAGTAATTCGAAATAGCCAGTCAGCAAGTTTTTTTTGCTGGTCAGCAAAATAGAGTTGCCCTAGAAGGTACGTTAATAAATTAAACATTACTAAATATATGTCTAGTATAATTAGGTAAGAACGTAGTATATTGTGCATTTATTACGTTCTTGTTACATATATATATATATATATATATATATATATATATATATATATATATATATATATATATATATATATATATATTGTGACAAACTTTGGGTTGGGCACAAGGTATTTAGCGCAAGTTTGCCTCGGGCGCCAATCTCGGATAATCACAGTCGGGTTATGTGCAGGGTTATAAATAAAACAGGGCTCGATGAAGATGTGGTCTTTTATTCTCACGGCCAATTTCCTACAGTCGCTTTGGCTCACAAAGAATGGCTACACAGTTCCTGAATTATGGCCGGTGCAAGCTTAATGGTTTGACTAATGACGGCGATTCCTCGATACGATGGTTCCTTTCGATCTAACTTAGCCCCACCTGGGTCTAACTCCAAACCGACGCCCGGCGTCGCGGGTCAACGTCGGTGACTCGTTACACGTGTCCAAATTGAATATCGAAATCGGTACTTCAGTACCCCGAACGGTTCCCCAGTTTTAGACGGAAAACCAGATGATGACGTCACTGGTGCGATCTCCAGTGGGCAGAGACGTTACTAACTCTACTGGGCGTCTTCCCCGATCTCGATGCTCGCCGGAGCCGACGGTCGTTGTTTTATCTATCCTCCGAGGTATAGTGATCTCTCCACTCTAACGAGTCGAGGTTCTCTCAGAGGATTAGTCCTAACTCAACGAACGTTCTGAACACCCAACTTTGGGTCGCGACAGAAATCTCGCGGCAAACGTGGCGGCGTCGCGGTCCCTGGTTTAGGAATCTCCACTGAGGGTTATCGATGGTCTCTCTACTCAACGAGTCGAGGTTCTCTCGGTGGGTGACAAAGGGAACGTGACGCTTTACAACCAAATGTTGGGTCGCGTGGTTTACCACCGGACTACTCTACCCAGAACTTCGGTTCGGTCTAAAAATCCCGTTTTTGAACTTTCCACAAAAACGCTATTTACTTTACCGCACTTTCCAGCAGTTTTCGCGGTTTATCAAACTCTCTCGGCTTCTCGCTGAGGGTCGCTATATTCTTAGAGCTCTCTGCTTCTCGCGGAGGAACACTACTCCCCTTACTTGCAAATCGGCCCCGGCTTTTATAGCCAAATCTTTAGAAACCAAATTAAACTTGCACCAAGTGGTCTGCAAAGCATGTGACAATGGTAATACAATGTAATATATGGAACAAGGGTTGCTACCTAAGAGACCAGGTTTACAATAACATGATTCGCAAGCCCTTGTCCTCCTAACTCCAAATAAAAGTTTTCATACTAAACGGCTTACTAGTACTAGCTCTATAATCAATTGAAATTGCGGTTTACTGCTATTAAACAAAATAAGGGTTGCAAAGGTAGTTTCTCAATACTTTACAGTACTCCCTGCAAAACCGTAACAATACCCTGCTACACACAAATTTCCATAGCACTACCTCAACCAGTGCTACTTCTAAATGTCTCTGAACCGATAACATTCCAAAATGTAACTTAGAAAAAATGAATGAAAATGAAACCCTGATGTAAAATAACATTAAATACTTTGTGCGAAGCTCAGCTTCGTCACAATATATATATATATATATATATATATATATATATATATATATATATATATATATATACAGGGTGTTATATTTTAATGGGCCCAGCAAATATCTCGCTTATTTATTAAGTTGGCAATTTTTTTCATATAACATGATTTATACAGGAACATGTAAGCTACTTGATGACGGATGTACATTCCTGATACCACTTCCGGTTTATGAGTAATTAATATCTACTTTGTAATTTCAAATGGAACATACTATATTTTTTTACTAATTTGAAAAGTGCATCAAATTTGCTTTACAATCATGTTAAATAATCTATATGTTACATTTTTAAAAATTGAAATGGCGGGCACTTTTTTATACACCAGTAGTCTGTGGTTACGTATTTGAGCAGGCATGTAATTAAAAACTCATTAACTGGCGCCAGTTCAGACTGGGCCTGAGGCAGTTTGTTGTTATGGAATTTGTTTATTAATATAAATGTTATTTATAGTCAAGGACAAAAAAGAAATTTGTGAAAGTATGAATATAAATGTTATTTATAGTCAAGAATATGAAAATTTTTGGTTCAGGGTTAGTCTTCGATTTGAAAATTTATTTCTAAATGTAATGAACTAATGAGTATGTCATTAGCAGATACTTAAATTGTATTGTGGATATTTTCTAATGACGTTAAGAAATTTTGTGTGCGATGAACTAGTCTTTTACTAGCAAATGATAATCATTTTCGAATGAGTATTTAAAATTTCCCCATTACCTGATGAAAACTAAATTGTAATGTCAGTAATGTGCATATTCGGGGTAACTATAATTATTTGAATGACGTGATGTTTAAACATTTGTGTATAACGAAAATATTTTAAACTTTCCATTTGATAATGATAATTGATTATCTAGTGTTTCGAATGAATATTTGAATATATAAGGAGATGGAAATTATATTTCTTCAGTATACACTGTTTAGTATTACTGTGTAAACTTTCTCATCATGGCTTTGTTCAACAATCTAACATTTTCCGGAGAAGTTTCCACCGGCAAGCGCCAGCCCCCATGGACTTCGACGTGGATTATCTGCCACCTTCTGGACAGGTTTCCAACACCAGGAAAAAGATAAAAGTTCACTCTGTTGTACAGGTTAGTTACCTTATTTACTTATTTGTTTTATTTTCTATCATTATGATGGAGGAAATGTATTCCCCCCCTGAAACTTCGTTTATTAATATAAAAATATAGAACTTGAGCTAAAAAAGGTTTGTTTTCTTAAGTATGAGTTCTAAAAGATTTTTCATTAATTCAGGTTAGAAAACCTCTACCTGTGCATGAAGAAGACGGTCAGCGGGCATCGTCTTCAACGGTCGTGGAGATACCGTCCATCGACCTAACTGTAGAGGATGATGAATTTATTAATCATCTGCTGACGGAGCCAACAGCAGAAATGCTGGAGCAGGTGATTAGCCTTACCGACGAGGATGAAGAGTTCATTCGAGAGCTGGTGACGGAGTCAGTTCAAGAAGACACCCAAGTACCGGACTCTCCAATAGCTACGCAGATTGACCTTACAATTAGCGACGACGATGAACTTGCGATAGGATCGGTAGCAGCGAAAGATAGAGAAGATGGAGACGAGGTTGACAGGGTCAGCAAAACTCCACGTCTTTCTCCACCCTCTACAGAAAGTGAGCCTTACGCTCAACCTTTCTTTGAGGAAGAGGAGGAGGAAGAAGCTTTTCCTGGTTCCTGGGATGCTGACTCTTATCTAGCTCTGCTGCTAGGTGCCTCGGAAGTCACCAGCTTTGCATTTCCGCGAAACTGGAGCATCCTGGACAACAACGACAGACTGTTAAATGTAGCGGTTCTTCCCCTGGGGCCAGCAAGAAAAGTCTTTATAGCGGTAGGAGTTGATCCAATTCCATCCATGGGTGTGGTAATAAGACTAGTTATGGATGTAAGAAGAAAATTATATTTCCAGATACCTGGGTAAATTGGTGAATTTTTTCAAAAGGGTGATTAGTAAAGACGCTGTAGTGAATGCGAGATATACAGTATGTGATATCGACTTTACGGTATTACCGAAACAACAATTAAAACTTAAAATTGCGAGTAAATATTTATGTTTAACAAAAGACAATTTAGAAAAGATAATAAGTTTAGAATTAGAAATTAGTCGTAAGTTTATGGATTATAGTATTAAGTATTTAGATTTAAGTAATGTATATAAAAAATTTATCCAGGATGTTTGTATATATAGTTTAAGAAATAATGATATGGAATTAGATTTAAGTTTACACGATGTAACATATAAGTATAATTTAGTGCATAAGGAATTATTTGGAGAGTTGTATACCTATTATTACTACAAAACGTTAAAAGATTTGCAAGGTGTATATACTTTTATTAAAAGGGAAAAAAATATATAATTTAAATTTCATACATTATTTTTATTTCATCCTCAAATATTACGAGTATATTTCCTAAATTTTCCTTTCTTATGAAAATATATGTTTGACTAATTAAAAACACATTTAGATGCTAGTGTCTGCTTAGTATAAAAGTAACGAGAAGCTAATATTTCAGCTAGTATACCTGTGTCTACGGGTTATATTAACTTATATTTCCTGTAGTGTACCTGTATTTGTGAGAGTTTTACAAAAGTGCATCGTGATGGAACAGCAACAGCATTTTGATAACTTTTTTCGTGTTTGCGAAGAAATCACTGAGTCTTCTCTACAAGAAGAACAACAGCATTTTTATAACTTTTTTCGTGTTTGCGAAGAAATTACTGAGTCTTCTCTACAAGAAGAACCAAATTTTAACGCAATCTTTCAAGCTTGCGGAGAAATAAGAGTTAACGGCGGTAATCAAGAAGAACAAAATTTGAACGCAATCTTACAGATATGTGAAGAAACAGTAGCTAACAGCGTTAACCAAAGAGGCGGTGGTATGGAGCGTTTTAGAATTGTTTCTGATTTAGAGAAACATAATAAACGGTTCAATGTTGCTGGTAGAAGAATTACCTTCCATATGACTGATCCACCGCGAGGTGAGAATTCGGTATTATGGTTTTACGACGGTGTTAAAAGCGTGACCGAATATGTAATGGAATCAGTGCAACCTACCGACTACGTGGGGTTCATTTTTCGAACACCTCTCCTCCAAACTGGTCCTGCATGGCTCAGTTTCCGTCGTGCAGACCAATTACATGTCGACGTTGTATGGGATGCACTTGAGAGAATTTTACAGAGCAACGCCGAAATTTTTTCCGATGGACAATTCTCCATAGAAATGACTAAAGTTTCTATGCCCGCGGGGTGCGGCAATAGGCAAAAACATGGCTTCACTTTTGCCGAATTTTGCCAGAGGAAGTATGGTGTTGTAGACATTTTAAATAAAGACAATTTATGCCTCCCTCGTGCACTTATAGTTGCGGAATCTTTATTTAAAAAAGAACATTGTTTTAAAGACTTAGTGAGAGACAAATTAGGTATTCAGAGTACGAGAGCGCGCGAATTATGTTTAAAAGCAAATGTTAAAATTAGCGAAGAAGGTGCGGGCATATCTGAACTCACAGAATTCCAACGTTATTATACTCAGTATAACATATGTGTATATGAGTATAATAGTCGTGCAAAAGTGGTATTTGAGGGTTCGAAAGGGAAAAATCTCCCAAGATTGAATCTTTTGTACTATCGAAATCACTATACTGTGATAAAAAGTTTAACTGCAGCATTTTCTTGCAAATATTTTTGTGAACCGTGTCATTTTCCATATTATGTTAAAAGTAGACATAGTTGCGAAAATACATGCTATTATTGTAAAAATTCTCCTCAATGCTCTCCTACTCTGGATTTTATAAACTGTGATCTGTGTAATAGAAAATTTCGTGGACAACAGTGTTTAGAAAATCACAAAAAAACAACCTGTGCTAGACTAAAAAAATGTGATAAGTGTTTAAAATTATAGCAATGCAATAAAAACGGACGTCAGCATGTGTGTGGTGAGTTGTACTGTAATTTATGTGAAGGATATAAAAATCAAGGACATTTATGTTGTATACAAAAAGACAATTCAAAACTTAAAGACAATAGTTTGTTTATTTATTATGACTTTGAAACGCGGCAAGAAAAACCTTGTGATAAAAATTTCGAACATGAAGTGAACTTGTGTGTAGTACAGCAGTCATGTTCTGTTTGTTATAAGATTTCGGACATAAAACAATTTTGTAGTGCATGTGGCATTCGGCAACACATTTTTACAGAAGATCCAGTTAGAAATTTTTTAGAATATGTAGTATTACCAAGAAGTTCATTTTCTTCAGTTGTATGCATTGCGCATAATTCAAAATCCTTCGACTGTCAGTTAGTTTTAAAATATTTAGTAGAAGAGCAAAATATAAAACCAAAATTAATTTTAAACGGGTGCAAAATTATGATGCTACAGTTTAATCATATAAGATTTATAGATTCGTTAAATTATCTTCCGATGCCTTTATCATCGCTACCAAAAACTATGGATTTACCGAGCTCAATAAAAAAAGGTATTTTTCCGCATTTATTTAATAAATTAGAAAATAAAAATTATATTGGCCCCATGCCTTCTACTAAATATTACGGGATAGATAATATGTCTATTTCGGTACGACAAAACTTTTTAAGCTGGTATAATAAACAACTAGAGGAGAATTCTATATTTGATATGAATAAAGAGATCATAGAATACTGCGTATCAGATGTCGATATTCTGCGCCGTGCATGCGACAAATTTCGTATAAATTTCATGCATGACTGTAAAGTATCGATTTTTACCGAATCCACGACCATTGCTTCGGGTTGTAACCGCGTATTTCGAAGATTGTTTTTAAAACCAAACACAATAGGTATTATACTACAAAGGGGTTATCGGCTTAAAGATAATCAGTCGAAAGTAGCTCTAATGTGGTTAATACATCAAGAAAATATAAGAGGAATACGGATTCAACATGCAGGTAATGGGACAGAAGCAATTATTGATAATTTGTTTAAAGTTGATGGTTATTTTGCGGCAAATAATCTAGTATTTGAATTTCTCGGCTGTTTCTGGCATGGATGTACTTTGTGTTACAAAACAAATAGAGATAAACCGGTTTTTAACTCAACAAAAGAAACTTTAGAAGATCGATATCAAAGAACAATGGAAAAACTGAACAAAATTCAAAATTTAGGGTATAACGTCATTAAAATTTGGGAATGCGAATTTCAAAAAGAATTAAAAAGAGATAAAAATTTAAAATCATTTCTCAATAACCATGAAATTTTAAACAATTTACCTATACAACCACGCGATTGCCTATTCGGAGGGAGGACAGGCAACACAGTATTGTATAAAAAAGTTGAAAATGAAGAGAGAATAAAATACGTAGATGTATGTTCTCTTTATCCATATGTGTGTAAATATGGAAAGTATCCAATAGGGCATCCAAAAATTTTTGTCGGTCCTGAATGTGACATAATATGTCCTAATAATAACATTGATGGTGTTGAAGGAATAATTAAATGCACCGTTTTACCACCCAGTAATATTTTTCACCCCGTACTACCGCGAAAGGCACATGGTAAACTTATGTTTGTTTTATGTCGGGTATGTTGTGATGAACTTCTGCAACATGATTGCTGTCATAGTGATGTAGATAGACAATTTATTGGAACATGGGTTGTGGATGAAGTGCGTCGCGCAGTGGCGGTAGGGTATAAAATAGTTAAAGTGCATGAGGTGTGGCAATATGAAGTGACTATTTTCAACAGACACTAAAAAAGGTGGTTTGTTTGCGGAATATATTAACCCTTTCCTAAAAATGAAGCAGGAAGCCAGTGGATACCCCGCTTATTGTACCGACGATGCATCTAAAGCTGCATATGTACGTAGCTACGAGGAAAAGGAAGGAATTCGGTTGGATCCATCACAGATAGAAAAAAATGCAGGAAAGCGTGCTAATGCGAAACTTATGCTAAATTCTTTCTGGGGTATGATAGAATATTTTCCGCTATATTTCACATTAGGTATCTAATTTTTATTTTGATTACAGGGAAATTTGCACAGGCGGAAAACAGATCTCGCACATCTGTTGTGTCTTCGGCGGAAGAACTGTATGATTTACTTAGTAATCCAGCGATGCAAGTAAACACACTTATCCCCGCCGGAGACGAGATGATGTATGTGAACTGGATCCATCAGGCAGAATCCATGGAACAACTGAAAACCGTTAATGTCGTAGTTGCAGCATACACGACGTGTCAGGCTCGCTTAAAATTATACGACTTCTTAGAATCCCTAGATCGTAGAGTATTATATTATGATACTGATTCTATTATATACTGCCATTCACCAGGTGAATATAAACCACCAGTCGGAAATTATCTCGGAGATTTAACCAATGAATTGGAGAGTTATGGTCCAGGCAGCTATATAACAGAATTTTTATCATCAGCACCTAAAACATACGCCTATAAAGTATATTCTCCAGCTACAGGTGAAATAAATGAAGTATGCAAGGTAAAAGGATTCACTTTAAATTATAAAAAAAGTGAAAAAATTAATTTCAATTCTTTAAAAAATTTAATTTTTAATAATAATGCAGAAAATCCTGTATTAGAATATGATAGTATTAGGTGTACAGTAGATCATAAGGTTTTAACAAAAAAGGAAAAAAAATCATTTAATGTTAAGTTTATGAAACGTAGGCTGGTTGATGATGTAAATAGTATCCCCTATGGAGTTAAAAAGACAAAATTTAATTAAGATTTGAGTTAGGTAATTATAATAATTCCTAAATATTAGCGAAATATAAGTTTTTTAGTTTTTAATTTTTATTATTGTATTTCTTTGTTTATATATTGTTATTATTTAAATAAATATTTAATAAATATTTTTGACAGTGACATTTTTGTGTCAATTACAAATATTTGAATTTCTTGCCTTGAAGTAGTTTGATCTGAGAATTTTTACACCAAATTATTTTATATGCATTCCTTTATCGCTAAATCTATAGAAGATATAATAATGAATTTATATTTATCGAATAAAGAATTTAACGTTCTTTAATATAAGTATTTACATAAATTTTCGATAAATAATATTTATATGATTTTTTTCTTGTAACTAATACTTCCGGTTGTCCAATTGTTACCAAAACTTAATCAACTCCCATTTTTGTTAAATTGAGGAATCTGTAGTTAAAAATGTCTTAAGTCTTATAGTATTTGAGAAATCATGGATATACGATTTTTAGCATGAATTCAATACCTCTCTTAGCGAGAGGTAAAAATTATTAGGATTTCATATAATCAAAATAAACTGCGAAGAATATGATATAAATAGCTTCGATATCGATATACTCAATAGTTATGTAACGAGAGGTTTGAAAATAATCGAATATACGGTTGAGAGAACGAGATGTGTTGCCCAGGTAACACATCGAGTCCGCAGATGATTTTCGAAGCTCGAGTTGTATATGTTAAGACTATACAATAAATCAACCAACTATATTTTTACGAAATGTCAAAAATATTACTTTTTCATTTATATCCATGGATGATGAGGTTACATATGATTCATTTGTTTGCGACTGAAATACCACGAGTTGTGTTTCGCGAAACACTACTTAGCAACGCAAATAACAAATAACCAATGTTATACAACGTAACTAAGAAAAATTGAGCTATCTGATTGGTGTATTTCCCAATGAGTTGTATAGTCGTATATTATAAGAGTATGATATTTTGAAAATAGACAATTCAATTTACCGAAAAGGGAAAACGTCAAATCACATGGAAAATAATATAATAAAAATATTTATTATTTAAAACATAGAGAAAAATTAAAATGCTTAGGTAGTAATTTAATGCAATGTATAATAATTTTATTATTATATTTTTATATTTTGCGTTCATAATGAAGTCATTACGATACGCAATTGCGTATCGTAATGACCTTCATTTCGATACGCAATTTTTTGTTTTAGACGGTTGGTACTAGATGACGTTTCTTTAACCCATTTTTACCTAATTTATTTTTAGTTAATTGACAATTCATTTTAATAATATAGTGTTACTATTATTATTTTTTATTTAGGGAAGATTATTTACATGAAAATGTACAAATATAATCACAAATTGAGTAAGTAAATGTTAATATAATGTTCGAATTAGTCCACATAGATGGACCTAGTAGTACTAAAAATTTGTAGATTGAACCTTTGAACGATAGAAAATTATTTTTAATTAATTTTAAAGCAAGTTTTAATTCAAATATAAGAAAAAATAAAAATTTCCTGGACACTGAGGCTGAAAGAGTTAAATTGTCAAACGTCAAAGCTGGAAGATAAGAAATTTCAATATAACCTCAAAATTTATTTTTCTTAATTAGAATATAATAATAATAATACATATTTTCGTCTTACTTTGCATTTCAAAATAAGCAATCAAAACATTCTCTGTTACGCTTTTGATATTATTTAGTTTTTGCTGTTGTGCTACCGCACAGTTGCTAGTATTGGCACCATGCCCATTTTTTATAATATTTATATTAACTAGCGTTCCGCTTACATTTATAATTTATAACTATGTATATTTTTTACAACTTCATGTCATACATTTAATGACAATTTAACAGTTAGCTGATGATGGGCGGATGATCGCCCGAAACGTCCTAATATTTAAATGTTTATTTAAATAAAGAACTTGGAACCTAAAAGTCTTTCAACAAATTATTTACTCTATATTATGGTTCCCGTCCAACAACTTCTGTAATATTAAAATATTAGGAATCACGGAAACGAAAAGAAACGGAGTGGGAAACATACAGATAGGAAACAACTACAGTTTATATTATTCAGAAGCACGTGCAGGCGAAAGAGCGAAAGAAGGAGTGGGAATAGTAATAGCAGAACAAATTGACAGGAAAGTAAGTAAATATGAAGGAATAAATTCAAGAATCATGACAATGGAAATATCTAAGGAAGATCGCGGGGAAAACTAAATGTGATAAACAAAGAAATGAGAACATAAGGAAGGAGACAAATCAAGAAATAGATATGGTAACCTGGATAGAACAAAAGCAACTTGGGTGGTACGGGCATATAATGCGGATGGACCATACCAACCTAGTAAGAACAGTAGTAGAAGCTGGAAATATGAACAAAAGAAGCAGAGGAAGACCGAAGAAAACATGGGAGGGAAGAATAACAGAACTTGGTAAAAAGAGATGCAAAACCTTGAAAGAAATGAGAAAGATGGCAAAAGATAGAAGAAATTGGAAGAAATAGATTGAAAATCAACCTTAAGATGAAGAAATCCTACACCCGAAGTACGGGTATTTAAAGGAGAAGAAGAAGAAGTTTAGAATACACAATTATTGTGTAAATAAGAACTACAGATATTAAATTAGATGTGATAATAACAACCCATATCATATATTCTATATAACCTCTAAATGTATGTCTTAATAATAATTGTGTGTCTCTTCAATTAATTAATTTTTATTACCTTTATAAATTCACAGTGTGAAAATTTAATATTCCTTTATAATATAAATTTAAGTCGCGATCTGTAGACAAAACTTCGACCTCGGATCCGGATCCAAGTCGCGATTTGTAGACAAAATATCGACTCCGGATCCGGATTTATGTCCCGACCTGTAGACAAAACATCGAATACGGATCCGGATTAAAGTCCAGATCTATAGACAAAAGATCGATTCTGGATCCGGATCCAAGTCCCGATCTGTAGACAAAACAGAACCCGGATCCGGATCCAAGTCCCGACTGTAGACAAAATATCGAATCCGGATCCGGATTTAAGTCGCGATCTGTAGACAAAACATCGACTCCGGTTCCGGATCCAGGTCGCGATCTGTAGACAAAATATCGACTCCGGATCCAAATCCCGATCCGTAGACAAAACATCGAATCTGGAACCAGATTTAAGTCGCGATTTGTAGACAAAACATCGACTCCGGATCCGGATTTAAGTCCCGACCTGTAGAAAAAACATCGAATCCGTATCCGAATTTAAATCCAGATCTGTAGACAAAACATCGATTCTGGATCCGGATCCAAGTCCCGATCTGTAGACAAAACATAGAACCCGGATGCGGATCCAAGTCCCGACTGTAGACAAAATATGGAATCCGGATCCGGATTTAAGTCGCAGTCTGTAAACAAAACATTGACTCCGGTTCCAGATCCAAGTCGCGATCTGTAGACAAAATATCGACTCCGGATCCGAATCCAAGTACCGATCCGTAGACAAAACATCGAATCCGGAACCAGATTTAAGTCGCGATCTGTAGACAAAACATCGACTCCGGTTCCAGATCCAAGTCCAGATCTGTAGACAATACATCGAATCCGGATCCGGATCAAAGTTGCGATCTGTAGACAAAACATCGAATTTGGATCCGGGTCCAAGTCTAGAGCTATAATAATAATAATAATTTTTATTGCCCAACAGTTTACAAGAGGTAACCAGTTACAGGACAAAGACAAAACATTTAAATATAATTAACTAAACAAAATATGTATACATGCGAGTGCGTAGATAAGAATAATATAAAGATAAAATACATTCTTCATTGAAATTTACAAAAAAATGTATTCATAATGTAGTTCAGCATTGCGACACATGATGTGGATTGGTGAACGCTGAAGGATGTCAGTGTGGGTTTTAGCCAAATAGAAGGTCCTTGAGTTTCTAGCTACAGATCTGGGAGTGTGAAAAGGGATACAGGAAAGCAAGTAAGATGCATCAATTTTATTATTAATTAACATCCATAAGAATCTAGAAGTGGAAATAGTTCTTCTTTCTGACAGAGATGGCATGGAATGACGTTGAAGTAAACTATTTTGATCTATGCCTCTTTCTGGATATATGCCGTCATGCTTAAATGACAAAAACTTTAAAAATTCACGATGTATGCGATCAAGTGCTATAGACTGATACGCGTAGAAAGGATACCAAATAATATTGGCGTATTCAAACTTACTCAGTACAAAGGCAAAATACAGTGGTTTGAGAATTAAATGGTTGTTGAGCATTATTGAAATACGCATCAAGAAACCTAAAGTTTTACTTGTAGAACTACATATTTCATAGATGTGCTCTGAAAAATTAAAATTGTGACAAAAGGTAACTCCAAGATCTTTAATAGAAGTATTTTTCTCGATGTGAATATCATTCATAGCGTAATTAAAACGTAAATAATGAATTTTCCTGGTGTACGATACTGAGCAGCACTTATTTACATTTATAGTCCGTTTATTTGTTTCACACCATTCAATAAAAATATCGACATTAGATTGAAGAAGTAGAGCATCAGGAATAGTGGCAATTTTTTTAATACAATTTAATGTCGTCAGCATATGCTAATACAGAACAAGAAAAAGATTCGATCAGATCATTAACGAAGATGTTAAATAATAGTGGCCCTAGATTAGAGCCCTGCGGAACTCCAGAAGTGACAGAAAATTCAAATGAGCTGTAACCGTTGTAATAAACACGGCAGGTACGATTCTCCAGGTATGATTTGATAAGCTTTGTTATTGACATTCCTGCTCCAAAATTATCTAATTTTTGCAAAAGTAAACCGTGATTAATAGAGTCGAAAGCACGCGACATGTCAGTATATATGACATCAACCTGTCCACGATTATCTAAAGTCTCTGCAACGTATTGAGAAAAAGTTGCAAGATTAGTAGTGGTGGACCTCCGTTTCATAAAACCATGTTGGTGACTTGAAATAAAAGAACGAGTATTATTATATATTGATGTATATACGATGATTTCAAAGATTTTGCTAAAATTGTTAAGGATTGATATTGGTCGATAGTTTTCTACTAGAGACTTGTCACCCTTTTTAAACACGGGTGTAATACGTGTTAGTTTCTATTTGTCAGGGAAAACACTTGTTTTGATTGAGAGATTTATTATGAAAGCAAGTGGTTCGGCAAGAGCATATCTGACATCTTTAATCATGAAACTAGGGATTTGATCTTCTCCAGATGTAAATTTGTTAGGCAGGGAAGACATAATATCAAGCACTTCATTTGTATTAATTTGGTAAAGAGTGAAAGTAGGATTGTTGGAAATTTTGGCTAAAAGACCTGTTGAGGTGTCGAGCGAAAAGAAATTAGCAAATTGAGTTGCAAACGCATTTACTATTTCTTGAGGGGATTCATACTCTTTACCATTGTGATATAGTTTACCAGGTATGCGGGTTTTTCCTTTTTTAGATTGGACAAATTTCCATAAGTCTGAAGGATTAGTTTGAATATTATTTTCAACTGATCGGACGTATTTATTATATGCATTTTTTATTTGAATTTTAACTAATGATCTCAGTCTTTTGAATTCTGTATAAAAGTGTTGGTTCTTAGATTTTCTATACTTCTTTCTGTAGTACTCTTTAGATGTAATATTATACCTAATCTCCGACGTGAACCAAGGCGGATATTTACAGGATTTAATATTTCTTTGTTTAGGTACATATTTGTCAGTAAGAGTATATAAGGAGTTGTAAAAATTATTTAAGGCATTATTAACATCATTAGTGGTATACATAGAAGACCAATCGAATGAATAAATTTCATTGTATAATTCAATGAAATTGGCCTTGCGAAAATTATAAAAAATAGTGTTGGATGATGAGAAATTAGGCGAAGTATAAGAACTTAAATTAAAAGACATTGAGAGTGCTGGGTGGTATACATCTATAGGGACTAGAGTAAAATCAGCTTTACATACAGTAATTATGTTATTTAAATTTGATAGAACCAAGTCCAGTTTATTATCAGATTTATTATTTATAGAATTATACTGTTTAAGATCGAATACATTACACATTTGTTGAAGCGTAGCGGACTGTACGCAGGTAGTAAAGGAGGTACAAAAATTGGGTGTATTGAAATCGCCAATTAATAAAACTGATTCGTTAATAAACAATAACTCTAGCATATCTATACAATTAATGAAATAAGTTATTTTTATATCTGGAGGTAAATACAATGCACAGACTATGCAAGTATTGTTGCCGAGTTTACATTTGCAAGCAATAATATCTATTAAAGGATTCAAAGATCTTAAAGATGTGTAACGCTATTTCGCTCAGACGCGAAATCGTAGCGTTGAACGACGTCTTCCGCTGGACTCCTGTGCTGTCAAATGCTTTGCTCGGGCGCCAATATGTCGATAACACAGCACCAGGAGAGATGGTCGACGGTACAGGACGCTCTGGCAGCGTCGCTAACTATTGCTCAAACGTCAAAAAGGATTTGGGTAGCTTAGTGGAGAAAGAGTTCGGCTGTTTTTCCACAAAAAGAAATTATAATAATTTTTAATCTTTTATTAAAAAAATATATTAGAAGTATAAAAAATAGAATGTATTTACAAAAGGTAATATGATAAATATAACAAATAGAAATGCAAAACAAAAGATTCTACTACAAAACAGGCAGTATTTGCAAGCTGGTTTCGCTACAAAAAAAATGGTCAACAATGGACGGTCAATAATGTAGACAACGCGGTTAAACGGGCAACAATGAGACACACCAAAGTTGCGGGGACACGGACGGGTAACAATGGCCCTCGCCAAAGCTACGGGTACGCGGTACGAACGGGCAACAATGGCACACACCAAAGTTGCGGGGACACGGACGGGTAACAATGGCCCTCGCCAAAGCTACGGGTACGCGGTACGAACGGGCAACAATGACACACACCAAAGTTGCGGGGACACGGACTGGTAACAATGGCCCTCGCCAAAGCTACGGGTACGCGGTACGAACGTTAGTATCGACACACGCCAATACTAACCACGGAGTCTTGCTATCTCGTTTAACAATGGCACTCACCAGAGCTAAACGACGAAAGCAAAAGAACAGAGTAAAACTTTACTCACCAGCTCGAGGCTCAAAGACACCCGCTGTCGGCACTCACCAACAACGTAGTCTAAACGGCAGAGAGCACACACTCTCTGAATAAATCTGTCGTTTGAGCCCGTATTTATACCTTGCAAATACTCGCTATGTTCAACATAATTAATATAATAAATAAAAAAAATACATTTTATGGGAATCGAACCAGCGATCCCCAGCGCGCCAGCCGAGCGCTCTAGCCGCTCGACTACGCGGCATATGACAAGCATAGACAACATCTGTAAATATTAACATCGCAAAAATATTTATAAATACAACAAAGATATATTTATAACAATGCACATACAATTTAACTACTTTATTGTATTGTATGTGTGTTTTACACATTTACAAAAATAATAAAAATATAAAAATACAAATTTATATTTTATCACATAAAGGATTTGAACTCGTAAACCCAAGTATAAAATACAAGCACGCTAGCCACTAGGCTATGGCGTGAATATGAGATCAAACTTAGTGACCGTCGTCACAGATGAAACATTAAAGAGCGTGTACGATATGTGATTAGCCAGAGCTATGAGAACACCACCCCCAATAGCACGTCCTACAAGAGGACAATTTCTGTCACAACGTAAAATATTGTAATTAGAAGGAAATAACTCGGCATCGTATACGGAGCTAGTTATCCAGGTTTCAGAGAGAATAATAATTTCATATGAGACAACACAACAATTAACATAAAATAAACCAGTTTTAGTATTAAGACCTCTTGTATTTTGGTAATAACATGAAAGTGAACAACTGTTGGGCGAAGTTAGTTTTCCGAAGAAGTGACAATTTTAGGAGTACCATTAAAATATTTTATGGATAAGTTTTCTTCACCGTTGGCTTTACGGTCTTCTAACTCAGCTTTAACAGATTTAAAATATTCTATGCACTGTTCCATTTAAGCCATTCAGTAGATGAAGCTGGCAACAGCACAAACTTGAAGTAGCCGAAATTACATTGGGTAAACTTGTCTCTTGTCTCCAATTTCAACCAATCAGAGAAGTCAAAACTATTTCCTATGCTCTGCAATACTGAATGGCTTAAATGGAACAAGGTATACTGTAGACAAAACATATCCGAAACCAGATCCAAGTCGCGATCTGTAGACAAAACATAGATTCTGGATCCGGATCCAAGTCCCGATCTGTAGACAAAACATAGAACCCGGATACGGATCCAAGTCCCGACTGTAGACAAAATATGGAATCCGGATACGGATTTAAGTCGCGATCTGTAGACAAAACATCGACTCCGGTTCAAGATCCAAGTCGCGATCTGTAGACAAAATACCGACTCCGGATCCGGATTCAAGTACCGATCCGTAGACAAAACATCAAATCCGGAACCAGATTTATGTCGCGATCTGTAGACAAAACATCGACTCCGGATCCAGATCCAAGTCCAGATCTGTAGACAATACATCGAATCCGGATCCGGATCTAAGTCGCGATCTGTAGACAAAACATCGACTCTGGATCCGGATCCAAGTCCAGATCTGTAGACAAAACATCAAACCCGGATCCGGATCTAAGTTTCGATCTGTAAACAAAACATCGAATCCGGATCCGGATCCAAGTACAGATCTGTAGACCAAACATCAAACCCGGATCCGGATCTAAGTTTCGATCTGTAGACAAAACATCGAATCCGGATCCGGATCCAAGTACAGATCTGTAGACCAAACATCGACTCCGGATCCAAGTCGCGATCTGTGGACAAAACATCGAATTTGGATCCGGGTCCAAGTCTAGAACTGTAGACAAAACATATCCGGATCCAGATCCAAGTCGCGATCTGTAGACAAAACATCGATTCCGGTTCCGGATCCAAGTTTCGATCTGTAGACAAAACATCGAATCCGGATCCGGATCCAAGTCCAGATCTGTAGACACAACGTCGAATCCGTATCCGGATCTAAGTCCCGATCTGTAGACAAAACACCGACTCCGAAACCAGATCAAAGTCCTGATCTGTAGACAATACATCGAAATTAGAATCGCATCCAAGTCCAGATCTGTAGACGAAACATTTATTCTGAATCCGAATCAAAGTTCCGATCTGTAGACAAAACATCGAATCCGGATTCGGATTGAAGTCCAGATCTGTAGAAAAAACATCAAATCCGGATCCGGATTTAAGTCGCGATCTGTAGACAAAACATCAACCACGGATCCAGATCCAAGTCCAGATCCGTAGACAAAACATTGAATCCGGATACGGATTCTAGTCCCGATCTGTAGACAAAACATCGACTCAGGATACAGATTCCAGTCCAGATCCGTAGATATAACATCAAATCCGGATCCAAGTCCCGATCTGTAGACAAAACATCGAATCCGGATTTGGATCCAAGTCTCGATCTGTAGACAAAACATCGAATCCGGAACCAGATTTGAGTCGTGATCTGTAGACGAAACATTGACTCCGGATCCAGATCCAATTCTAGATCTGTGGACAAAACATCGAATTTGGATCTGGATCCAAGTCCCGATCTGTAGACAAAATATCGAATCCGGATCCAAGACCAGATCTGTAGACAAAACATTGAATCCGGATCCTAGTTTCGATCTGTAGACAAAAAAACGAATCCGGATCCGGATATTTTGTCTACAGATCTAGATTTGGATCAGGATCCTGAGCCGAAGTCTTTTCTACAGATCGTGACTTAGATCTGGATCGGGATTCGATGTTTTGTCTACAGATCTGGACTTGGATCCGGATCCGGATTGGATGTTTTGTCAACGGATCTGGACTTCGATTCGGATCCGGATTCAATATTTTGTTTACTAATTGCGACTGAAATCCGGATCCGGATTTGATGTTTTGTCTACAGATCGGGATCCGGATCCGGATGCGATGTTTAGTCTACAGATCGGGACTTTGATCCGGATTCAGAAACAATGTTTTGTCTACGAACCTGGAGATGAAACCGATGCTGAATTCGATGTCTTGTCTGCAAATCAGGACTTGGATTTGGATCCAGAGTCGATGTATAGCCACAGATCGCGACTTGGATCCGGATCCGGATTCTATGTTTTGTCTACAGATCTGGACTTGGATCCAGATCCGGATTCCATGTAATGTCTCCAGTTCAGAACTTGCTTTCGGATCCGGATTTCATGTTTTGTCTGCAAATCGGGACCTCGATTCGGATTCAGAATCAATGTTTTGTCTACAGATCTGTAGACAAAACATGGACTCCGGGTCCGGATCCGAGTTGCTATCTGTAAACAAAATATCAAATCCGTATCCGGATTCAAGTCCAGATCCGTAGACAAAACATCGACTCCGGATCCGGATGCAAGTCCCGATCTGTTGACAATACATCGAATCCGGATTCGGATCCAAGTCTTGATCTGTAGACTAAACATAGAATCCAAAACCAGATTTGAGTCGTGAACTGTACACAAAACATCGACTCCGGATCAAGATCGAAATCCAGACCTGTAGACAAAACATCGTATCCGGATCTGTATCCAAGCCGCGATCTGTAGACTAAACATTGACTCCGGATATGGATCCAAGTCTAAATCTGTAGACAAAACATCAAATCCGGATCCGGATCATAGTCCCGATCTGTAGACAAAACTTCAAATCCGGATCCAAATCCAGATGTGTAGACAAAATAAAGAATCCGGATCCGGATCCAAGTCCCGATCTGTAGACAAAACATCGAATCCGGATCCAAGACTAGATCTGTAGACAAAACATTGAATCCGGATCCTAGTCCCGATCTGTAGACAAAAAAACGAATACGGATCCGGATGTTCTGTCTACAGATCTAGATTTGGATCAGGATCCTGAGCCGAAGTCGTTTCTACAGATCGTGACTTAGATCTGGATCGGGATTTGATGTTTTGTCTACAGATCTGGACTTAAATCCGGATCCGGATTGGATGTTTTGTCAACGGATCTGGACTTTGATTCGGATCCGGATTCAATATTTTGTTTACAGATTGCGACTGAAATCCGGATCCGGATTTGATGTTTGTCTACAGATCGGGATCCGAATCCGGATGCGATGTTTAGTCTACAGATCGGGACTTTGATCCGGATTCAGAAACAATGTTTTGTCTACGAACCTGGAGATGAAACCGATGCCGAATTCGATGTCTTGTCTGCAAATCAGGACTTGGATTTGGATCCAGAGTCGATGTATAGCCACAGATCGCGACTTGGATCCGGATCCGGATTCTATGTTTTGTCTACAGATCTGGACTTGGATCCAGATCCGGATTCCATGTTTTGTCTACAGAGTGGGACTAGGATCCGGATCCGGATTCAATGTTTTGTCTACAGATCTGGACTTGGATCCTGATCCGGAGTCGATGTTTAGTCTATAGATCGCGACTTGGATCCGGATCCGGATTCGAGGTTTTTTCTACAGATCTGGACTTGGATCTGGATACGGAGTCGATGTTTTGTCTACAGATCAGGACTTGGATCCGAATCCGGAATTGATGTTTTGTCTACAGATCGGGACTTGGATCCGAAACCGGAGTCGAAGGTTTGGCTACGGATCTGGACTTGAATACGGATCCGAATTTGATGTTTTGTTTACAGATCGGGACTAGGATGCGGATTCGGATTTAATGTTTTGTCTACTGGTTGGGACTAGGATCTGAATCCGGATTCGATGTTTTTTCTACAGAACGGGACTTGGATCCGGATCCGGATTCTATGTAATGTCTACAGTTCAGAACTTGCTTTCGGATCCGGATTTCATGTTTTGTCTGCAAATCGGGACCTCGATCCGGATTCAGAATCAATGTTTTGTCTACAGATCTGTAGACAAAACATCGACTCCGGGTCCGGATCCGAGTCGCTATCTGTAAACAAAATATCAAATCCGTATCCGGATTCAAGTCCAGATCCGTAGACAAAACATCGACTCCGGATCCGGATGCAAGTCCCGATCTGTTGACAATACATCGAATCCGGATTCGGATCCAAGTCTTGATCTGTAGACAAAACATAGAATCCAAAACCAGATTTGAGTCGTGATCTGTAGACAAAACATCGACTCCGGATCAAGATCGAAATCCAGACCTGTAGACAAAACATCGTATCCGGATCTCGACCCAAGCCGCGATCTGCAGACTAAATATTGACTCCGGATCCGGATCCAAGTCTAAATCTGTAGACAAAACATCGAATCCGGATCCAAATCCAGATGTGTAGACAAAATAAAGAATCCGGATCCGGATCCTAGTCCCGATCTGCAGACAAAACATCGAATCGACATTTGTCAACAGATAGGGACTTTGAACCGGATTCGTAGTCGATGTTTTGTCTGCAGATCGCAAATTGGATCCGGATCCGGAGTCGATGTTTTGTCTACAGATCGCGACTTAAATTCGGACCCGGATTTGGTGTTTTGTCTACAGAACGAGACTTGGATCCGGATCCGGATTCGATGTGTTGTCTACAGTTCGGAACTTGCATCCGGATCCGGATTGCATGTTTTGTCTACAGATCTGGCCTTTGATCCGGATTCAGAATCAATGTTTTGTCTACAGATCCGTAGAAAAAACATCGACTCTGGATCCAGACCAAAGTCCTGAGCTGTAGACAAGCAGCGACTTGGATCCGGTTTCGGATTCAATGTTTTGTCTGCTAATCTCGACATTGATCCGGATCCGGAGTCGATGTTTTGTCTACAGATCGCGACTTCGATCTGGAACCGAAGTCGATGTTTTGTCTACAGATCGCGACTTAAATTTGGATCCGGATTCGATGTTTTGTCTACAGATCGGGATTTGGAACCGGATCCGGAGTCGATGTTTTATCTACAGATCGCGACTTTGATCTGGAACCGGAGTCGATGTTTTGTCTATAGATTGCGACTTAAATCCGGATCAGAATTCGATGTTTTGTCTACAGGTCTAGACTTGGATCCGGAGCAGATACTATGTTCTGTCTACGGTTTTGGACTAGGATCCGATTCCGGATTCAATGTTTTGTCTGCAGATTGAAACTTGGATCCGGATCCGGAATCGATGTTTTTTCTACAGATCGCGACTTGGATCCGGATCCGGATTCGATGTTTTGTCTACAGATTTGGACTTGGATCCGGATCCGGTGTCGATATTTTGTCTACAGATCGCGACAAATCCGGATCCGAATTCGATGTTTTGTCTACAAATCGGGAAATGGATCCGGATACGGATTCGATGTTTTGTCTACAGATCGGGACTTTGATCCGGGTTCAGAATCAATGTTTTGTCTACGGATCTGGAGTTGAATCCGATTCCGGATTCGATGTCTTGTCTACAGATGAAGACTTGGATCCGAATCCGGAGTAGATGTATTTCCACAGATTGCGACTTGGATATGGTTTTTATGTTTTGTCTACAGATCTGGACTTGGACCCCGATCCGGATTTGATGTTTTGTCTACAGATCGGGACTAGGATCCTGATCCGGATTAAATATTTTGTCTTCAGATCTGGACTTGGATCCAACTTCGGAGTCGACGTTTTGTCTACAGATCGCGACTTGAATCCGAATCCAAATTTTATATTTTGTCTACAGATCTGGACTTGGATCTGGTTCCGGATTCGATGTTTTGTCTACAGTTTAAGACTTGGATCCGAATTCGAATTCGATGTTTTATCTATTGATCGGGACTTGGATCCGGATCATAAATCGATGTTTTAACTACGAACCTGGACTTGAATACGGATCCGGTTTTCATATTTTGTTTACGTATCGGGATTAGGATCTGGATTCGGATTCAATGTTTTGTCTACTGGTCAGGACTTGGATCCAGATCCGGATTCCATGTAATGTCTACAGTTCAGAACTGCTTTCGGATCCGGATTTCATGTTTTGTCTGCAAATCGGGACCTCGATTCGGATTCAGAATCAATGTTTTGTCTACAGATCTGTAGACAAAACATGGACTCCGGGTCCGGATCCGAGTTGCTATCTGTAAACAAAATATCAAATCCGTATCCGGATTCAAGTCCAGATCCGTAGACAAAACATCGACTCCGGATCCGGATGCAAGTCCCGATCTGTTGACAATACATCGAATCCGGATTCGGATCCAAGTCTTGATCTGTAGACTAAACATAGAATCCAAAACCAGATTTGAGTCGTGATCTGTACACAAAACATCGACTCCGGATCAAGATCGAAATCCAGACCTGTAGACAAAACATCGTATCCGGATCTGGATCCAAGCCGCGATCTGTAGACTAAACATTGACTCCGGATATGGATCCAAGTCTAAATCTGTAGACAAAACATCAAATCCGGATCCGGATCATAGTCCCGATCTGTAGACAAAACTTCAAATCCGGATCCAAATCCAGATGTGTAGACAAAATAAAGAATCCGGATCCGGATCCAAGTCCCGATCTGTAGACAAAACATCGAATCCGGATCCAAGACTAGATCTGTAGACAAAACATTGAATCCGGATCCTAGTCCCGATCTGTAGACAAAAAAACGAATACGGATCCGGATGTTCTGTCTACAGATCTAGATTTGGATCAGGATCCTGAGCCGAAGTCGTTTCTACAGATCGTGACTTAGATCTGGATCGGGATTTGATGTTTTGTCTACAGATCTGGACTTAAATCCGGATCCGGATTGGATGTTTTGTCAACGGATCTGGACTTTGATTCGGATCCGGATTCAATATTTTGTTTACAGATTGCGACTGAAATCCGGATCCGGATTTGATGTTTGTCTACAGATCGGGATCCGAATCCGGATGCGATGTTTAGTCTACAGATCGGGACTTTGATCCGGATTCAGAAACAATGTTTTGTCTACGAACCTGGAGATGAAACCGATGCCGAATTCGATGTCTTGTCTGCAAATCAGGACTTGGATTTGGATCCAGAGTCGATGTATAGCCACAGATCGCGACTTGGATCCGGATCCGGATTCTATGTTTTGTCTACAGATCTGGACTTGGATCCAGATCCGGATTCCATGTTTTGTCTACAGAGTGGGACTAGGATCCGGATCCGGATTCAATGTTTTGTCTACAGATCTGGACTTGGATCCTGATCCGGAGTCGATGTTTAGTCTATAGATCGCGACTTGGATCCGGATCCGGATTCGAGGTTTTTTCTACAGATCTGGACTTGGATCTGGATACGGAGTCGATGTTTTGTCTACAGATCAGGACTTGGATCCGAATCCGGAATTGATGTTTTGTCTACAGATCGGGACTTGGATCCGAAACCGGAGTCGAAGGTTTGGCTACGGATCTGGACTTGAATACGGATCCGAATTTGATGTTTTGTTTACAGATCGGGACTAGGATGCGGATTCGGATTTAATGTTTTGTCTACTGGTTGGGACTAGGATCTGAATCCGGATTCGATGTTTTTTCTACAGAACGGGACTTGGATCCGGATCCGGATTCTATGTAATGTCTACAGTTCAGAACTTGCTTTCGGATCCGGATTTCATGTTTTGTCTGCAAATCGGGACCTCGATCCGGATTCAGAATCAATGTTTTGTCTACAGATCTGTAGACAAAACATCGACTCCGGGTCCGGATCCGAGTCGCTATCTGTAAACAAAATATCAAATCCGTATCCGGATTCAAGTCCAGATCCGTAGACAAAACATCGACTCCGGATCCGGATGCAAGTCCCGATCTGTTGACAATACATCGAATCCGGATTCGGATCCAAGTCTTGATCTGTAGACAAAACATAGAATCCAAAACCAGATTTGAGTCGTGATCTGTAGACAAAACATCGACTCCGGATCAAGATCGAAATCCAGACCTGTAGACAAAACATCGTATCCGGATCTCGACCCAAGCCGCGATCTGCAGACTAAATATTGACTCCGGATCCGGATCCAAGTCTAAATCTGTAGACAAAACATCGAATCCGGATCCAAATCCAGATGTGTAGACAAAATAAAGAATCCGGATCCGGATCCTAGTCCCGATCTGCAGACAAAACATCGAATCGACATTTGTCAACAGATAGGGACTTTGAACCGGATTCGTAGTCGATGTTTTGTCTGCAGATCGCAAATTGGATCCGGATCCGGAGTCGATGTTTTGTCTACAGATCGCGACTTAAATTCGGACCCGGATTTGGTGTTTTGTCTACAGAACGAGACTTGGATCCGGATCCGGATTCGATGTGTTGTCTACAGTTCGGAACTTGCATCCGGATCCGGATTGCATGTTTTGTCTACAGATCTGGCCTTTGATCCGGATTCAGAATCAATGTTTTGTCTACAGATCCGTAGAAAAAACATCGACTCTGGATCCAGACCAAAGTCCTGAGCTGTAGACAAGCAGCGACTTGGATCCGGTTTCGGATTCAATGTTTTGTCTGCTAATCTCGACATTGATCCGGATCCGGAGTCGATGTTTTGTCTACAGATCGCGACTTCGATCTGGAACCGAAGTCGATGTTTTGTCTACAGATCGCGACTTAAATTTGGATCCGGATTCGATGTTTTGTCTACAGATCGGGATTTGGAACCGGATCCGGAGTCGATGTTTTATCTACAGATCGCGACTTTGATCTGGAACCGGAGTCGATGTTTTGTCTACAGATTGCGACTTAAATCCGGATCAGAATTCGATGTTTTGTCTACAGGTCTAGACTTGGATCCGGAGCAGATACTATGTTCTGTCTACGGTTTTGGACTAGGATCCGATTCCGGATTCAATGTTTTGTCTGCAGATTGAAACTTGGATCCGGATCCGGAATCGATGTTTTTTCTACAGATCGCGACTTGGATCCGGATCCGGATTCGATGTTTTGTCTACAGATTTGGACTTGGATCCGGATCCGGTGTCGATATTTTGTCTACAGATCGCGACAAATCCGGATCCGAATTCGATGTTTTGTCTACAAATCGGGAAAAGGATCCGGATACGGATTCGATGTTTTGTCTACAGATCGGGACTTTGATCCGGGTTCAGAATCAATGTTTTGTCTACGGATCTGGAGTTGAATCCGATTCCGGATTCGATGTCTTGTCTACAGATGAAGACTTGGATCCGAATCCGGAGTAGATGTATTTCCACAGATTGCGACTTGGATATGGTTTTTATGTTTTGTCTACAGATCTGGACTTGGACCCCGATCCGGATTTGATGTTTTGTCTACAGATCGGGACTAGGATCCTGATCCGGATTAAATATTTTGTCTTCAGATCTGGACTTGGATCCAACTTCGGAGTCGACGTTTTGTCTACAGATCGCGACTTGAATCCGAATCCAAATTTTATATTTTGTCTACAGATCTGGACTTGGATCTGGTTCCGGATTCGATGTTTTGTCTACAGTTTAAGACTTGGATCCGAATTCGGATTCGATGTTTTATCTATTGATCGGGACTTGGATCCGGATCATAAATCGATGTTTTAACTACGAACCTGGACTTGAATACGGATCCGGTTTTCATATTTTGTTTACGTATCGGGATTAGGATCTGGATTCGGATTCAATGTTTTGTCTACTGGTCAGGACTAGTATCCGGATACGGATTCGATGTTTTCTCTACAGAACGAGACTTGGATCCGAATCCGGAATCGATGTGTTGTCTACAGTTCGGAACTTGCATCCGGATCCGGATTGCATGTTTTGTTTACAGATCGGGCCTTTGATCCGGATTCAGAAACAACGTTTTGTCTACAGATCCGTAGAAAAACATCGACTCTGTTTCTCCGGATCCATGTCAAGATCTGTAGACAAAACGTCAAATCCGGATCCGGATTTTAGTCATGCTTTGAACACAAAACATCGACTCCGGATCCGGCTTTATGTTGCGATCTGTAGACAAAACATCGACTCCGGATCCGGATCTAAGTCTCTATCTGTTGACAAAACTTTAAATCTGGAGCCGGATTTAATTTCAGATCTGTAGACAAAACATCGATTCTGGATCCGGATCCAAGTCCCGATCTGTAGACAATACATGAAACCCGGATCCAGATCCAAGTCCCGACTGTTGACAAAACATCAAATTTGGATCCGCATACAAGTTCAGGTCTGTAGAAAATACATCGAATCCGGATCCGTATTTAATTTCAGATTCGTAGACAAAATATCGAATCAGGATCCGGATCTATGTCCAGATCCGTAGACAAAACATCAACTCCGGATCCGGATTTAAGTCCAGATCTGTAGACAAAACATTAAATTCGCATCAGGGTCCAAGTCGCGATGTGTAGACAAAACGTTGAATCTGGATTTAAGTCGCGATCTGCAGACAAAACATCGACTCTGGATCCGGATCCAAGTCGCGATCTGTAGACAAAACATTGAATCCGGATCTGGGTCCAAGTCCCAATCTGTAGAAAAAACATCGAATCCGGAACCGGACCCAAGTCCAGGTCTGTAGACAAAACATTGTATCTGGATCCGGTTCCAAATTACGATCCGTAGGCAAAACATCGACTCCGGATACGGATCCAAGTCCCGATATGTACAAATAACATCGAATTGCTTCTGGAACCAAGTCCTGATCTGCAGACAAAACAATGAATCCGGATCCGGATCCAATTCTAGATCCGTAGACAAAACATCTAATCCGGATCTGGATCCAAGTCCAGATCCGTAGACAAAACATCAACTCCGGATCCGGATTTTAGTCCAGATCTGTAGACAAAACATTGTATACGTATCAGGATCCAAGTCGCCATGTGTAGACAAAACGTCGAATCCGGATCCGGATTTAAGTTGCGATCTGCAGACAAAACATCGACTCCGGATCCGGATCCAAGTCGCGATCTGTAGACAAAACATCGTATCCGGATCCGGGTCCAAGTCCAGATTTATAGACAAAACATTTAATCCGAATCTGGATCCTAGTCCCGATCTGTAGACAAAACATCGAATCCGGATCCTACTCCCGATCTGTAGACAAAACATCGAATCCGGATCCAAATTCAGATCTGTAGACAAAACATCAACTCCGGATCCAAGTTCAGATCTGTAGACAAAACTTCGAATCCGGATCTGGATCCAAAACCAAACCTGTACACAAAACATAGAATTCGGATCCGGATCCAAGTCGAGATCTGTGGAAATACATCGGATCCGGATCCAAGTCCTGATCTGTAGAGAAGATACCGATTCCAGAACCGGATTCAACCTATGATCCGTAGACAAAACATTGATTTTGAATCCGGATTAATGTCCCGATCCGTATCCCGATCCGGATTTAAGTCGCGATCTGCAGATAGAATATCGACTCCGGATCCAAGTCGCGATCTGTAGACAAAACATCGAATCCAGATCCGAATCCAAGTTAAGATCTGTAGACAAAATATCATACCCGGATCACAGTCGCAATCTGCAGACAAAACATTGACTCCGGATCCGGATCCAAGACCCCATCTGTTGGAAAAACATCGAATCCGGATCCGGATTTAAGTCCAGATCTGTAGACAAAACATCGTATCTGGATCCGAATCCAATTGTCGATCCATAGGCAAAACATCGACTCCGGATTCGGATCCAAGTCCCGATCTGTAGAAAAAACATCAAATCCGGATCTGGAACCAAGTCCAGATCAGTAGACAAAACATCGAATCCGGATCCGGATCCAAGTCCCAATTTGTAGACAAAACATCGGAAATGGATCCGTATCCAAGTCCAGATCCGTAGACAATACATAGAATCCGGATCGGGATCCAAGTCTTGATTTGTAGAAAAAACATCGGATCCGGATCTGAATCCAAGTCCAAATCAGTAGCCGAACATCGACTCCGGATCCGGATCCAAGTCGCGATCTGTAGACAAAACATCGGATCCGGATCCAAGTCGCGATCTGTAGACTAAATATTGAATCCGGAACCTAGTCGCGATTTGTAGACAAAACATCAACTCCGGATCTGGATCCAAGTCCCGATCTGTAGACAAAACATGAAACCGGATCCGGATCCAAGTCCCGACTGTAGACAAAATATCGAATCCGGATCTGGCTTTACGTCCCGATCTGTAGACAAAACATCGAATCCGGAATTATATTTGAGTCGCGATCTATAGACAAAACATCGACTCCGGATCCAGATCCAATTCCCGATCTGCAGACAAAACATCGAATCCGAAATCGGATCTAAGTCTAGATGTGTAGACAATACATCGAATCCAGATTCGGATCTAAGTCCCGATCTGTAGACAAAACATCGAATCCGGAAGTATATTTGAGTCGAGATCTGTAGATAAAACATCGACTCCGGATCCTAATCCAAATCTAGATCTGTAGCCAATACATTGAATCAGGATCCGGTTCGTAGTACCGGCCTGAAGTTAGCCCCGCCCATTATAGCACAATTAGTCTTTTTTATCTTCGTAGTTAGTGCATCGTTAGTGCATTTTAGTGCATTATAAACGAACGTTAGTGCACATCGCGTTATTAAGCAAATTATAAAAATTATGGGTGGGCCAACTTTAACATAGATTTTAAGATTTATTTAGTATTTACCATACCATTATTTAGTGCATCGTTAGTGCTTTTCAATGATCCCAACAGTTACGTTAGTGCTATTACTGTTGGGATGCGACTCCAAATTCCCAACTATTTTTATTTCGATCAGAGAAGAACAATATCTGGTGTCGTTTCTACTCGATTTATTAAATAATTTTATGAATACAAAACAAACAGTAATTAATTAAATAATAGAACATAAGCATATTCTCGAAGAAGTCGAAGTTCTGGCAGTTCTTTGTAGGCGGCTCGAACCAGCTGCAACCGTGGGTACGCAGGATGAACCCGCCTTCGGTCAACGGTGTGGTACTGTTTCTTCGGTAGTGATACGACTCGAAGGATGTAGGGTTTGGAATCAGCTCGTTGGATAAGCTGAGACTGCAGTCGAGGGTCCAGTGGATGTAGACGGCTTCTGTCGATGGCCCGGAGACAGGATCTCGAAGGAGAAATTCTCTTCAGTACGTAGGCCTCCTGGCCTGGCTGCTTTTGCTGCTGATCTAGTTCCCTCAATGGCAGCCGCTGAGCAGTCTGGAGAAATCTAGGCCGACCTCCGGATGATGGGGAAGTGCACACCTTGATGGAAGATCGGGCCGTGATGATCGGCTCGGAGAGTCTTGCGAACTTGATGATCCTTCGTTGTCGGTGGCGGACCTGGTTCGTCCTACGTCCTCTTGAATGTGCCGTGGTGAAGGCTGTTGGACCAAGAGATAGGTTGGCTAGAAAAGATCTAGCCTAGTAACCTGTTGGCAGGTGATAAAAAGAGAATGTGACCGTCAGCTTTACTGGCTGTTACAGTCTTGGCAGGAAGCTCGTCCCTCAGTAATTAAACCGTGGGATTACACTTGGAGCAAAATCCGAGTGAATCGAGATTCGGAATGAAAACCGATTTAGTCGTGACTCCGAGTGAGGAGTCGAGATTCGGAGCGAAAACGGAATTAGTCGTGTCGTGACTCCAAGTGAGGAGTAAAGATGCTATGAAAAATGCTCTCTCTTATCTCAATCCGCGATGGTATGCTGACCGACGAAGTAACTGGGTACTCTCAGCGCCATCTATCGGGAAAGCCAGACGATCGATAATCGTGACGTGAATAGTGCGTAGTGCTTCGCTGCTTGTGTAGCACTATTTTCTTGAAACCGATCGATATGACGCTTAACACGTTGAAAACTAGATCTCGCGCCAATTGAGTAGCCTTTTATTTTCTTACTGAAGGCGCGACGCAACAGAACCCCCCTCCTAGTGACCTTTTTAGTTGGTCACGGAATGTATCGAGTTGGGGAGCGCACTTGCCTGCCGCTTCGAGTGATCCATTTTGCTTGCGGTGTGACCGACGGTGTGACTAAAGACAAGAGAAATGAGTCGGCAGTAGTCGAATGGTTGAATTCTTCCCTTGTGGACAAATATGCTGGCTTGAGACGATTAATTGAGACTACGATTTTCTGTCCGTTCCTGCTAATGCTGAAATACTTATCGCCCCGCTCCAGAACCGGAAAGGGTCCGTCATAAGGACTTTGAAGTGGGTTTCTTGCTCCATCTTGGCGGACGTAAACATGTGAAGTCGTGTTGAGTTCCTTGAACACAAACGTGTCAGATTCACGGCGTTCCTCTCTTCGTACAGGTTTCAGTCGCTGGAGTTGCTCACGAAGCTGCGTCACGAAGTCGATAGGCTCGAGGTGGTGTCCTGCCGATTCAGTGAGAAATTCCCCTGGTAATCGTAGAGTCTCTCCATAAGTTAACTCCGCTGTAGTGGCCCCAATATCTTCCTTCCACGCGTTGCGAATTCCAAAAAGGACGGCAGGCAAAGTTTGAGTCCACTGCTGTGATCCATGACACTTAAGCCCTGCTTTGAGTTGCCGATGGAATCGTTCGATCTTGCCATTCGCGGCGGGATTGTACGCCGTAGTCCGGATTCTGGTGAAACCAAGCAGTGTTGATAAATTCCTGAAGAGTCGTGACTCGAACTGTCGGCCTTGATCAGTTGTCACTCGAAGAGGTACTCCGAATCTAGTGATCCAACCATTATAAAATGTCTAAGCTACACTTTCCGCATCCATGTTGGGTATTGGCCAAGCTTCTAGCCAACGTGTGTATCGGTCGATATATGAAAGCACGTACCGTTGTCCCTCTGATACTGGCAATGGTCCCACGATGTCCAAATGTATATGTTCAAATCGGGCGGACGGCGGTGTGAAAGTTCCCTCTGGTGTGTGAACATGCCTGGTGATCTTGTTCTGCTGACAGGCCCCGCATTGTTTGGCCCAACGATGGCAATCTCTGGCGATGAATGGCCACACAAATCTTTGCGTAACCAGTTTGGTCGTAGCCTTGACCCCTGGGTGTGATAAACTGTGCAGGCCGTTAAAGGCGATTCTTCTGTAAGACGGTGTCAAGTACAGGCGTGCCTTTCCCGTTGAAAAGTCGCACAAAATTGTGGCATCGGTTTCGGGAATCGGTGTCAGTCTAAGCTGAAGGCCGGTATCAGGGTTAGCAAGAAGTCGTGCTAACTCGTCATCCTTAATTTGCTCGTCAGCGAGCCTTTGATAATCCATCGGTCCTGTTGTTTCTTCAATGCGGGAGAGAGCGTCAGCTACTAAATTGTCTTGTCCAGAGACATGTCGAATGTCGGTCGTGAATTGCCCGATATAGCTGAGATGCCTGAATTGTCTGGCGGTGCATTTATCGGTTTTTTGCCTAAAGGCAAATATGAGTGGTTTATGGTCCGTAAAGATAACGAAATTGCGTCCCTCTACGTGATGCCTGAAGTTCTAGATTGTTGCATATATGGCAAGGAACTCCTTGTCATAAGCTGCATATCTTCTTTCTGTCTCAGTTAATTTTCGAGAGAAGAAAGCTACTGGTTCCCACTTTAGTTTTTCGCTGCGCTGCTGGAGCACTCCGCCGATTGCTATGTTTGAAGCGTCTGCGCTGATGGATAGCTCAGCTCCCGGGTTCGGATGTTTCAGCTGCGCCGCTGATGCCAATTGGTTCTTAGTTATGTCGAAGGCAGTTCTAGTTTCCTCAGTCCAGGTGATGAGCATGTTCCCCTTGCTGTTCTCCTTAAGCAAGGAGTTTAGCGACGCCTGGGTTTCTGCGATCTTGGGTAGACAGCGTCGATAATAGTTAACCATCCCCAAGAAGTGACGAAGCTGCTTTGCAGTTTGTGGTATTGGATAAGTCAGAATTGTTTCTACCTTCTGTGGTAGAGGTCGAATTCCTTCGCTGGAGATCAAATAGCCGAGGAACTGTACTTGATCTTGTCCGAAAACACACTTGGATGGGTTGATGACGATCCCATAGTCTTCCAGCCGTTGCAGAAGGATGCGTAGGTGCTTGATATGTTCTTCCTCGAAAGTAGATGCTATTAGTATGTCATCGATATAGACATACACGAAATCTAGGTCTCGAATAATTTCATCCATGAACCTTTGGAAAGTTTAGGCGGTGTTACCAAGTCCAAAGGTCATGTAAAGGAACTCGAAAAGACCAAACGGAGTTGTGATGGCCGTCTTATGAATGTCTTCCTTGGCGATCGGAATCTGATGATAAGCTTTCACCAAGTCTTCAATATGCGGTACAGGGTAGTGATCTGGTATGGTTCGACTGTTGAGAGCCCGATAATCTCCACAAGGCCTCCATTCGTTATTTTTCTTCTCGACCAAATGAAGGGGTGATGCCCAAGCACTCTTCGACGGTCTGACGATACCAAGACGTATCATGGTGTCGAACTCATTTTTCGCAATTAGATACTTGTCTGGGGCGAGTCTTCTTGGTCGGAATGCTACTGGTGGTCCAGGTGTGGTATACACATGGTGTTCGGTAGAATGTTTCACCGTCCTGGCAATACCAGTGGGGTTTATGACTCCTTTGAAGTTTTGTAAGATTCGGTGGTACTTTGAATCTGTATTGATGACGGATAACTTTATGGTGGAAATTCGATTTGCTCTCGTCCCTTGACTGACCAGAGATGTTCTGCAATCAACCAGTAAGTCATAATGAGACAAGAAATCTGCTCCGAGAATGGGTTTCTTTACGTCGGCAAATAGAAATCGCTAGGGAAACTCACGCCGTAAACCCAAATTGAGTGTCAGAGGAATAGTCCCGTACGTGTGAATCTGTGTATCATTGGCGGCATACAAGTTGAATTTAGTAGCGCTGCATCGCCGATGTACCATCCGCCTCGGGAAAATACACAGGTAAGCCCCAGTGTCGACGAGGAATTGCAGTTTGGTTCTTTGATCTTTCACGAATAGGCGGCTCGGTGGAGCTGACGGGTCGCTGGCCGCAATTAGCGCTCGTCGCTGGAGTTTTCCCTCCTGCCTGTGGTTGCAGGGCTGTCTGCATTTACGTGCCCTATTGCCAAACGTGATGTGATACCAGCACATCCCTTGCTGTTCATCCGGTGTAAAATTTGTTCGGTGACGTCTATCTGGCTGCCGAGATGTGTGTTCTTGTCGCATAATCTCCCGATGTTTGTTCAATAAACCTGCCAGACCTTTGATGCTGGCCTCCACTCGCTGTATGGCTTCTTGACAAGGAGGCGGCGAGGTTTCTTGCTCTGCTGGTGGGCTCCCTGCTTCATTGATCATCTGTTAAAGATTGACTTCATTAATCATATCTGCCGTCTGACTCAACTGCTCTAAAGATGCAGCGTGTTGTGCCGCTAATATCGCTTGTGTTGTAGCTGGTAAACGGTGTAACCAGATATATCAGGATCGCTTCGGGGACGTTTTTGCCGGCTAGCGTCTGAAGATGCCGCAGGAACTGTGACGGTCGTCGGTCTCCGATGTCGTCGTGTTTCAAAAGCTGTCGGATCTTCTGATTGACACTTGCCCCTAGCCGGAGGATTAATGCGTTCTTGAGTTTTTGGTACTTGTCGGTTGCCGGGGGATCAGCGATGATGTCCCGAACTTCGTTAAACCCATTCGTCTCCACGTTGGCGACCACACAGTTATATTTGGTTTCGTCGACAACGATTCCGCTGATGTTGAATGCATGTTCCAGTTGCAAGAACCATGCCTCGGGGTCGTTGTGCCAGAACGGCGGGACTCGCATCTGTACTCGCTCGACTCTCGGGGCGATTTCTTCTGTCATGTTTATTCGGTATTATCTTCTTCACCTTCTCTGATCACGTCGGGGTCACCAGTTTGTTGGGATGCGACTCCAAATTCCCAACTATTTTTATTTCGATCAGAGAAGTACAATATCTGGTGTAGTTCTACTCGATTTATAAAATAATTTTATGAATACAAAACAAACAGTAATTAATTAAATAATAGATCATAAGCATATTCTTGAAGAAGTCGGAGTTCTAGCAGTTCTTTGTAGGCGGCTTGAACTAGCTGCAACCGTGGGTCCGCAGGATGAACCCGGCTTCGGTCAACGGTGTGGTACTGTTTCTTCGGTAGTGATACGACTCGAAGGATGTAGGGTTTGGAATCAGCTCGTTGGATAAGCTGAGACTGCAGTCGAGGGTCCAGTGGATGTAGACGGCTTCTGTCGATGGCCCGGAGACAGGATCTCGAAGGAGAAATTCTCTTCAGTACGTAGGCCTCCTGGCCTGGCTGCTTTTACTGCTGAGCTAGTTCCCTCAATGGCAGCCGCTGAGCAGTCTGGAGAAATCTAGGCCGACCTCCGGATGATGGGGAGGTGCACACCTTGATGGAAGATCGGGCCGTGATGATCGGCTCGGAGAGTCTTGCGGACTTGATGATCCTCCGTTGTCGGTGGCGGACCTGGTTCGTCCTACGTCCTCTTGCATGTGCCGTGGTGAAGGCTGTTGGACCAAGAGATAGGTTGGCTAGAAAAGATCTAGCCTAGTAACCTGTTGGCAGGTGATAAAAAGAGAATGTGACCGTCAGCTTTACTGGCTGTTACAGTCTTGGCAGGAAGCTCGTCCCTCAGTAATTAAACTGTGGAATTACACTTGGAGCAAAATCCGAGTGAATCGAGATTCGGAATGAAAACCGATTTAGTCGTGACTCCGAGTGAGGAGTCGAGATTCGGAGCGAAAACCGAATTAGTCGTGTCGTGACTGCGAGTGAGGAGTAAAGATGCTATGAAAATGCTCTTTCTTATCTCAATCCGCGATGGTATGCTGACCGACGTAGTAACTGGGTACTCTCGGCGCCATCTATCGGGAAAGCCGCGCGCTGCCAGACGATCGATAATCGTGACGTGAATAGTGCATAGTGCTTCGCTGCTTGTGTAGCACTATTTTCTTGGAACCGATCGATATGACGCTTAACACGTTGAAAACTAGTTCTCGCGCCAATTGAGTAGCCTTTTATTTTCTTACTGAAGGCGCAACGCAACATTACCATACACCAGAAATTAAGAAAAAACCCTGGGTGGGCCAACTTCAAATTAAATTTTAAGATTTAATTAATACGTACACTGTCGCTAGTTAGTGCATCGTTAGTGCTTTCTAATGAACCCAATAGTTTCGCTCGTGCTATTACCATACACCAGAAATTAAGAAAAAACCCTGGGTGGGCCACCTTATAATTAAATTTTAAGATTTAATTAATACATACACTGTCGCTAGTTAGTGCATCGTTATTGCTTTCTAATGAACCCAACAATTTCATTTGTGCTATTACTAAACACTCGACATTAGGAAAAAACCCTGGGTGGGCCAACTTCAAATTAAATTTTAAGATATAATTAATTCATACACTGTCACTAGTTATTGCATCGTTAGTGCTTTATAATGAATGCCATAGTTTCATTCGTACTATTACCATACACTAGAAATTAGAAAAAAACACTAATTCGGCCAACTTCAAATTAAATTTTAAGATTTAATTAATACGTACACTGTCGCTAGTTAGTGCATCGTTAATGCTTTCTAATGAATACAATAGTTTTGTTCGTGCTATTACCATACAGTCGAAATTAAGAAAAAAATTCTGGGTGGGCCAACTTAAATTAAATTGTAGGATTTAATTCAGACGTACACTGCAACTAGTTAGTGCATCGTTAGTACTTTCTAATGAATCCAATAGTTTCGTTCGTGCTATTACCATACGCTCGAAATTAAGAAAAAACTCTTGACTGGGCCAACTTCAAATTAAATTTTAAGATTTAATGAATTGTGCCCTGTCACTAGTAAGTGTATCGTTAGTGCTTTCTAATGAACCCAATAGTTTTGTTCTTGATATTACTATACACTCGAATTGTTTTTTAAAACTCTGGGTTAGCCAACTTTAAATTAAATTTCAAGATTTAATTAATACGGACACTGTCACTAGTTAACGCATCGTTAGTTCTTTCTAATGAATCCTAATCAATGCTTTCTGTCAGGGCACTCTAAATCTATGTAAAAAAATAATATGTATTTTTTTCCAAATTAATATAAAACTTTAATTGAATTTATCTCAAAAAAATTGTTAACAAAAGGTATATAAATATTATATCACTGAATTATATTCTTTGTCTAAGAATTAAATAAAAAATTGATGGTCCTAGTTAAAATAACAAAGTTGCAACCCACAATTTCAAAACCACTAGTTGAAAAAAATTAATTTTTCGCTCAATATAATAGCCTAGTAAGTAAAATAGAAATTATTTGCTAATTGAAGCCACCTCGTAGCTCTTATAGTTCTCGAGATAGCAATAGTGTACAAAATAAAATGAACAACCTAAATAGTTTTTTCATTAAAAACTGTTATCGGCTTCAAGTAAACTATCTCCTCCGGTTGTCCAATAATACCGAAAATCTAACCATCTCTTTATACGAATGCAAAGAGTTTAAATACGGAAATTAGAAATTTTTATAAGTTTGATATATATCGTAGAGGAAAAAATCGTTACACGCAGAGAAACAAACATCATAGTAAAAATAGTAAAAACGTGTTGTGTGGACCCTAATTCGTGCTTATTCACTGAAAAATCTATCGATTTTTTTTACATCTGTTTTCTATAATTATAATTTTTTTAAAACATATTGTTTTCAGTAAACATGTCACTATATTTATTTAAAATATTAATTTGTTTTAAAAAAAATATTGCTTCACCATAACATCTTTTTTCTTAAATCACTTATTGAAACACTTATGAAACAGGCCTTACAGGGTGTTTGGTGTAACTCCGGCGCCAAGAATATTTCGTTTATTTTGAGAGATACAAGAAAATGTTAACAAGCAAACTTAAACTAGAGAAAGGTGCTTATAAAATGATTGTAGTATGAATTTTGTATCAATTCCGGTTTTAGAGGAAATTAGTACATTCGGTGACACTTTTACAGAATATTATTCTACTAGGTTTTCAAATCACCCATTTAAAATACATGGGAAAACTCAATTGATTCCAAAATCAAGCGGGCTATGCCTGGGGCTTTGTTTCTTTGATTTTGTCACCTATACCGCTATAATTGTCAAATTATGAAAGCAATACATATAAAATCTAATTATGCCTTGTTTTATACGTTTTGAAGCTTTTACAGGGAAAAGTTAAATATTAAATTTATTTTCAAATAAAAATTACCGTAGACGGGTAACACTGTAAAAATTACATATGCGCACCACCAATACTCCGTAGTTCAAGTAGAAATCACACATGACCCAAGCATATGGCAGTTGTAATGTAAATGAAGCAGATCGTCGCAAATATGCTGTATATGATGTCAAATGAAATCTTATCTAATGGGTTGTTGTACCCAAATGTAAAAAAATTAATAGCTTAATCTACTTTAATTTTTTGCATTAAGTCGTCACAAATATTTCGTGTATGATGTCAATTGAAATATTTTCTAATAGATTGCCATACCCAAATGCGAAAAATTTTATAGCTCGATCTACTTGTGTTTTTTGCGTTAAGTCGTCACAAATATGTCGTATTTGGTGTCAAATGAAATATTTTTAATGAAGGGCCATGCGCAAAATGCTAAAAATGATAAAACTAGATCGGGGATTTTTTAACTATCAAATTTTTCGCATTTGTGTAGGGCAATCTATTAGAAAATATTTCAATTGACATCATACACGATATATTTGTGACGACTTAATGTAAAAAATAGAAGTAGATTGAGCTATCCTTTTTTTTACATTTGGATATGGCAACCCATCAGAAAAGATTTCATTTGACAACATGTACAGCATATTTGCGACGATTTTATGCAAGAAAAAAAAACAAAGTGACAATTCAGAAAATTAACCCATACAAATTGTTCTACAGGTCTTCAGGATAATATAGTTATTGCATTTTATAAGTAGCCATATAGGCACAATATTAACAAAATTGAGGTACATATTAATTAAATCTTAAAATTTAATTTGAAGTTTGATCACCCAGAGTTTATTCTTAATTTCGAGTGTATGTTAATAGCACAAACGAAACTATTTGGTTCATTAGAAAGCATTACCGATGCACTAACTAGTGACAGTGTACGTAATAATTAAATCCGAAAATTTAATTTGAAGTTGGCCCACCCAGGATTTTTTCCTAATTTCTAGTGTATGATAATAGCACAAACGAAACTATTGGGTTCATTAGAAACCACTAACAATGCACTAACTCGTGACAGTGTACGTATTAGTTAAATCTGAAAATTTTATTTGAAGTTAACTCAACCAGAGTTTTTTTCTTAATTTCGAATTTACGGTAAAGGCACGAACGAAACTATTGGGTTCATTATAAAGCACTAACGATACACTAACTAGTGACAGTGTACGAATTAATTATATCTTTAAATTTAATTTGAAGTTGGCCCACCCAATGTTTTCTCCTAATTTCTAGTGTATGATAATAGCACGAACGAAACTATTGGGTTTATTAGAAAGCACTAACGATGCACTAACTGGTGACAGTGTACGTATTAATTAAATCTTAAAATTTAATCTGAAGTTAACCCACCCAGAATTTTTAGCTAATTTCGAGTGTATGGTAATAACACGAATGAAACTATTGGGTTCATTAGAAAGCAGTCACGATACACTAACTAGTGAGTGTACGTATTAATTAAATCTTAAAATTTAATTTAAAGTTGGCCCACCCAGAGTTTTTTCTTAATTTCTGGTGTATGGTAATAGCACTAACGAAACTTTTGGGATCATTTGAAAGCACTAACGATGCACTAACTAATAATATGGTAAATATTAAATAAATCTTAAAATTTATGTTGAAGTTGGCCCACCTATAATTTTTATAATTTATAGTGTATAGTAATATCACGAACAAAACTATTGGGTTCATTAGAAAGTACTAACGATACACCTACTAGTGACAGGGCACAATTCATTAAATCTTAAAATTTAATTTGAAGTTGGCCCAGTCAAGAGTTTTTTCTTAATTTCGAGCGTATGGTAATAGCACAAACGAAACTATTGGATTCATTAGAAAGTACTAACGATGCACTAACTAGTTGCAGTGTACGTCTGAATTAAATCCTACAATTTAATTTAAGTTGGCCCACCCAGAATTTTTTTCTTAATTTCGACTGTATGGTAATAGCACGAACAAAACTATTGTATTCATTAGAAAGCATTAACGATGTACTAACTAGCGACAGTGTACGTATTAATTAAATCTTAAACTTTAATTTGAAGTTGGCCGAATTAGTGTTTTTTTTTAATTTCTAGTGTATGGTAATAGTACGAATGAAACTATGGCATTCATTATAAAGCACTAACGATGCAATAACTAGTGACAGTGTATGAATTAATTATATCTTAAAATTTAATTTGAAGTTGGCCCACCCAGGGTTTTTTCCTAATGTCGAGTGTTTAGTAATAGCACAAATGAAATTGTTGGGTTCATTAGAAAGCAATAACGATGCACTAACTAGCGACAGTGTATGTATTAATTAAATCTTAAAATTTAATTATAAGGTGGCCCACCCAGGGTTTTTTCTTAATTTCTGGTGTATGGTAATAGCACGAGCGAAACTATTGGGTTCATTAGAAAGCACTAACGATGCACTAACTAGCGACAGTGTACGTATTAATTAAATCTTAAAATTTAATTTGAAGTTGGCCCACCCAGAGTTTTTTTCTTAATTTCTGGTGTATGGTAATAGCACTAACGAAACTTTTGGGATCATTTGAAAGCACTAACGATGCACTAACTAATAATATGGTAAATATTAAATAAATTTTAAAATTTATGTTGAAGTTGGCCCACCTATAATTTTTATAATTTACTTAATAATGCGATGTGCACAAACGTTCGTTTATAGTGCACTAAAAAGCACTAACGATGCACTAACTAATAAGATAAAAAAGACCGTTGATGCTATAATGGGCGGAGCTAACTTCAGGCCGGTGATCGTAGTCCCGACCTGTAGACAAAACATTGAATCCGGATCCGGATTGAAGTCTAGATCTGTCGACAAAACATCGAATCCGGATCCGGATTTAAGACGCGATCTGTAAACAAAACATCGACTCCGGATCCGGATTTAAGTCCAGATCCGTAGACAAAACATTGAATCCGGATCCGGATCCTAGTCCCGATCTGTAGACAAACTATCGAATCCGGATCCGGATCCTAGTCCCGATCTGTAAACAAAACACCAAATCCGGATCCGGATTCAAGTCCAGATCCGTAGACAAAACATCGACTCCAGATCCGGATCCAAGTCCCGATCTGTAGACAATACATCGAATCCGGATTCAGATACAAGTCTTGATCTGTAGACAAAACATCGCATCCAGAACCAGATTTGAGTCGTGATCTGTAGACAACACATCAACTCCGGATCCAGATCGAGGTCCAGATCTGGAGACAAAACATCGAATCCGGATCTGGATCCAAGTTGCGATCTGTAGACAAAATATTGACTCCGGATCCGGATCCAAGTCTAAATCTGTAGACAAAACATCGAATCCGGATCCGGATCCTAGTCCCGATCTGTAGACAAAACATCGAATCCGGACCCGGATCCAAATCCAGATCTGTAGACAAAACATTGAATCCGGATCCGGACTCTAGTCCCGATCTGTAGAAAAAACATCGAATCGACATTTGTCAACAGATAGAGACTTAGATCCGGATCCGGAGTCGATGTTTTGTCTGCCGATCGCAAATTGGATCCGGATCAGGAGTCGATGTTTTGTCTACAGATCGCGACTTAAATTCGGATCCTGATTTGGTGTTTTTTCTACAGATCGCGACTTGGATCCGGTTTCGGATTCAATGTTTTGTCTGCAGATCTCGACATTGATCCGGATCCGGAGTCGATGTTTTGTCTACAGATCGCGACTTCAATCTGGAACCGGAGTCGATGTTTTGTCTACAGATCGCGACTTAAATTCGGATCCGGATTCGATGTTTTTTCTAGAGATCGGGACTTGGATCCGGATCCGGAGTCGATGTTTTGTCTACAGATCGCGACTTCGATCTGGAACCGGAGTCGTTGATTTGTCTACAGATTGCGACTTAAATCCGGATCAGAATTCGATCCGGATCCTGATACTATGTTCTGTCTACGGTTTTGGACTTGGATGCGATTCCGGATTCAATGTTTTGCCTGCAGATCGAAACTTGGATGCGGAGTCGACGTTTTTTCTACACATCGCGACTTGGATTAGGATCCGGATTCGATGTTTTGTCTACAGATCTGGACTTGGATCCGGATCCGGTATCGATATTTTGTCTACAGATCGCGACAAATCCGGATCCGGATTCGATGTTTTCTCTACAGATCGTGACATGGATCCGGATTCGATGTTTTGTCTACAGATCGGGACTTTGATCCGGATTCAGAATCAATGTTTTGTCTACGGATCTGGAGTTGAATCCGATTCCATATTCGATGTCTTTTCTACAGATCAGGACTTGGATCCGAATCCGGAATCTATGTATTTCCACAGTTTGCGATTTTGATCCGGATTCCATGTTTTGTCTACAGATCTGGACTTGGATGCCGATCCGGATTTGATATTTTGACTACAGATTGGGACTAGGATCCGGATCCAGACTAAATATTTTGTCATCAGATCTACACTTGGATCGAAGTTCGAAGTCGACGTTTTGTCTACAGATCGCGACAAATCCGGATCCGGATTCGATGTTTTCTCTACAGATCGTGACATGGATCCGGATTCGATGTTTTGTCTACAGATCGGGACTTTGATCCGGATTTAGAATCAATGTTTTGTCTACGGATCTGGAGTTGAATCCGATTCCATATTCGATGTCTTTTCTACAGATCAGGACTTGGATCCGAATCCGGAATCTATGTATTTCCACAGTTTGCGATTTTGATCCGGATTCCATGTTTTGTCTACAGATCTGGACTTGGATGCCGATCCGGATTTGATATTTTGACTACAGATTGGGACTAGGATCCGGATCCAGATTAAATATTTTGTCATCAGATCTACACTTGGATCGAAGTTCGGAGTCGACGTTTTGTCTACAGATCGCGACTTGGATCCGAACCAAAATCGATATTTTGTCTACGGATCTTGGATCCGGATCCGGATTGGATGTTTTATCAACGAATCTGGACTTTGATTCGGATCCGGATTCAATGTTTTGTCTACAGATTTGAACTTAGATCTGGATACGGAGTCGATGTTTTGTTTACAGATTGCGACTCCTGATTTGATATTTTGTTTACAAATCGGGATTTGGATCCGGATCCGGATGCGATGTTTAGTCTACAGATCGGGACTTTGATCCGGATTCAGAAACAATATTTTGTTTACGGACCTGGAGATGAATCCGATTCCGGATTCGATGTCTTGTCTACAGATCAGGACTTGGATCTGGATACGGAGTCGATGTTTTGTCTACATATTGGGACTTGGATCCAAATCTGGATTCGATGTTTTGTCTACAGATCAGGACTTCGATCCGAATCCGGATTCGATGTTTTGTCTACAAATCGGGACTTGGATCCGGATCCGGAGTCGAAGTTTTGTCTACGGATCTGGACTTGAATACGGATCCGAATTTGATGTTTCGTTTACAGATCGGGACTAAGATCCGGATTCGATGTTTTGTCTACAGAACGGGACTTGGATCCGGATTCGATGTAACTTCTACAGTTTAGAACTTGCTTTCGCATCCGGATTCCATGTTTTGTCTGCAGATCGGGACTCGATGTTTTGTCGACAGAACGGGACTTGGATCCGGATTCGATGTAACTTCTACTGTTCAGAACTTGCTTTCGCATCCGGATTCCATGTTTTGTCTGCAGATCGGGACTTCGATCCGAATTCAGAATCAATGTTTTATCTACAGATCTGTAGACAAAACATTGACTCCGGATCCGGATCCAAATCGTTATCTGAAAACAAAACATCAAATCCGGATCCAGATATAAGTCGCGATCTCTGGAAAAAACATTGACTCCGGATCCGGATTCGGATATGGATCCAAGTCCAGATCTGTAGACAAAATATCGAATACGGTTCCGGATTTAAGTCGCGATCTGTAGACAAAACATCGACTCCGGATCCGGATCCAAGTCGCGATCTGTAGACAAAACATTGATTTCGAATCCGGGTTTAAGTCGCTATCTATAGGCAAAACATCGAATCCGGAATCGGATCCAAGTCCATATCTGTCGACAAAACATTGATTCCGAATCCGGATCAAAGTCCCGATCTGTAGACGAAACTTGGAATCCGGATCCAAGTTCCGAACTGTAGACAAAACATCGAATCCGGAACCAGATTTAAGTCGCGATCTGTAGCCAAACATTGACTCCGGATCATGATCCAAATCCAGATCTGTAGTCAAAACATCAAATCGGGCCCATATCCAATTCGCGATCTGTAGAGAGAACATCGACTCCGGATCCAGATCCAAGTTAAATCTGTAGACAAAACATTGAATCCGGATCCGGAACCTAGTCTCGATCTGTACACAAAACATCGAATCCGGATCCGGATTTAAGTCGCGATTTGAATACAAAACATCGTCTCCGTTTCAGTTTCGAGGTCGCGATCTGTAGACAAAACATCGTATCCGGATCTGGATCCAAGCCGCGATCTGTAGACTAAACATTGACTCCGGATATGGATCCAAGTCTAAATCTGTAGACAAAACATCAAATCCGGATCCGGATCATAGTCCCGATCTGTAGACAAAACTTCAAATCCGGATCCAAATCCAGATGTGTAGACAAAATAAAGAATCCGGATCCGGATCCAAGTCCCGATCTGTAGACAAAACATCGAATCCGGATCCAAGACTAGATCTGTAGACAAAACATTGAATCCGGATCCTAGTCCCGATCTGTAGACAAAAAAACGAATACGGATCCGAATGTTCTGTCTACAGATCTAGATTTGGATCAGGATCCTGAGCCGAAGTCGTTTCTACAGATCGTGACTTAGATCTGGATCGGGATTTGATGTTTTGTCTACAGATCTGGACTTAAATCCGGATCCGGATTGGATGTTTTGTCAACGGATCTGGACTTTGATTCGGATCCGGATTCAATATTTTGTTTACAGATTGCGACTGAAATCCGGATCCGGATTTGATGTTTGTCTACAGATCGGGATCCGAATCCGGATGCGATGTTTAGTCTACAGATCGGGACTTTGATCCGGATTCAGAAACAATGTTTTGTCTACGAACCTGGAGATGAAACCGATGCCGAATTCGATGTCTTGTCTGCAAATCAGGACTTGGATTTGGATCCAGAGTCGATGTATAGCCACAGATCGCGACTTGGATCCGGATCCGGATTCTATGTTTTGTCTACAGATCTGGACTTGGATCCAGATCCGGATTCCATGTTTTGTCTACAGAGTGGGACTAGGATCCGGATCCGGATTCAATGTTTTGTCTACAGATCTGGACTTGGATCCTGATCCGGAGTCGATGTTTAGTCTATAGATCGCGACTTGGATCCGGATCCGGATTCGAGGTTTTTTCTACAGATCTGGACTTGGATCTGGATACGGAGTCGATGTTTTGTCTACAGATCAGGACTTGGATCCGAATCCGGAATTGATGTTTTGTCTACAGATCGGGACTTGGATCCGAAACCGGAGTCGAAGGTTTGGCTACGGATCTGGACTTGAATACGGATCCGAATTTGATGTTTTGTTTACAGATCGGGACTAGGATGCGGATTCGGATTTAATGTTTTGTCTACTGGTTGGGACTAGGATCTGAATCCGGATTCGATGTTTTTTCTACAGAACGGGACTTGGATCCGGATCCGGATTCTATGTAATGTCTACAGTTCAGAACTTGCTTTCGGATCCGGATTTCATGTTTTGTCTGCAAATCGGGACCTCGATCCGGATTCAGAATCAATGTTTTGTCTACAGATCTGTAGACAAAACATCGACTCCGGGTCCGGATCCGAGTCGCTATCTGTAAACAAAATATCAAATCCGTATCCGGATTCAAGTCCAGATCCGTAGACAAAACATCGACTCCGGATCCGGATGCAAGTCCCGATCTGTTGACAATACATCGAATCCGGATTCGGATCCAAGTCTTGATCTGTAGACAAAACATAGAATCCAAAACCAGATTTGAGTCGTGATCTGTAGACAAAACATCGACTCCGGATCAAGATCGAAATCCAGACCTGTAGACAAAACATCGTATCCGGATCTCGACCCAAGCCGCGATCTGCAGACTAAATATTGACTCCGGATCCGGATCCAAGTCTAAATCTGTAGACAAAACATCGAATCCGGATCCAAATCCAGATGTGTAGACAAAATAAAGAATCCGGATCCGGATCCTAGTCCCGATCTGCAGACAAAACATCGAATCGACATTTGTCAACAGATAGGGACTTTGAACCGGATTCGTAGTCGATGTTTTGTCTGCAGATCGCAAATTGGATCCGGATCCGGAGTCGATGTTTTGTCTACAGATCGCGACTTAAATTCGGACCCGGATTTGGTGTTTTGTCTACAGAACGAGACTTGGATCCGGATCCGGATTCGATGTGTTGTCTACAGTTCGGAACTTGCATCCGGATCCGGATTGCATGTTTTGTCTACAGATCTGGCCTTTGATCCGGATTCAGAATCAATGTTTTGTCTACAGATCCGTAGAAAAAACATCGACTCTGGATCCAGACCAAAGTCCTGAGCTGTAGACAAGCAGCGACTTGGATCCGGTTTCGGATTCAATGTTTTGTCTGCTAATCTCGACATTGATCCGGATCCGGAGTCGATGTTTTGTCTACAGATCGCGACTTCGATCTGGAACCGAAGTCGATGTTTTGTCTACAGATCGCGACTTAAATTTGGATCCGGATTCGATGTTTTGTCTACAGATCGGGATTTGGAACCGGATCCGGAGTCGATGTTTTATCTACAGATCGCGACTTTGATCTGGAACCGGAGTCGATGTTTTGTCTACAGATTGCGACTTAAATCCGGATCAGAATTCGATGTTTTGTCTACAGGTCTAGACTTGGATCCGGAGCAGATACTATGTTCTGTCTACGGTTTTGGACTAGGATCCGATTCCGGATTCAATGTTTTGTCTGCAGATTGAAACTTGGATCCGGATCCGGAATCGATGTTTTTTCTACAGATCGCGACTTGGATCCGGATCCGGATTCGATGTTTTGTCTACAGATTTGGACTTGGATCCGGATCCGGTGTCGATATTTTGTCTACAGATCGCGACAAATCCGGATCCGAATTCGATGTTTTGTCTACAAATCGGGAAATGGATCCGGATACGGATTCGATGTTTTGTCTACAGATCGGGACTTTGATCCGGGTTCAGAATCAATGTTTTGTCTACGGATCTGGAGTTGAATCCGATTCCGGATTCGATGTCTTGTCTACAGATGAAGACTTGGATCCGAATCCGGAGTAGATGTATTTCCACAGATTGCGACTTGGATATGGTTTTTATGTTTTGTCTACAGATCTGGACTTGGACCCCGATCCGGATTTGATGTTTTGTCTACAGATCGGGACTAGGATCCTGATCCGGATTAAATATTTTGTCTTCAGATCTGGACTTGGATCCAACTTCGGAGTCGACGTTTTGTCTACAGATCGCGACTTGAATCCGAATCCAAATTTTATATTTTGTCTACAGATCTGGACTTGGATCTGGTTCCGGATTCGATGTTTTGTCTACAGTTTAAGACTTGGATCCGAATTCGGATTCGATGTTTTATCTATTGATCGGGACTTGGATCCGGATCATAAATCGATGTTTTAACTACGAACCTGGACTTGAATACGGATCCGGTTTTCATATTTTGTTTACGTATCGGGATTAGGATCTGGATTCGGATTCAATGTTTTGTCTACTGGTCAGGACTTGGATCCAGATCCGGATTCCATGTAATGTCTACAGTTCAGAACTTGCTTTCGGATCCGGATTTCATGTTTTGTCTGCAAATCGGGACCTCGATTCGGATTCAGAATCAATGTTTTGTCTACAGATCTGTAGACAAAACATGGACTCCGGGTCCGGATCCGAGTTGCTATCTGTAAACAAAATATCAAATCCGTATCCGGATTCAAGTCCAGATCCGTAGACAAAACATCGACTCCGGATCCGGATGCAAGTCCCGATCTGTTGACAATACATCGAATCCGGATTCGGATCCAAGTCTTGATCTGTAGACTAAACATAGAATCCAAAACCAGATTTGAGTCGTGATCTGTACACAAAACATCGACTCCGGATCAAGATCGAAATCCAGACCTGTAGACAAAACATCGTATCCGGATCTGGATCCAAGCCGCGATCTGTAGACTAAACATTGACTCCGGATATGGATCCAAGTCTAAATCTGTAGACAAAACATCAAATCCGGATCCGGATCATAGTCCCGATCTGTAGACAAAACTTCAAATCCGGATCCAAATCCAGATGTGTAGACAAAATAAAGAATCCGGATCCGGATCCAAGTCCCGATCTGTAGACAAAACATCGAATCCGGATCCAAGACTAGATCTGTAGACAAAACATTGAATCCGGATCCTAGTCCCGATCTGTAGACAAAAAAACGAATACGGATCCGGATGTTCTGTCTACAGATCTAGATTTGGATCATGATCCTGAGCCGAAGTCGTTTCTACAGATCGTGACTTAGATCTGGATCGGGATTTGATGTTTTGTCTACAGATCTGGACTTAAATCCGGATCCGGATTGGATGTTTTGTCAACGGATCTGGACTTTGATTCGGATCCGGATTCAATATTTTGTTTACAGATTGCGACTGAAATCCGGATCCGGATTTGATGTTTGTCTACAGATCGGGATCCGAATCCGGATGCGATGTTTAGTCTACAGATCGGGACTTTGATCCGGATTCAGAAACAATGTTTTGTCTACGAACCTGGAGATGAAACCGATGCCGAATTCGATGTCTTGTCTGCAAATCAGGACTTGGATTTGGATCCAGAGTCGATGTATAGCCACAGATCGCGACTTGGATCCGGATCCGGATTCTATGTTTTGTCTACAGATCTGGACTTGGATCCAGATCCGGATTCCATGTTTTGTCTACAGAGTGGGACTAGGATCCGGATCCGGATTCAATGTTTTGTCTACAGATCTGGACTTGGATCCTGATCCGGAGTCGATGTTTAGTCTATAGATCGCGACTTGGATCCGGATCCGGATTCGAGGTTTTTTCTACAGATCTGGACTTGGATCTGGATACGGAGTCGATGTTTTGTCTACAGATCAGGACTTGGATCCGAATCCGGAATTGATGTTTTGTCTACAGATCGGGACTTGGATCCGAAACCGGAGTCGAAGGTTTGGCTACGGATCTGGACTTGAATACGGATCCGAATTTGATGTTTTGTTTACAGATCGGGACTAGGATGCGGATTCGGATTTAATGTTTTGTCTACTGGTTGGGACTAGGATCTGAATCCGGATTCGATGTTTTTTCTACAGAACGGGACTTGGATCCGGATCCGGATTCTATGTAATGTCTACAGTTCAGAACTTGCTTTCGGATCCGGATTTCATGTTTTGTCTGCAAATCGGGACCTCGATCCGGATTCAGAATCAATGTTTTGTCTACAGATCTGTAGACAAAACATCGACTCCGGGTCCGGATCCGAGTCGCTATCTGTAAACAAAATATCAAATCCGTATCCGGATTCAAGTCCAGATCCGTAGACAAAACATCGACTCCGGATCCGGATGCAAGTCCCGATCTGTTGACAATACATCGAATCCGGATTCGGATCCAAGTCTTGATCTGTAGACAAAACATAGAATCCAAAACCAGATTTGAGTCGTGATCTGTAGACAAAACATCGACTCCGGATCAAAATCGAAATCCAGACCTGTAGACAAAACATCGTATCCGGATCTCGACCCAAGCCGCGATCTGCAGACTAAATATTGACTCCGGATCCGGATCCAAGTCTAAATCTGTAGACAAAACATCGAATCCGGATCCAAATCCAGATGTGTAGACAAAATAAAGAATCCGGATCCGGATCCTAGTCCCGATCTGCAGACAAAACATCGAATCGACATTTGTCAACAGATAGGGACTTTGAACCGGATTCGTAGTCGATGTTTTGTCTGCAGATCGCAAATTGGATCCGGATCCGGAGTCGATGTTTTGTCTACAGATCGCGACTTAAATTCGGACCCGGATTTGGTGTTTTGTCTACAGAACGAGACTTGGATCCGGATCCGGATTCGATGTGTTGTCTACAGTTCGGAACTTGCATCCGGATCCGGATTGCATGTTTTGTCTACAGATCTGGCCTTTGATCCGGATTCAGAATCAATGTTTTGTCTACAGATCCGTAGAAAAAACATCGACTCTGGATCCAGACCAAAGTCCTGAGCTGTAGACAAGCAGCGACTTGGATCCGGTTTCGGATTCAATGTTTTGTCTGCTAATCTCGACATTGATCCGGATCCGGAGTCGATGTTTTGTCTACAGATCGCGACTTCGATCTGGAACCGAAGTCGATGTTTTGTCTACAGATCGCGACTTAAATTTGGATCCGGATTCGATGTTTTGTCTACAGATCGGGATTTGGAACCGGATCCGGAGTCGATGTTTTATCTACAGATCGCGACTTTGATCTGGAACCGGAGTCGATGTTTTGTCTACAGATTGCGACTTAAATCCGGATCAGAATTCGATGTTTTGTCTACAGGTCTAGACTTGGATCCGGAGCAGATACTATGTTCTGTCTACGGTTTTGGACTAGGATCCGATTCCGGATTCAATGTTTTGTCTGCAGATTGAAACTTGGATCCGGATCCGGAATCGATGTTTTTTCTACAGATCGCGACTTGGATCCGGATCCGGATTCGATGTTTTGTCTACAGATTTGGACTTGGATCCGGATCCGGTGTCGATATTTTGTCTACAGATCGCGACAAATCCGGATCCGAATTCGATGTTTTGTCTACAAATCGGGAAATGGATCCGGATACGGATTCGATGTTTTGTCTACAGATCGGGACTTTGATCCGGGTTCAGAATCAATGTTTTGTCTACGGATCTGGAGTTGAATCCGATTCCGGATTCGATGTCTTGTCTACAGATGAAGACTTGGATCCGAATCCGGAGTAGATGTATTTCCACAGATTGCGACTTGGATATGGTTTTTATGTTTTGTCTACAGATCTGGACTTGGACCCCGATCCGGATTTGATGTTTTGTCTACAGATCGGGACTAGGATCCTGATCCGGATTAAATATTTTGTCTTCAGATCTGGACTTGGATCCAACTTCGGAGTCGACGTTTTGTCTACAGATCGCGACTTGAATCCGAATCCAAATTTTATATTTTGTCTACAGATCTGGACTTGGATCTGGTTCCGGATTCGATGTTTTGTCTACAGTTTAAGACTTGGATCCGAATTCGGATTCGATGTTTTATCTATTGATCGGGACTTGGATCCGGATCATAAATCGATGTTTTAACTACGAACCTGGACTTGAATACGGATCCGGTTTTCATATTTTGTTTACGTATCGGGATTAGGATCTGGATTCGGATTCAATGTTTTGTCTACTGGTCAGGACTAGTATCCGGATACGGATTCGATGTTTTCTCTACAGAACGAGACTTGGATCCGAATCCGGAATCGATGTGTTGTCTACAGTTCGGAACTTGCATCCGGATCCGGATTGCATGTTTTGTTTACAGATCGGGCCTTTGATCCGGATTCAGAAACAACGTTTTGTCTACAGATCCGTAGAAAAACATCGACTCTGTTTCTCCGGATCCATGTCAAGATCTGTAGACAAAACGTCAAATCCGGATCCGGATTTTAGTCATGCTTTGAACACAAAACATCGACTCCGGATCCGGCTTTATGTTGCGATCTGTAGACAAAACATCGACTCCGGATCCGGATCTAAGTCTCTATCTGTTGACAAAACTTTAAATCTGGAGCCGGATTTAATTTCAGATCTGTAGACAAAACATCGATTCTGGATCCGGATCCAAGTCCCGATCTGTAGACAATACATGAAACCCGGATCCAGATCCAAGTCCCGACTGTTGACAAAACATCAAATTTGGATCCGCATACAAGTTCAGGTCTGTAGAAAATACATCGAATCCGGATCCGTATTTAATTTCAGATTCGTAGACAAAATATCGAATCAGGATCCGGATCTATGTCCAGATCCGTAGACAAAACATCAACTCCGGATCCGGATTTAAGTCCAGATCTGTAGACAAAACATTAAATTCGCATCAGGGTCCAAGTCGCGATGTGTAGACAAAACGTTGAATCTGGATTTAAGTCGCGATCTGCAGACAAAACATCGACTCTGGATCCGGATCCAAGTCGCGATCTGTAGACAAAACATTGAATCCGGATCTGGGTCCAAGTCCCAATCTGTAGAAAAAACATCGAATCCGGAACCGGACCCAAGTCCAGGTCTGTAGACAAAACATTGTATCTGGATCCGGTTCCAAATTACGATCCGTAGGCAAAACATCGACTCCGGATACGGATCCAAGTCCCGATATGTACAAATAACATCGAATTGCTTCTGGAACCAAGTCCTGATCTGCAGACAAAACAATGAATCCGGATCCGGATCCAATTCTAGATCCGTAGACAAAACATCTAATCCGGATCTGGATCCAAGTCCAGATCCGTAGACAAAACATCAACTCCGGATCCGGATTTTAGTCCAGATCTGTAGACAAAACATTGTATACGTATCAGGATCCAAGTCGCCATGTGTAGACAAAACGTCGAATCCGGATCCGGATTTAAGTTGCGATCTGCAGACAAAACATCGACTCCGGATCCGGATCCAAGTCGCGATCTGTAGACAAAACATCGTATCCGGATCCGGGTCCAAGTCCAGATTTATAGACAAAACATTTAATCCGAATCTGGATCCTAGTCCCGATCTGTAGACAAAACATCGAATCCGGATCCTACTCCCGATCTGTAGACAAAACATCGAATCCGGATCCAAATTCAGATCTGTAGACAAAACATCAACTCCGGATCCAAGTTCAGATCTGTAGACAAAACTTCGAATCCGGATCTGGATCCAAAACCAAACCTGTACACAAAACATAGAATTCGGATCCGGATCCAAGTCGAGATCTGTGGAAATACATCGGATCCGGATCCAAGTCCTGATCTGTAGAGAAGATACCGATTCCAGAACCGGATTCAACCTATGATCCGTAGACAAAACATTGATTTTGAATCCGGATTAATGTCCCGATCCGTATCCCGATCCGGATTTAAGTCGCGATCTGCAGATAGAATATCGACTCCGGATCCAAGTCGCGATCTGTAGACAAAACATCGAATCCAGATCCGAATCCAAGTTAAGATCTGTAGACAAAATATCATACCCGGATCACAGTCGCAATCTGCAGACAAAACATTGACTCCGGATCCGGATCCAAGACCCCATCTGTTGGAAAAACATCGAATCCGGATCCGGATTTAAGTCCAGATCTGTAGACAAAACATCGTATCTGGATCCGAATCCAATTGTCGATCCATAGGCAAAACATCGACTCCGGATTCGGATCCAAGTCCCGATCTGTAGAAAAAACATCAAATCCGGATCTGGAACCAAGTCCAGATCAGTAGACAAAACATCGAATCCGGATCCGGATCCAAGTCCCAATTTGTAGACAAAACATCGGAAATGGATCCGTATCCAAGTCCAGATCCGTAGACAATACATAGAATCCGGATCGGGATCCAAGTCTTGATTTGTAGAAAAAACATCGGATCCGGATCTGAATCCAAGTCCAAATCAGTAGCCGAACATCGACTCCGGATCCGGATCCAAGTCGCGATCTGTAGACAAAACATCGGATCCGGATCCAAGTCGCGATCTGTAGACTAAATATTGAATCCGGAACCTAGTCGCGATTTGTAGACAAAACATCAACTCCGGATCTGGATCCAAGTCCCGATCTGTAGACAAAACATGAAACCGGATCCGGATCCAAGTCCCGACTGTAGACAAAATATCGAATCCGGATCTGGCTTTACGTCCCGATCTGTAGACAAAACATCGAATCCGGAATTATATTTGAGTCGCGATCTATAGACAAAACATCGACTCCGGATCCAGATCCAATTCCCGATCTGCAGACAAAACATCGAATCCGAAATCGGATCTAAGTCTAGATGTGTAGACAATACATCGAATCCAGATTCGGATCTAAGTCCCGATCTGTAGACAAAACATCGAATCCGGAAGTATATTTGAGTCGAGATCTGTAGATAAAACATCGACTCCGGATCCTAATCCAAATCTAGATCTGTAGCCAATACATTGAATCAGGATCCGGTTCGTAGTACCGGCCTGAAGTTAGCCCCGCCCATTATAGCACAATTAGTCTTTTTTATCTTCGTAGTTAGTGCATCGTTAGTGCATTTTAGTGCATTATAAACGAACGTTAGTGCACATCGCGTTATTAAGCAAATTATAAAAATTATGGGTGGGCCAACTTTAACATAGATTTTAAGATTTATTTAGTATTTACCATACCATTATTTAGTGCATCGTTAGTGCTTTTCAATGATCCCAACAGTTACGTTAGTGCTATTACTGTTGGGATGCGACTCCAAATTCCCAACTATTTTTATTTCGATCAGAGAAGAACAATATCTGGTGTCGTTTCTACTCGATTTATTAAATAATTTTATGAATACAAAACAAACAGTAATTAATTAAATAATAGAACATAAGCATATTCTCGAAGAAGTCGAAGTTCTGGCAGTTCTTTGTAGGCGGCTCGAACCAGCTGCAACCGTGGGTACGCAGGATGAACCCGCCTTCGGTCAACGGTGTGGTACTGTTTCTTCGGTAGTGATACGACTCGAAGGATGTAGGGTTTGGAATCAGCTCGTTGGATAAGCTGAGACTGCAGTCGAGGGTCCAGTGGATGTAGACGGCTTCTGTCGATGGCCCGGAGACAGGATCTCGAAGGAGAAATTCTCTTCAGTACGTAGGCCTCCTGGCCTGGCTGCTTTTGCTGCTGATCTAGTTCCCTCAATGGCAGCCGCTGAGCAGTCTGGAGAAATCTAGGCCGACCTCCGGATGATGGGGAAGTGCACACCTTGATGGAAGATCGGGCCGTGATGATCGGCTCGGAGAGTCTTGCGAACTTGATGATCCTTCGTTGTCGGTGGCGGACCTGGTTCGTCCTACGTCCTCTTGAATGTGCCGTGGTGAAGGCTGTTGGACCAAGAGATAGGTTGGCTAGAAAAGATCTAGCCTAGTAACCTGTTGGCAGGTGTTAAAAAGAGAATGTGACCGTCAGCTTTACTGGCTGTTACAGTCTTGGCAGGAAGCTCGTCCCTCAGTAATTAAACCGTGGGATTACACTTGGAGCAAAATCCGAGTGAATCGAGATTCGGAATGAAAACCGATTTAGTCGTGACTCCGAGTGAGGAGTCGAGATTCGGAGCGAAAACGGAATTAGTCGTGTCGTGACTCCAAGTGAGGAGTAAAGATGCTATGAAAAATGCTCTCTCTTATCTCAATCCGCGATGGTATGCTGACCGACGAAGTAACTGGGTACTGTCAGCGCCATCTATCGGGAAAGCCAGACGATCGATAATCGTGACGTGAATAGTGCGTAGTGCTTCGCTGCTTGTGTAGCACTATTTTCTTGAAACCGATCGATATGACGCTTAACACGTTGAAAACTAGATCTCGCGCCAATTGAGTAGCCTTTTATTTTCTTACTGAAGGCGCGACGCAACAGAACCCCCCTCCTAGTGACCTTTTTAGTTGGTCACGGAATGTATCGAGTTGGGGAGCGCACTTGCCTGCCGCTTCGAGTGATCCATTTTGCTTGCGGTGTGACCGACGGTGTGACTAAAGACAAGAGAAATGAGTCGGCAGTAGTCGAATGGTTGAATTCTTCCCTTGTGGACAAATATGCTGGCTTGAGACGATTAATTGAGACTACGATTTTCTGTCCGTTCCTGCTAATGCTGAAATACTTATCGCCCCGCTCCAGAACCGGAAAGGGTCCGTCATAAGGACTTTGAAGTGGGTTTCTTGCTCCATCTTGGCGGACGTAAACATGTGAAGTCGTGTTGAGTTCCTTGAACACAAACGTGTCAGATTCACGGCGTTCCTCTCTTCGTACAGGTTTCAGTCGCTGGAGTTGCTCACGAAGCTGCGTCACGAAGTCGATAGGCTCGAGGTGGTGTCCTGCCGATTCAGTGAGAAATTCCCCTGGTAATCGTAGAGTCTCTCCATAAGTTAACTCCGCTGTAGTGGCCCCAATATCTTCCTTCCACGCGTTGCGAATTCCAAAAAGGACGGCAGGCAAAGTTTGAGTCCACTGCTGTGATCCATGACACTTAAGCCCTGCTTTGAGTTGCCGATGGAATCGTTCGAACTTGCCATTCGCGGCGGGATTGTACGCCGTAGTCCGGATTCTGGTGAAACCAAGCAGTGTTGATAAATTCCTGAAGAGTCGTGACTCGAACTGTCGGCCTTGATCAGTTGTCACTCGAAGAGGTACTCCGAATCTAGTGATCCAACCATTATAAAATGTCTAAGCTACACTTTCCGCATCCATGTTGGGTATTGGCCAAGCTTCTAGCCAACGTGTGTATCGGTCGATATATGAAAGCACGTACCGTTGTCCCTCTGATACTGGCAATGGTCCCACGATGTCCAAATGTATATGTTCAAATCGGGCGGACGGCGGTGTGAAAGTTCCCTCTGGTGTGTGAACATGCCTGGTGATCTTGTTCTGCTGACAGGCCCCGCATTGTTTGGCCCAACGATGGCAATCTCTGGCGATGAATGGCCACACAAATCTTTGCGTAACCAGTTTGGTCGTAGCCTTGACCCCTGGGTGTGATAAACTGTGCAGGCCGTTAAAGGCGATTCTTCTGTAAGACGGTGTCAAGTACAGGCGTGCCTTTCCCGTTGAAAAGTCGCACAAAATTGTGGCATCGGTTTCGGGAATCGGTGTCAGTCTAAGCTGAAGGCCGGTATCAGGGTTAGCAAGAAGTCGTGCTAACTCGTCATCCTTAATTTGCTCGTCAGCGAGCCTTTGATAATCCATCGGTCCTGTTGTTTCTTCAATGCGGGAGAGAGCGTCAGCTACTAAATTGTCTTGTCCAGAGACATGTCGAATGTCGGTCGTGAATTGCCCGATATAGCTGAGATGCCTGAATTGTCTGGCGGTGCATTTATCGGTTTTTTGCCTAAAGGCAAATATGAGTGGTTTATGGTCCGTAAAGATAACGAAATTGCGTCCCTCTACGTGATGCCTGAAGTTCTAGATTGTTGCATATATGGCAAGGAACTCCTTGTCATAAGCTGCATATCTTCTTTCTGTCTCAGTTAATTTTCGAGAGAAGAAAGCTACTGGTTCCCACTTTAGTTTTTCGCTGCGCTGCTGGAGCACTCCGCCGATTGCTATGTTTGAAGCGTCTGCGCTGATGGATAGCTCAGCTCCCGGGTTCGGATGTTTCAGCTGCGCCGCTGATGCCAATTGGTTCTTAGTTATGTCGAAGGCAGTTCTAGTTTCCTCAGTCCAGGTGATGAGCATGTTCCCCTTGCTGTTCTCCTTAAGCAAGGAGTTTAGCGACGCCTGGGTTTCTGCGATCTTGGGTAGACAGCGTCGATAATAGTTAACCATCCCCAAGAAGTGACGAAGCTGCTTTGCAGTTTGTGGTATTGGATAAGTCAGAATTGTTTCTACCTTCTGTGGTAGAGGTCGAATTCCTTCGCTGGAGATCAAATAGCCGAGGAACTGTACTTGATCTTGTCCGAAAACACACTTGGATGGGTTGATGACGATCCCATAGTCTTCCAGCCGTTGCAGAAGGATGCGTAGGTGCTTGATATGTTCTTCCTCGAAAGTGGATGCTATTAGTATGTCATCGATATAGACATACACGAAATCTAGGTCTCGAATAATTTCATCCATGAACCTTTGGAAAGTTTAGGCGGTGTTACCAAGTCCAAAGGTCATGTAAAGGAACTCGAAAAGACCAAACGGAGTTGTGATGGCCGTCTTATGAATGTCTTCCTTGGCGATCGGAATCTGATGATAAGCTTTCACCAAGTCTTCAATATGCGGTACAGGGTAGTGATCTGGTATGGTTCGACTGTTGAGAGCCCGATAATCTCCACAAGGCCTCCATTCGTTATTTTTCTTCTCGACCAAATGAAGGGGTGATGCCCAAGCACTCTTCGACGGTCTGACGATACCAAGACGTATCATGGTGTCGAACTCATTTTTCGCAATTAGATACTTGTCTGGGGCGAGTCTTCTTGGTCGGAATGCTACTGGTGGTCCAGGTGTGGTATACACATGGTGTTCGGTAGAATGTTTCACCGTCCTGGCAATACCAGTGGGGTTTATGACTCCTTTGAAGTTTTGTAAGATTCGGTGGTACTTTGAATCTGTATTGATGACGGATAACTTTATGGTGGAAATTCGATTTGCTCTCGTCCCTTGACTGACCAGAGATGTTCTGCAATCAACCAGTAAGTCATAATGAGACAAGAAATCTGCTCCGAGAATGGGTTTCTTTACGTCGGCAAATAGAAATCGCTAGGGAAACTCACGCCGTAAACCCAAATTGAGTGTCAGAGGAATAGTCCCGTACGTGTGAATCTGTGTATCATTGGCGGCATACAAGTTGAATTTAGTAGCGCTGCATCGCCGATGTACCATCCGCCTCGGGAAAATACACAGGTAAGCCCCAGTGTCGACGAGGAATTGCAGTTTGGTTCTTTGATCTTTCACGAATAGGCGGCTCGGTGGAGCTGACGGGTCGCTGGCCGCAATTAGCGCTCGTCGCTGGAGTTTTCCCTCCTGCCTGTGGTTGCAGGGCTGTCTGCATTTACGTGCCCTATTGCCAAACGTGATGTGATACCAGCACATCCCTTGCTGTTCATCCGGTGTAAAATTTGTTCGGTGACGTCTATCTGGCTGCCGAGATGTGTGTTCTTGTCGCATAATCTCCCGATGTTTGTTCAATAAACCTGCCAGACCTTTGATGCTGGCCTCCACTCGCTGTATGGCTTCTTGACAAGGAGGCGGCGAGGTTTCTTGCTCTGCTGGTGGGCTCCCTGCTTCATTGATCATCTGTTAAAGATTGACTTCATTAATCATATCTGCCGTCTGACTCAACTGCTCTAAAGATGCAGCGTGTTGTGCCGCTAATATCGCTTGTGTTGTAGCTGGTAAACGGTGTAACCAGATATATCAGGATCGCTTCGGGGACGTTTTTGCCGGCTAGCGTCTGAAGATGCCGCAGGAACTGTGACGGTCGTCGGTCTCCGATGTCGTCGTGTTTCAAAAGCTGTCGGATCTTCTGATTGACACTTGCCCCTAGCCGGAGGATTAATGCGTTCTTGAGTTTTTGGTACTTGTCGGTTGCCGGGGGATCAGCGATGATGTCCCGAACTTCGTTAAACCCATTCGTCTCCACGTTGGCGACCACACAGTTATATTTGGTTTCGTCGACAACGATTCCGCTGATGTTGAATGCATGTTCCAGTTGCAAGAACCATGCCTCGGGGTCGTTGTGCCAGAACGGCGGGACTCGCATCTGTACTCGCTCGACTCTCGGGGCGATTTCTTCTGTCATGTTTATTCGGTATTATCTTCTTCACCTTCTCTGATCACGTCGGGGTCACCAGTTTGTTGGGATGCGACTCCAAATTCCCAACTATTTTTATTTCGATCAGAGAAGTACAATATCTGGTGTAGTTCTACTCGATTTATAAAATAATTTTATGAATACAAAACAAACAGTAATTAATTAAATAATAGATCATAAGCATATTCTTGAAGAAGTCGGAGTTCTAGCAGTTCTTTGTAGGCGGCTTGAACCAGCTGCAACCGTGGGTCCGCAGGATGAACCCGGCTTCGGTCAACGGTGTGGTAGTTTCTTCGGTAGTGATACGACTCGAAGGATGTAGGGTTTGGAATCAGCTCGTTGGATAAGCTGAGACTGCAGTCGAGGGTCCAGTGGATGTAGACGGCTTCTGTCGATGGCCCGGAGACAGGATCTCGAAGGAGAAATTCTCTTCAGTACGTAGGCCTCCTGGCCTGGCTGCTTTTACTGCTGAGCTAGTTCCCTCAATGGCAGCCGCTGAGCAGTCTGGAGAAATCTAGGCCGACCTCCGGATGATGGGGAGGTGCACACCTTGATGGAAGATCGGGCCGTGATGATCGGCTCGGAGAGTCTTGCGGACTTGATGATCCTCCGTTGTCGGTGGCGGACCTGGTTCGTCCTACGTCCTCTTGCATGTGCCGTGGTGAAGGCTGTTGGACCAAGAGATAGGTTGGCTAGAAAAGATCTAGCCTAGTAACCTGTTGGCAGGTGATAAAAAGAGAATGTGACCGTCAGCTTTACTGGCTGTTACAGTCTTGGCAGGAAGCTCGTCCCTCAGTAATTAAACTGTGGAATTACACTTGGAGCAAAATCCGAGTGAATCGAGATTCGGAATGAAAACCGATTTAGTCGTGACTCCGAGTGAGGAGTCGAGATTCGGAGCGAAAACCGAATTAGTCGTGTCGTGACTGCGAGTGAGGAGTAAAGATGCTATGAAAATGCTCTTTCTTATCTCAATCCGCGATGGTATGCTGACCGACGTAGTAACTGGGTACTCTCGGCGCCATCTATCGGGAAAGCCGCGCGCTGCCAGACGATCGATAATCGTGACGTGAATAGTGCATAGTGCTTCGCTGCTTGTGTAGCACTATTTTCTTGGAACCGATCGATATGACGCTTAACACGTTGAAAACTAGTTCTCGCGCCAATTGAGTAGCCTTTTATTTTCTTACTGAAGGCGCAACGCAACATTACCATACACCAGAAATTAAGAAAAAACCCTGGGTGGGCCAACTTCAAATTAAATTTTAAGATTTAATTAATACGTACACTGTCGCTAGTTAGTGCATCGTTAGTGCTTTCTAATGAACCCAATAGTTTCGCTCGTGCTATTACCATACACCAGAAATTAAGAAAAAACCCTGGGTGGGCCACCTTATAATTAAATTTTAAGATTTAATTAATACATACACTGTCGCTAGTTAGTGCATCGTTATTGCTTTCTAATGAACCCAACAATTTCATTTGTGCTATTACTAAACACTCGACATTAGGAAAAAACCCTGGGTGGGCCAACTTCAAATTAAATTTTAAGATATAATTAATTCATACACTGTCACTAGTTATTGCATCGTTAGTGCTTTATAATGAATGCCATAGTTTCATTCGTACTATTACCATACACTAGAAATTAGAAAAAAACACTAATTCGGCCAACTTCAAATTAAATTTTAAGATTTAATTAATACGTACACTGTCGCTAGTTAGTGCATCGTTAATGCTTTCTAATGAATACAATAGTTTTGTTCGTGCTATTACCATACAGTCGAAATTAAGAAAAAAATTCTGGGTGGGCCAACTTAAATTAAATTGTAGGATTTAATTCAGACGTACACTGCAACTAGTTAGTGCATCGTTAGTACTTTCTAATGAATCCAATAGTTTCGTTCGTGCTATTACCATACGCTCGAAATTAAGAAAAAACTCTTGACTGGGCCAACTTCAAATTAAATTTTAAGATTTAATGAATTGTGCCCTGTCACTAGTAAGTGTATCGTTAGTGCTTTCTAATGAACCCAATAGTTTTGTTCTTGATATTACTATACACTCGAATTGTTTTTTAAAACTCTGGGTTAGCCAACTTTAAATTAAATTTCAAGATTTAATTAATACGGACACTGTCACTAGTTAACGCATCGTTAGTTCTTTCTAATGAATCCTAATCAATGCTTTCTGTCAGGGCACTCTAAATCTATGTAAAAAAATAATATGTATTTTTTTCCAAATTAATATAAAACTTTAATTGAATTTATCTCAAAAAAATTGTTAACAAAAGGTATATAAATATTATATCACTGAATTATATTCTTTGTCTAAGAATTAAATAAAAAATTGATGGTCCTAGTTAAAATAACAAAGTTGCAACCCACAATTTCAAAACCACTAGTTGAAAAAAATTAATTTTTCGCTCAATATAATAGCCTAGTAAGTAAAATAGAAATTATTTGCTAATTGAAGCCACCTCGTAGCTCTTATAGTTCTCGAGATAGCAATAGTGTACAAAATAAAATGAACAACCTAAATAGTTTTTTCATTAAAAACTGTTATCGGCTTCAAGTAAACTATCTCCTCCGGTTGTCCAATAATACCGAAAATCTAACCATCTCTTTATACGAATGCAAAGAGTTTAAATACGGAAATTAGAAATTTTTATAAGTTTGATATATATCGTAGAGGAAAAAATCGTTACACGCAGAGAAACAAACATCATAGTAAAAATAGTAAAAACGTGTTGTGTGGACCCTAATTCGTGCTTATTCACTGAAAAATCTATCGATTTTTTTTACATCTGTTTTCTATAATTATAATTTTTTTAAAACATATTGTTTTCAGTAAACATGTCACTATATTTATTTAAAATATTAATTTGTTTTAAAAAAAATATTGCTTCACCATAACATCTTTTTTCTTAAATCACTTATTGAAACACTTATGAAACAGGCCTTACAGGGTGTTTGGTGTAACTCCGGCGCCAAGAATATTTCGTTTATTTTGAGAGATACAAGAAAATGTTAACAAGCAAACTTAAACTAGAGAAAGGTGCTTATAAAATGATTGTAGTATGAATTTTGTATCAATTCCGGTTTTAGAGGAAATTAGTACATTCGGTGACACTTTTACAGAATATTATTCTACTAGGTTTTCAAATCACCCATTTAAAATACATGGGAAAACTCAATTGATTCCAAAATCAAGCGGGCTATGCCTGGGGCTTTGTTTCTTTGATTTTGTCACCTATACCGCTATAATTGTCAAATTATGAAAGCAATACATATAAAATCTAATTATGCCTTGTTTTATACGTTTTGAAGCTTTTACAGGGAAAAGTTAAATATTAAATTTATTTTCAAATAAAAATTACCGTAGACGGGTAACACTGTAAAAATTACATATGCGCACCACCAATACTCCGTAGTTCAAGTAGAAATCACACATGACCCAAGCATATGGCAGTTGTAATGTAAATGAAGCAGATCGTCGCAAATATGCTGTATATGATGTCAAATGAAATCTTATCTAATGGGTTGTTGTACCCAAATGTAAAAAAATTAATAGCTTAATCTACTTTAATTTTTTGCATTAAGTCGTCACAAATATTTCGTGTATGATGTCAATTGAAATATTTTCTAATAGATTGCCATACCCAAATGCGAAAAATTTTATAGCTCGATCTACTTGTGTTTTTTGCGTTAAGTCGTCACAAATATGTCGTATTTGGTGTCAAATGAAATATTTTTAATGAAGGGCCATGCGCAAAATGCTAAAAATGATAAAACTAGATCGGGGATTTTTTAACTATCAAATTTTTCGCATTTGTGTAGGGCAATCTATTAGAAAATATTTCAATTGACATCATACACGATATATTTGTGACGACTTAATGTAAAAAATAGAAGTAGATTGAGCTATCCTTTTTTTTACATTTGGATATGGCAACCCATCAGAAAAGATTTCATTTGACAACATGTACAGCATATTTGCGACGATTTTATGCAAGAAAAAAAAACAAAGTGACAATTCAGAAAATTAACCCATACAAATTGTTCTACAGGTCTTCAGGATAATATAGTTATTGCATTTTATAAGTAGCCATATAGGCACAATATTAACAAAATTGAGGTACATATTAATTAAATCTTAAAATTTAATTTGAAGTTTGATCACCCAGAGTTTATTCTTAATTTCGAGTGTATGTTAATAGCACAAACGAAACTATTTGGTTCATTAGAAAGCATTACCGATGCACTAACTAGTGACAGTGTACGTAATAATTAAATCCGAAAATTTAATTTGAAGTTGGCCCACCCAGGATTTTTTCCTAATTTCTAGTGTATGATAATAGCACAAACGAAACTATTGGGTTCATTAGAAACCACTAACAATGCACTAACTCGTGACAGTGTACGTATTAGTTAAATCTGAAAATTTTATTTGAAGTTAACTCAACCAGAGTTTTTTTCTTAATTTCGAATTTACGGTAAAGGCACGAACGAAACTATTGGGTTCATTATAAAGCACTAACGATACACTAACTAGTGACAGTGTACGAATTAATTATATCTTTAAATTTAATTTGAAGTTGGCCCACCCAATGTTTTCTCCTAATTTCTAGTGTATGATAATAGCACGAACGAAACTATTGGGTTTATTAGAAAGCACTAACGATGCACTAACTGGTGACAGTGTACGTATTAATTAAATCTTAAAATTTTATCTGAAGTTAACCCACCCAGAATTTTTAGCTAATTTCGAGTGTATGGTAATAACACGAATGAAACTATTGGGTTCATTAGAAAGCAGTCACGATACACTAACTAGTGAGTGTACGTATTAATTAAATCTTAAAATTTAATTTAAAGTTGGCCCACCCAGAGTTTTTTCTTAATTTCTGGTGTATGGTAATAGCACTAACGAAACTTTTGGGATCATTTGAAAGCACTAACGATGCACTAACTAATAATATGGTAAATATTAAATAAATCTTAAAATTTATGTTGAAGTTGGCCCACCTATAATTTTTATAATTTATAGTGTATAGTAATATCACGAACAAAACTATTGGGTTCATTAGAAAGCACTAACGATACACCTACTAGTGACAGGGCACAATTCATTAAATCTTAAAATTTAATTTGAAGTTGGCCCAGTCAAGAGTTTTTTCTTAATTTCGAGCGTATGGTAATAGCACAAACGAAACTATTGGATTCATTAGAAAGTACTAACGATGCACTAACTAGTTGCAGTGTACGTCTGAATTAAATCCTACAATTTAATTTAAGTTGGCCCACCCAGAATTTTTTTCTTAATTTCGACTGTATGGTAATAGCACGAACAAAACTATTGTATTCATTAGAAAGCATTAACGATGTACTAACTAGCGACAGTGTACGTATTAATTAAATCTTAAACTTTAATTTGAAGTCGAATTAGTGTTTTTTTTTAATTTCTAGTGTATGGTAATAGTACGAATGAAACTATGGCATTCATTATAAAGCACTAACGATGCAATAACTAGTGACAGTGTATGAATTAATTATATCTTAAAATTTAATTTGAAGTTGGCCCACCCAGGGTTTTTTCCTAATGTCGAGTGTTTAGTAATAGCACAAATGAAATTGTTGGGTTCATTAGAAAGCAATAACGATGCACTAACTAGCGACAGTGTATGTATTAATTAAATCTTAAAATTTAATTATAAGGTGGCCCACCCAGGGTTTTTTCTTAATTTCTGGTGTATGGTAATAGCACGAGCGAAACTATTGGGTTCATTAGAAAGCACTAACGATGCACTAACTAGCGACAGTGTACGTATTAATTAAATCTTAAAATTTAATTTGAAGTTGGCCCACCCAGAGTTTTTTTCTTAATTTCTGGTGTATGGTAATAGCACTAACGAAACTTTTGGGATCATTTGAAAGCACTAACGATGCACTAACTAATAATATGGTAAATATTAAATAAATTTTAAAATTTATGTTGAAGTTGGCCCACCTATAATTTTTATAATTTACTTAATAATGCGATGTGCACAAACGTTCGTTTATAGTGCACTAAAAAGCACTAACGATGCACTAACTAATAAGATAAAAAAGACCGTTGATGCTATAATGGGCGGAGCTAACTTCAGGCCGGTGATCGTAGTCCCGACCTGTAGACAAAACATTGAATCCGGATCCGGATTGAAGTCTAGATCTGTCGACAAAACATCGAATCCGGATCCGGATTTAAGACGCGATCTGTAAACAAAACATCGACTCCGGATCCGGATTTAAGTCCAGATCCGTAGACAAAACATTGAATCCGGATCCGGATCCTAGTCCCGATCTGTAGACAAACTATCGAATCCGGATCCGGATCCTAGTCCCGATCTGTAAACAAAACACCAAATCCGGATCCGGATTCAAGTCCAGATCCGTAGACAAAACATCGACTCCAGATCCGGATCCAAGTCCCGATCTGTAGACAATACATCGAATCCGGATTCAGATACAAGTCTTGATCTGTAGACAAAACATCGCATCCAGAACCAGATTTGAGTCGTGATCTGTAGACAACACATCAACTCCGGATCCAGATCGAGGTCCAGATCTGGAGACAAAACATCGAATCCGGATCTGGATCCAAGTTGCGATCTGTAGACAAAATATTGACTCCGGATCCGGATCCAAGTCTAAATCTGTAGACAAAACATCGAATCCGGATCCGGATCCTAGTCCCGATCTGTAGACAAAACATCGAATCCGGACCCGGATCCAAATCCAGATCTGTAGACAAAACATTGAATCCGGATCCGGACTCTAGTCCCGATCTGTAGAAAAAACATCGAATCGACATTTGTCAACAGATAGAGACTTAGATCCGGATCCGGAGTCGATGTTTTGTCTGCCGATCGCAAATTGGATCCGGATCAGGAGTCGATGTTTTGTCTACAGATCGCGACTTAAATTCGGATCCTGATTTGGTGTTTTTTCTACAGATCGCGACTTGGATCCGGTTTCGGATTCAATGTTTTGTCTGCAGATCTCGACATTGATCCGGATCCGGAGTCGATGTTTTGTCTACAGATCGCGACTTCAATCTGGAACCGGAGTCGATGTTTTGTCTACAGATCGCGACTTAAATTCGGATCCGGATTCGATGTTTTTTCTAGAGATCGGGACTTGGATCCGGATCCGGAGTCGATGTTTTGTCTACAGATCGCGACTTCGATCTGGAACCGGAGTCGTTGATTTGTCTACAGATTGCGACTTAAATCCGGATCAGAATTCGATCCGGATCCTGATACTATGTTCTGTCTACGGTTTTGGACTTGGATGCGATTCCGGATTCAATGTTTTGCCTGCAGATCGAAACTTGGATGCGGAGTCGATGTTTTTTCTACACATCGCGACTTGGATTAGGATCCGGATTCGATGTTTTGTCTACAGATCTGGACTTGGATCCGGATCCGGTATCGATATTTTGTCTACAGATCGCGACAAATCCGGATCCGGATTCGATGTTTTCTCTACAGATCGTGACATGGATCCGGATTCGATGTTTTGTCTACAGATCGGGACTTTGATCCGGATTCAGAATCAATGTTTTGTCTACGGATCTGGAGTTGAATCCGATTCCATATTCGATGTCTTTTCTACAGATCAGGACTTGGATCCGAATCCGGAATCTATGTATTTCCACAGTTTGCGATTTTGATCCGGATTCCATGTTTTGTCTACAGATCTGGACTTGGATGCCGATCCGGATTTGATATTTTGACTACAGATTGGGACTAGGATCCGGATCCAGACTAAATATTTTGTCATCAGATCTACACTTGGATCGAAGTTCGAAGTCGACGTTTTGTCTACAGATCGCGACAAATCCGGATCCGGATTCGATGTTTTCTCTACAGATCGTGACATGGATCCGGATTCGATGTTTTGTCTACAGATCGGGACTTTGATCCGGATTTAGAATCAATGTTTTGTCTACGGATCTGGAGTTGAATCCGATTCCATATTCGATGTCTTTTCTACAGATCAGGACTTGGATCCGAATCCGGAATCTATGTATTTCCACAGTTTGCGATTTTGATCCGGATTCCATGTTTTGTCTACAGATCTGGACTTGGATGCCGATCCGGATTTGATATTTTGACTACAGATTGGGACTAGGATCCGGATCCAGATTAAATATTTTGTCATCAGATCTACACTTGGATCGAAGTTCGGAGTCGACGTTTTGTCTACAGATCGCGACTTGGATCCGAACCAAAATCGATATTTTGTCTACGGATCTTGGATCCGGATCCGGATTGGATGTTTTATCAACGAATCTGGACTTTGATTCGGATCCGGATTCAATGTTTTGTCTACAGATTTGAACTTAGATCTGGATACGGAGTCGATGTTTTGTTTACAGATTGCGACTCCTGATTTGATATTTTGTTTACAAATCGGGATTTGGATCCGGATCCGGATGCGATGTTTAGTCTACAGATCGGGACTTTGATCCGGATTCAGAAACAATATTTTGTTTACGGACCTGGAGATGAATCCGATTCCGGATTCGATGTCTTGTCTACAGATCAGGACTTGGATCTGGATACGGAGTCGATGTTTTGTCTACATATTGGGACTTGGATCCAAATCTGGATTCGATGTTTTGTCTACAGATCAGGACTTCGATCCGAATCCGGATTCGATGTTTTGTCTACAAATCGGGACTTGGATCCGGATCCGGAGTCGAAGTTTTGTCTACGGATCTGGACTTGAATACGGATCCGAATTTGATGTTTCGTTTACAGATCGGGACTAAGATCCGGATTCGATGTTTTGTCTACAGAACGGGACTTGGATCCGGATTCGATGTAACTTCTACAGTTTAGAACTTGCTTTCGCATCCGGATTCCATGTTTTGTCTGCAGATCGGGACTCGATGTTTTGTCGACAGAACGGGACTTGGATCCGGATTCGATGTAACTTCTACTGTTCAGAACTTGCTTTCGCATCCGGATTCCATGTTTTGTCTGCAGATCGGGACTTCGATCCGAATTCAGAATCAATGTTTTATCTACAGATCTGTAGACAAAACATTGACTCCGGATCCGGATCCAAATCGTTATCTGAAAACAAAACATCAAATCCGGATCCAGATATAAGTCGCGATCTCTGGAAAAAACATTGACTCCGGATCCGGATTCGGATATGGATCCAAGTCCAGATCTGTAGACAAAATATCGAATACGGTTCCGGATTTAAGTCGCGATCTGTAGACAAAACATCGACTCCGGATCCGGATCCAAGTCGCGATCTGTAGACAAAACATTGATTTCGAATCCGGGTTTAAGTCGCTATCTATAGGCAAAACATCGAATCCGGAATCGGATCCAAGTCCATATCTGTCGACAAAACATTGATTCCGAATCCGGATCAAAGTCCCGATCTGTAGACGAAACTTGGAATCCGGATCCAAGTTCCGAACTGTAGACAAAACATCGAATCCGGAACCAGATTTAAGTCGCGATCTGTAGCCAAACATTGACTCCGGATCATGATCCAAATCCAGATCTGTAGTCAAAACATCAAATCGGGCCCATATCCAATTCGCGATCTGTAGAGAGAACATCGACTCCGGATCCAGATCCAAGTTAAATCTGTAGACAAAACATTGAATCCGGATCCGGAACCTAGTCTCGATCTGTACACAAAACATCGAATCCGGATCCGGATTTAAGTCGCGATTTGAATACAAAACATCGTCTCCGTTTCAGTTTCGAGGTCGCGATCTGTAGACAAAACGTCGACTCCGGATCCGGATCCATGTCGATATCTGTAGACAAAACATTAAATCCGGATCCGGATTTAAGTCGTGCTTTGAAAACAAAACATCGACTCCGGATCCGGATCTATATTGCGATCTGTAGAGAAAACATCGACTCCGGATCCGGATCCAAGTCCTTATCTGTTGACAAAACCTCGAATCTGGATCCGGATTATATTCCAGATCTGTAAGCAGAACATCGATTCTGGATCAGGATCCTTTGCCCGATCTGTAGACAAAACATGAAACCCGGATCCCGATCCAAGTCCCGACTGTAGACAAAATGTCGAATCCGGATCCGTAGCCAAGTCCATATCTGTAGACAAATCATCGAATCCGGATCCGGTTCCAAATCCAGATTCGTAGACAAAACATCGAATCTATATCCGGATCAAAATTTTGATCTGTAGACAAAACATCGAATCCGGATCCGCATACAAGTTTAGATCTGTAGAAAATACATCGAATCCGGATCCGGATCCAATTCTAGATCCGTAGACAAAATATCGATCCGGATCCGGATTTATGTCCAGATCTTTAGACAATACATTGAATCCGGATCAGGTTCCAAGTCGCGAAGTGTTGACAATACGTCGAATCCGGATCCGGATTTAAGTCGCGATCTGTAGCCAAACATTGACTCCGGATCATGATCCAAATCCAGATCTGTAGTCAAAACATCAAATCGGGCCCATATCCAATTCGCGATCTGTAGAGAGAACATCGACTCCGGATCCAGATCCAAGTTAAATCTGTAGACAAAACATTGAATCCGGATCCGGAACCTAGTCTCGATCTGTACACAAAACATCGAATCCGGATCCGGATTTAAGTCGCGATTTGAATACAAAACATCGTCTCCGTTTCAGTTTCGAGGTCGCGATCTGTAGACAAAACGTCGACTCCGGATCCGGATCCATGTCGATATCTGTAGACAAAACATTAAATCCGGATCCGGATTTAAGTCGTGCTTTGAAAACAAAACATCGACTCCGGATCCGGATCTATATTGCGATCTGTAGAGAAAACATCGACTCCGGATCCGGATCCAAGTCCTTATCTGTTGACAAAACCTCGAATCTGGATCCGGATTATATTCCAGATCTGTAAGCAGAACATCGATTCTGGATCAGGATCCTTTGCCCGATCTGTAGACAAAACATGAAACCCGGATCCCGATCCAAGTCCCGACTGTAGACAAAATGTCGAATCCGGATCCGTAGCCAAGTCCATATCTGTAGAGAAATCATCGAATCCGGATCCGGTTCCAAATCCAGATTCGTAGACAAAACATCGAATCTATATCCGGATCAAAATTTTGATCTGTAGACAAAACATCCAATCCGGATCCGCATACAAGTTTAGATCTGTAGAAAATACATCGAATCCGGATCCAATTCTAGATCCGTAGACAAAATATCGATCCGGATCCGGATTTATGTCCAGATCTTTAGACAATACATTGAATCCGGATCAGGTTCCAAGTCGCGAAGTGTTGACAATACGTCGAATCCGGATCCGGATTTAAGTCGAGATCTGCAGACAAAACATCGACTCCGGACCCGGATCTGAGTCGCGATCTGTAGACAAAACATAGAATCCGGATCTGGGCCCAAGGCAAGATCTGTAGACAAAATATCATATATGGATCCGAGTCGCGATCTGTAGACAATACATCGACTCCGGATCCGGATCCAAGACCCAATCGGTAGAAAAAACATCGAATCCGGAACCGGATCCAAGTCCAGGTCTGTAAACAAAACATTGTATCTAATTCCGGTTCCAAATTACGATCCGTAGGCAAAACATCAACTCCGGATTCGGATCCAAGGCCCGATATGTAGAGAAAACATCAAATATAGATCTGGAACCAAGTCCTGATCAGTAAACAAAACATCGAATCCGGATCCGGATAAAATTCCAGATCCGTAGACAAAACATCGAATCCGGATCCAAGTCCAGATCCGTAGTCAAAACATCAACTCCGGATCAGGATTTTAGTCCAGATATGTAGAAAAAAACATTGTATCCGGACCAAATTGTGGACAAAACGTCGAATCTGAATCCGGATTTAAGTCACGATCTGCAGACAAAACATCGACTCCGGATTAGGATCCAAGTCGCGATCTGTAGACAAAACATCGAATCTAGATCCGGGTCCAAGTCCAGATTAATAGACAAAACATTGAATCCGGATCCGGATTTTAGTCCCGATCTGTAGACAAAATATCGAATCCGGATCCGGATCCTACTCCCGATCAGTAGACAAAACATCGAATCCGGATACGGATCCAAATCCAGATCCGTAGACAAAACGTCGACTCCGGATCCGGTTTTAAGTCCCGATCTGTAGACAAAACATCTAATCCGAATCTGGATCCAAGTCCAGATCTGTACACAAAACATAGAATTCGGATGCGGATATTAGTCGAGATCTGTGGAAATACATCGGATCCGGATCAATGTCCCGATCTATATCCGGATCCGGATTTAATTCGCGATCGGACCCAAGTCGCGATCTGTAGACAAAACTTCGAATCCGGATCCGGATCCAAGTCAAGATCTGTAGACAAAATATCATATCCGGACCCGGATCACAGTTGCGTTCTGCAGGAAAAACATTGAATCCGGATCCGGATCCAAGTCCCGATCTTTAGACAAAACATCAAATCCGGATCCGGATCCAAGTCCAGATCTGTAGACAAAATATCGAATCCGGATCCAGATCTAAGTTTCGATCTTCAGACAAAACATCGAATCCGGATCCAAGTCCAGATCTGTAGACCAAACATTGACTCCGGATCCGGAATCGGATTCAACTCAAGATCCGTAGGCAAAATATCGATTCTGGATACGAATTCAAGTCATGATCTGTAGACAAAACATCGAATCCGGTTCCGGATTTAAGTCGCCATTTGTAGACAAAACATCGTCTCCGTTTCAGTTTCGAAGTCGCGATCTGTAGACAAAACGTCGACTCCGGATCCGGATCCACGCCGAGATCTATAGAGAAAACACCAAATCCGGATCCGGATTTAAGTCGTGCTTTGAAAACAAAACATCGACTCCGGATCCGGATCCAAGTCACGATCTGTAGACAAAACATCAAATCCGGATCCGGATCGAAATCAAGATCTAGACAAAATATCATATCCGGATCCGGATTACAGTCGCGATCTGCAGACAAAACATCGACTCTGGATCCGGCTCCAAGTCCCGATCTGTTAAAAAAACATCAAATCCGGATCCGGTTCCAAGTCAAAACATCGTATCTGGATCCGGATCCAAGTATCGATCCGTAGGCAAAACATCAACTCCGGATTCGGATCCAAGTCCCGGTCTGTAGAAAAAACATCGAATCCGCATCTGGACCCAAGTCCCAATTTGTAGACATAACATCGACTCCGATCCGGATCTAAGTTCAGATCTAAAGACAAAACATTGAATTCTGATCCGGATCCTAGTCCCGATCTGTAGACAAAACATCGAATCCGGATCCGGATCCAAATCCAGATCCGTAGAAAAGACATCGACTCCGGATTTAGATCTAGTCCCGATCTGTACACAAAACAGAATCCGGATCCGGAGCCTAGTCGCGATCTGTGAAAATACATCAATTCCGGATCCAAAACCTGATCTGTAGAAAGGACACCGAATCCGGATACGGATTCAACTCAAAATCCGTAGACAAAACATTGATTCTGAATCCGGTTAAAGTCCCAATCTGTAGACAAAACATCGTATCCGGAATCGAATCCAAGTCCAGATCTGCAAAAATACATTGATTCTGAATTCGGATCAAAGTTCCGATCTGTAGACAAAACATCGAATCCGGATCCGGATTAAAGTCCAGATCTGCAGACAAAACATCTAATCCGGATCCGGATTTATGTCGCGATCTGTAGACAAAATATCGATTCCGGTTCCGGATTCAAGTCCAGATCTGTAGACAAAACATCGTATCTGGATCCGGATCCAAGTGTCGATCCGTAGGCAAAACTTCGACTCCGAATTCGAATCCTAATCCCGATCTGTAGAAAAATCGTCGAATCCGGATTTGGAACCAAGTCCAGAGTCGCCATTTGTAGACAAAACATCGCATCCGGATCCAGATCCAAGTCCAGATCTGTAGAAAAACATCGAATCCGGATCCGGATCCAAGTTACGAACTGTAGACAAAACATCGACTCCGGATCCGGCTCCAAGTCCAGATCTATAGACAAAACATTAAATCCGGACCAGGATCTTAGTCCCAATATGTAGGCAAAACATCGATTCCGGATACAAATCCAGATCTGTAGACAAAACATCTACTCCGGATCCGGATCCAAGTCCAGATCCGTAGACAAAACATTGAATCCGGATCATAGCTCGTACCTGTAGACAAAACATCGAATCTGGATCCGAATCCAAGTCCTGATCTGTACACAAGACATCGAATCCGGAATCGGATTCAACTCAAGATCCGTAGACAAAATATCGATTCTGGATCCGAAGTCAAGTCCCGATCTGTAGACAAAACATCGAATCCGGTTCCGGATTTAAGTCGCCATCTGTAGACAAAACATCGTCTCCGTTTCAGTTTCGAAGTCGCGATCTGTAGACAAAACGTCGACTCCGGATCCGGATCCATGTCGAGATCTGTAGACAAAACATCAAATCCGGATCCGGATTTAAGTCGTGCTTTGAAAACAAAACATCTACTCCGGATCCGGATCCAAGTCGCGATCTGTAGACAAAACATCAAATCCCGAACCGGATCGAAGTCAAGATCTATAGACAAAATATCATATCCGGATCCGGATTACAGTCGCGATCTGCAGACAAAACATCGACTCCGGATCCGTATCCAAGTCCCGATCTGTTGAAAAAACATCAAATCCGGATCCGGATCCAAGTCAAAACATCGTATCTGGATCCGGATCCAAGTGTCGATCCGTAGGCAAAACATCGACTCCGAATTCGAATCCTAGTCCCGAACTGTAGAAAAAACATCGAATCCGGATCTGGACCCAAGTCCAGATCAGTAGACAAAACATCGAATCCGGATCCGGAGCCAAGTCCCAATTTGTAGACATAACATCGACTCCAGATCTGTACACAAAACGTAGATTCCGGATCCGGATCCAAGTCGCGATTTGTGGAAATACATTGACTCCGGATCCGGATCCAAGTCCTGATCTGCAGACAAGGTATCGAATCTGAAATCGAATTCAACTCAAGACCCGTAGACAAAACATTGATTCTGAACTTGGATCCAAGTCCCGATCTGTAGACAAATCATCGAATCCGGAGTCGGATCCTAGTTTAGATCTGTAGACAAAACAGTGACTCCGGATCCAGATCCAATTCCAGATCTGTAGACAAAACATCGACCCTGGATCCGGATCCAAATCCATATCTGTAGACACAACATCGAATCCGAATCCGGATCCAAGTCCCAATTTGTAGACATAACATCGACTCCGATCCGGATCTAAGTTCAGATCTAAAGACAAAACATTGAATTCAGGATCCGGATCCAAGTCGCGATCAGTAGACAAAACATTGAATTCAGATCCAGGACCAAATCTGTAGACAAAACATTGAATCCGGATCCAAGTCGCGACCTGTAGACAAAACATCGGCTCCGGATCCAGATCCAAGTCGCGATCTGTAGATAAAACATCGACTCCGGATCAGGATTCAAGGCGCAATCTGTAGACAAAACATCAAATCCGGATCCGTATCTAAGTTCAGATCTGTAGACAAAACATTGAATCCGGATCCGGATCCAAGTCGCAATCTGTAGACAAAACATCAAATCCGGATCCGGATCCAAATCGCGATCTGTAGACAAAACATCAAATACAGATCCAGATTTAAGTTGCGACCTGTAGACAAAACATCGACTCCGGATCCGGATCTAAGTCCCTATCTGTTGACAAAACGTCGAGGCCGAATTCGAATCCAAGTCCAGATCTGTAGACAAAACATCGACTTCGGATCCAGATCCAAGTCGCGATCTGTAGACAAAACATCAATTTCGGATCCGGATCCAGGTCGCGATCTGTTATCAAATCATTGGCTCCGGATCCGGATCTAAGTTGAAATTTGTAGACGAAACATCAAATCCGAAACCAGATTTAAGTTGCGATCTGTAGACCAAATATCGACTCCGGATCCGGATCCAAGTCGCGATCTGTAGACAAAACATCAACTCCAGTTCCGGATCCAAGTCGAGATCTATAGACAAAACATCGACTCCGGATCCGTATCCAAGTCGCGATTGGTAGACAAAACATTGACTCCGGTTCCGGATCTATGTCGCGATCTGTAGATAAAACATCGATTCCGGATCCGGATCAATGTCGCGATCTGTAGACATAACATTGACTCCGGAACCGGATCTAAGTCTAGTTCCGTAGACAAAACATTCAATCCGGATACGGATACAAGTCCAGATCAGTAGACAAATCATTGACTCCGGCTCCAGATCCAAATCGCGATCAGTAGGCAAAACATCGGTTTGGTTCCGGATCCAAAACGCGATCTGTGGACATAACATCGATTCCGGATCCGGATCTAAGTCGCGATCTGTAGACAAAACATCGACTCCGGATACGGATCTATGTTCAGATCTGTGGGCAAAACATTGAATCCGGTTCCAGATCCAAGTCGCAAACTGTAGACAAAACATCAAATCCGGATCCGGATCCAAGTCCAGATCTGTAGACAAAACATTGAATCCGGATCCGGATCCTAGTCGCGATCTGTTGACAAAACATAAAATCCGGATCCAGATTTGTAGACTAAATATCGACTCCGGATCCGGATCCAAGTCGCGATCTTTAAACACAACATCGATTCCAAAACCGGATCCAAGTCGCGATCTGTAGACAAAACATTGGTTCCACATCCGCAACCAAGTTCAGATCTGTAGACAAAACATCGAATCCGGATTAGGATCCAGGTCCAAATCTGTAGACAACACATTGAATCCGGATCCGGATCCAAGTCCAGATCTGTAGACAAAACATTAAATTCGGATCCAGATTTAAGTTGCAATCTGTAGACTAAATATCGATTCCGGATCCAAGTCGCGATCTTTAGACAAAACATCGATTCCGGATCCGGATCCAAGTCGCGATCTTTAGACAAACCATCGATTCCGGATTCGGATGCAAGTCGCAATCTGTGGACAAAACATTGTTTCCAGATCCGGAACCAAGTTCAGATCTGTAGACAAAACATCGAATCCGGGTTAGGATCCAGGTCCAAATCTGTAGACAAAACATTGAATCCGGATCCGGATCCAACTTGCGATCTGTAGACAAAGCATCAAATCCGGATCCGGAGACAAGTCCAAATCTGTAGACAAAACATTGAATCCGGATCCGGATCCGAGTCGCAATCTGTAGACAAAACATCGACTCCGGATCCGGATCCAAGTCGCGATCTGTAGATAAAACATCGACTCTGGATCAGGATTCAAGGCGCAATCTGTAAACAAAACATCAAATCCGGATCTGAGTTCAGATCTGTAGACAAAACATTGAATCCGGATCCAAGTCGCAATCTGTAGACAAAACAACAAATCCGGATCCGGATCTAAGTCGCGATCTGTAGATAAAACATCGACTCCGGATCCGGATCCAAGTCGCAATCTGTAAACAAAACATCAAATCCGGATCCAGATTTAAGTTGCGATCTGTAGACCAGATATCGACTCCGGATCCGGATCCAAGTCGCAATCTGTAGACAAAACATCAATTTCGGATCCGGATCCAGGTCGCGATCTGTAGACAAATCATTGGCTCCGGATCCGGATCTAAGTTGAAATTTGTAGACGAAACATCAAATCCGAAACCAGATTTAAGTTGCGATCTGTAGACCAAATATCGACTCCGGATCCGGATCCAAGTCGCGATCTGTAGACAAAACATCAACTCCAGTTCCGGATCCAAGTTTCGATCTGTAGACAAAACACCGACTCCGGATCCGTATCCAAGTCGCGATTGGTAGACAAAACACTGACTCCGGTTCCGGATCCAAGTCGTGATCTATAGACAAAACATCGACTCCGGATCCGGATCAATGTCGCGATCTGTAGACATAACATTGACTCCGGACCCGGATCTAAGTCTAGTTCCGTCGACAAAACATTCAATCTGGATCCGGATACAAGTCCAGATCTGTAGACAAAACATCGACTCCGGCTCCGGATCCAAATCGCGATCAGTAAGCAAAACATCGATTTCGGATCCGGATCCAAATCGCGATCTTTAATAATAATAATAATAATAATATTTATTTAGATTAGCATATAGCTAGTATATACATGAAATATACAAGTAATAATTACAAAAAATATTAAATGTGTAGTGTCATACAATTCCCTTAACTTTTTCTTAAAATTTTGTACAGTTTTACAATTTTTAATTTCGTCCGACAATTTGTTAAATACAATTAATCCATTATGGAACAGTGAGTTATTTGTTGCACTTTTTCTTTTAGTCGATACAAAAAAATGTTCTCGTTGGCGTGTGTTGTAATTGTGTACATCTTTAGCTACATAGAGATTATTCAACATTTATTCCGGACAAATTTGTTGTGTCATTTTATAAATTATTACCAAAGTATTAAACTCACATAACTGCTTTACATTTAACCAGTTCAGAGTTTTTAACATTTTGTCTACATTAGTAAATCTATTACAATGCAATATTATTCTCATTGCTCTATTTTGCAGTTTTTGTAATTTATCGAGGTCTTGTTTTGTACAGGAAAACAAAATTGTACTACAGTAACTAAAATGAGGGTGAATAATTGTATTATAAACTAATGTTCTACTCTATAACGATAAGTTTTGAGAAATTTTATAAAAGAATTTTAGTTTTTTTGCAATTTTTTTTACAAAGATATTGTACATGTAACTAAAATTTCAGTTTTCTATCAATTACTACCCCCAAATACTTAATGTCTTCAACTATCTCCAGTTCACAATTACCTAACTTTACGCTATATTTGTTATGTTTTATGTGCTCATATTTCTTATCACTACACAATATCATAGTTTTAGTCTTTGTAGTATTCAGCTTCAATTTATTAAAATTCATCCATAACTGAACCTTTTGCAATTCCTCGTTGACAGTTTTGAACAGCTTATCATTATCTTTACTATTAAAATAAATTAAAGTGTCATCCGCAAAAAGATGAATACTACAATTTTCTAACATTTTGACTATATCGTTTATGTACAACAAAAATAGAATAGGGCCTAAAACACTGCCTTGTGGTACACCTATGTTATTTGTAATTGGTTCTGATGAAATATTTTGAATTTTTACAATTTGTGTTCTCCCGGATAAATAACTTTGAAACCAGCGGTAAACTGTGTTTTCAAATCCATAATTGTAAAGTTTTTGTAATAAAATTTTTCGATCTACTGTTTCAAAAGCACGCTTAAGGTCTAAGAAAACTGCACAAACAGCATTATTATCATCCAGTTTCAATTTCCAATCATTAATTACAAAATTTAAGGCTGATTCACACGAATGGTTTTTACGAAATCCTGACTGTTCTAGTGGTAAAATATTGATTTGTTCAATATATTCCATCATTTGTCTGTACACAATAATTTCCAGTATTTTTTTCTATAGCTGGTAGCATATTTACCGGACGAAATTCTTCTACTTTTTTAGTATTATGTACTTTCGGGATAGGCATTATTGTTGCCAGTTTTAATTTATCTGGAAATATGCCATGTTCTAATGAGTTGTTAATTATGTTTAGCAAAGGATATCCAATTACATGAAAATGACATTTTATAAATTTCATTCCAATACCGTCTGTACTATTTTTATTTTTTTGGCTAAAAATTACTGATTTAAGATCATGAATTGATATCATATTAAAAGAATTAAAGGAAACATTAGGTTGCACAATTCGTTCTAGGTGAACAACATCAATAATACTACTTACATAATAATCATTAAATGTGTTTGCAATTAAGTTAGGATTTGTAATTTTGTTTTCACCCAGAAAAATTTCATTATAATTGCATTCTTTATCACATGACAACAATGTCTTTAAAGTTTTCCACATTTGAATTGAGTTATTTTTACAATTGTCTATAAGTGAATTATAGTATATTTGTTTTTCGTTTCTAATAACTGATACAGTTAAATTTCTAAAATATTTCTACGTATTCCAGTCATCCATTTCCCTAGTTAAAATAAATTTTTTATATGACTCATCTCGTTTTTTTACTACATCTAAAACTTTGTTATTATACCACTTATTTTTATATTTTACAACTTTATTTTTAATTGTTGTGCAATTATTTAAAGAATTTAGAATATTCTCGTGAAACTTATCAAAACAATTATTAACATTAGTGCATTCATATTTCCAGTCGCATTTTAGCAAAGAATCTTGTAACAATTCATAATTCACATGCTTATAAGTTCTAATCTCAGTTTTTTCACTAACTCACGAAGACAGATGCTAATAATATCATGATCCGTAATTTTTGGTGTTCTTATCACTTCACATTGTACAGTATAATTATTAGTAATGACTAAAACAACCATCGTTTTAGACTGGGCCACTATTCTCGTATATTCTGTCACTATTTGTTTATATCTAAGAGTCTGCACTAAATATTTAAGTTTTGTGGAATAATAATAACTAAAGTCAGACCAGTCAATGTTGAAATCCCCTACTAATATGTGAGTATCTTTAACACAGTTATCGCACCAAGTTTCAAAAAATTCTAAAAACTCTGCAATGCTACTGCTCGGCGATCGATATAGTACAAATATGTAGAACTTATCAATTTTCACTGACACGTACCACCACTTGGGTTCATTAGCACAATTTTCTTTAACACAATAGTTAGTACCTTTTTTTATATAGACTAACACGCCTCCGGTCATTCTGCTTAGTGAGTTGCAACGAATAATATTATAATCCGGAATAAAAAGCTCTGCATCCGATATGTCGTCAGTTGTTCTTGTTTCAGAGAGGCATAAAGCTAACGGATTTTCATTGAAGCAAAGTTATAATATTTCATTTTTATTAGTTAAAAAGCTACGTGCATTGAGGTAAATGACTTTGTCATTTGAGCCCTTGGAATTTTTCTTTGATTGCTATATATATTTAGTTTTATTTTTTTGCATTTCAATTTTTTTTACATAAAACTGGGCAATTAATATCAATTGCTGAGTGAGAAGTGTCAAATTTGAGATTGAATTTTTTGTTTGCAAATAAGCAGTTAACGCACTTGTAAAAATTGTCAGTGCACTCTTTAAAATTATGCTCACCAGCACATTTTGTACAAGCTTCTTTATTGTTACACTCTTTAGATTTATGATTATAACCCCCACACTTGAAACATCTAAGTATGTTATATTCTTCATATACTGGATATCTCTGCCACCCAATATTTAATTTTCCCTGTCTAATACTTTTTTGGAACGTTTCTCCATCGGTTTCAATTATTAAATTATGTTTCTGAGATTTCTCATATATTTTTTTGACATTGAGAATAGAAGTCTCCAAAATTATTTCTTCATTTTGTTTTCTTAAAGAATTTATTATTTCTGTTTCTTCAATGTTATTATTAATACCAACTATTTTAAATACAGGGTTTCTAAGTGCGCGTAGAGTAACATCATATTTAGTTCCGAGTTTCTTGGAGACTTCTCCTTGAAGCTTCTTATGTATAGCAATACCTCCGTTTTTTACATTTTTTAGCCCTGATATTCCAACAGACAGTTGTGGTGGACTAATATTTTGTTTTAAATCACCTCTTGTTTTTGTACTTGACTGATCAGATTTAGGTTTTACAATAATAGATGGATTATTAATTACATCAGAGAATAATTTTTTAGTGCTTGTATTATTAACTTTTGGCTCAACTTAATTTTTTCTAATAAATTTGTTATCATTTTTTTCAAAATATCAATCTCTTCCTTATACTTTTTGAATTCATTATTAATTAATTCTTTAACATCCTGGACAGGTATTAAAGTGTTGGTTGAGCAAACACTGCAACACCATTTAACTCCATCAATTGCTTCAATTACTGTAAAGTCTTTGTCTTTAATACCCACACATTTAATGTGGAACCATCTCTTACAACTTCCATCACATCCTATTATTTTACTTTCATCGAATTTTTTATTGCATTTTGCACAGCTTTTAGCTTCTAAACTGTCTTCCAGGTTTGTCATGGTTCCCACTTTTGATGGTCACTGGTTTTTTCGCCAGCGTACATCTAGATGCGCAAACACTTAAGGTGAAATGATACCCCAGCGCGCGAAATTCAAAATTAGTAAAATGGTTTTTCATTTTTTATTTAAAATTTTGTAATGTAATATGATTTCTTTGTATACAAAAATAAAAAGGGTAAAATTTGCCATGAAAACAAAATAGTTTCGATAATATTTGTATGTATTTATTCACCCAAAATAATATTTTCAATATTATTTTGAATATATCTCCAGTTCAAAACCTACAATTTTGATTAAATTTACAGTAAATATTTATAACAGGGTAAGGAATAAAATATGTGAAAATTAAGAAAAATGATTTTTGAGAACAATTTTAAAAATCCAAAAAACCTACTTTTTTCATACATTTTAATGTTTTTCTTCTATACTAAACCTACAATTTTGTTCATACTTTAATATGTTTTGAAGAATATTATTATACATAACATATAAAAAAAAAATCAAAAATTAAATTTCGGGAACATACTTAAAAAAAATAAAATGTTAAATTTTATTTAATTTCTCAAGTCTGTGAAATTCCATTCCTAAAATTTGTTTAGTATTGCGTTCTGTACACATTTTTGTATTTCTTAGGCAAGTATTTTAAATATTTATCGTTTAATATAGAAGATATTGATAATTAAAACACATTCGGTAAGTATTTTTATCAAATATCAGGAAGTGGCGCTATGAGTAGACCTAGCGGTGCATAGATGAACTATAATGAAATCGGTGACTCCATGGAAAATAGACAAATTGAAGTGAATAACAATTACATACGTTTAATTTAATTTTATATATTAAATTTATACGCCGATATTTTAACTTAAAAATTAAAAGTAGGTAATTTTTTTAGAAATTTCCAAAGAAATTACGTTCTATAGGTACGCACTAGTCATTGGTATTGTTAGTGTTACTATGAATACAAAAAATTATAAATAGTTCCCAATAATTATTTTCATTAAAATGTAAAATTTTATTAATTATTAAATTCAAATTGTAGGTATAGGCTCGTATATGCTTACTTCGTGTTAGTGCTTTATCTAATCATGAAAAAATTACAAATTTATACTAATATATATATATATATATATATATATATATATATATATATATATATATATATATATATATATATATATATATATGACGGCTTGTGGGTCGGATAACAGGGTGGGCGACACAAAAAGCAATAACAAAAAATTGAAGGGAAAAATGCGTACAAGTATATACGGAGTGTCTACTTTTTGTTAAAATTTTAATTTGGCGATATCGTTTTATCTTTTATCTATCAATTTTATAAAAAATGTGTAATGTTCAGAATGAAAATGTACATCGATAAGTATCAAATTTGTTGTTAAATTGTTTATGTACGAGTTACAAGCAAAAGAAAATCCATGAATTAAGGCAATTATCAAAGTGCCTTGAAAAATAAGACAATAACATATGTTTGATGTTTCTGACATATATTTCATTTGATATTGTTATTATTAGAATCTGTGATTAATTTTTTACTTCTATTAAATCTTCCTATTATTCTAATAAAAATAAAATTTTAAAAATATGAGATTTATCAGAAACAACAAACATTTGTATATTATTAGGAGGAGAAAGCGGTCATTGTGTTGAATTCAGTTATTGCGGCCGAGGAGCTAGCCAAGGTCAGGCAAGCTGGGTAAAATAAAAAAAGGGCATTCTACTCCGAATGACATATACTAATTTTTCTTCAAGTGTATCACATAAATTTTGACATTTTTCTGAAATTTTTTTAATTGTAGAATTTGCAATTTCAGCCAAAGCTGGCTGTGTACACTACAAACCATAAACGATACAACTGTCAAATAACAATTTTCAATTTTCTGTGTTGCTGTGCTGTAGCGACTGCCGCCGCCAGCAGTGAATAAACACGCTAACAATTTTTTACTAGTACAATAATAACAACATTTTTGTACTAGTATGACAATGAATATCTTCTACAGTGTGTGTACAGTAGCATGTGAATATAGCAATACGCTTAAAGAAAAAAAAATATTATTGTCTTTTTGTCATGCTACGCTAATAATTGCCTTAAATCGCATATTTTCTTTTGCTTCCAACTTGTACATACGAAATAATTTAACAACAAACTGAATACTCATCCATGCACAAATTTTAACATTAAATTTGCCGTTCGAGAAAAAAAAGTAGACACCCGTTATGTTTCCATTAATATTGGATATTAAGTAATTATTTCTCTAATGATAATAGCAATAATAATGAAAGTGCTAATCATCTGTCTCATACTCAGCATTGAATTTCCGAGGCAAAGCTACGGACGAGTACGGCGTAAGGCTAAGGCTCTGATCACATAATAGTTAGTTATGTGATCAGGGGCTAAGGCTAGAGCAGGGAGCCAGGGACGAACGATTGGCTACCTGTTCCCAGTCCTATAAGCAGGGCACGTGTTTGGATCTAAGGGCAGGGGTCAAGGGGTGCGACTGTACAGCTGTGCTGCACAGGCGAAAGTACATTTTCTTTTGTAGCTTGTATAAATAAATAAAAAAAATAGAAATTTTATATGCTACTTTTCTAAAATTGATTTTAACATACATATTATGATACTAGACAAAAAATAAATACCCGTATTTTTTTTCAATCAATTAATTATTTGTAGTTTATTAGAAAACAATTATTATTAAAAATTTGGGGAAGGGATATGCAGACTGAGAGGAAAATTGATAGTTATAGCCACCTGTCGCCTTGACACATGCCACAACATAATCACGACGCTGGTCTATAACTACCTTCTTCCATCCCTGTCTACGTGTCTTCTTCCACGATCCTACCTTGATAGCGTCACATATCCCATCTCCAAAATATTATATTTAATAATTACAATACTATTATAAACACATGTTTAGTTAGTTTTTTTTTTATTATAATAATGAGAGTAATGAGACGCTAGTGTTTAATTTTTATATTTTATGACATATTGAAATTCGATTATAGTCACATACCCCCAAAATGAATTTTTCCAAAAGTCGGAAAATTATTTCTTATTATTTATTTAATTCTTGAAGTGTACATTTTTAGTGTCACTCCTCAGCATGAAATTTTTAATAGTAACAATTAGAAATTTATTTATTGCCTATTCATGTGATTAGATAAATCATTATTTTGAATAAAATTTTTGTGTTGGTCAATGGCACTAAAAATGAACACTTGAAGAATAAAATAAATAATAAGAAATAATTCTCTGTATTCTGGAAAAATTCTTTTTGATTTAGAATCAGTACATTGAAATGTATACCATCCTTTTTTTACCCTTTTTTAACACCCTGCGCAGATAATCATATTTCAAAATAAAATAAAAATGTTTGGTCGGTGTTACGTTATCATAAAATACATATCTGTAGTACATAAAATAATTACATTTGATTTGCAATTTTATCACTTTCATTTTTTAATATTTAAGTTAATTTTTCGCTTTAATACAGGGAGTTATATGTAAGTAAAGTGGCATACGTTACCACTAATAAACACGGTTGCAATGTATCGTAATCTGCAATTATTTCTTTTCTAATGTAGGGTAGGTATTTGTTGCAATTGTAAAAGCACTTCAAGATAAACCAAAAACAATTATTTATTTGAATAAAATATTATTTAAAACTCACATCAGTTAGAGTGAAAATAACAAGACTTGTCATTCTTGAAGGTTTGAAGTCAGAAGCGAAATATAATGGATAAACACTTTTTACTAATGGCACTGTTTTGGAGCACTTCTCCGTAAACCAAACGCACGTCGGTGTATTCTTAATTAGTAAAAGTAACAGGCATTTTTGAACAACTTAATTTTTAAATTTTAATTTAATAAGTAGGTATAGTTTTTAACTTAATAGTATAGCTTGTTCGTAATTATCGACTTTAGAGTCCCGTAACTTTTACAACTGCAAAATATTTTTCAGATTATAACTTTATTCAATTCTCTTTATCATACTATGAACTTACAGAACAGCCTGTATATTGTCACGGAGAATATCTACATTTTTATCTTTTGTTGTTTTGACAAATTAATATGTCTGATTTTTAAATACAGTGAGTATTGCGTCATCCGTCAACTTTACACATTTTCTTTTTAAAACCAAACGTGTATCATGTGACGTAATGGATTCATGTTCACGAAGAATAAATTTTTCGTCAAAATGCGAAAAGCAAACTGCCGAGGATATTGTAATTTTAAAATTTGATCGATGTATTCCATTTATCTATTTTTTCGCATCTCACTATCGCGTGAAAATTTGAAAACATTAGCAAATTTGGCCATGCTTGCACACAGCATTAAAAAACCATTTTTACATTTTTTTAAAATTCTTTAATCAATTAATAACAATCAACAAAAACCAAGAAAAGACTAGTACGAGAGCGTATAGAATAGTAAGATAAAACAAAATGAACCAAAGACATAAGCAAAAATATGTGTAAAAAGCAGGAATTAAAAAACTAATATTGTACTCGATAATAGACAAACCCTAAATATAACGGTGGAAGAGTTTATGTATGTAATAGAATTATTTATTTCATAATAAATGTATCAATAATTGCAAGAATATAACACAAACTAAACCATACGATCAGGATAGTGCAACTAGGGATGCGCACGATACATCGATGTTTGAGAAAAATCGATATTTAGCTTTCGATATTTTATCTTTTTCGATAATATCGATCGACATAGATATTTGTTTTCGATATTTGCTCTCGATGTTTTCAAAAATGCATTGCTAGTATGTCAAGAATTGTTAATCATAGACACGCTACTCTCCTGTATCCTTCCTTTCCTTACATATGTTTCGTCACAGTTTATATGATGTCTATTGTCTACCCTAATTTGGAGAAAATACTTCCACCATAACTGAGTATGCAAAGAAATAAAATAAAAGAGAAACGGTTATCGTATTTATTTCTGTATAGGGCGCGAGCAGACACGTGACTCGGGCGTCCTTGACGTACTTGGAATCAGCTGATTTGTGTGCGCATGTCGTTTTGACAAGAACAGTGTCACTTTGACAAGACCAATGTTTTGACTTATTTTGGTTTTGAACTGCTAAAATTAAAAATAATAACTTCTCAACAGTTCAAAATTAAAATATGTCAAAACATTGGTCTTGTCAAAGTGACATTATTCTTGTCAAAATGACAAGCGCACACAAATCAGCTGATTCCTAGCACGTCAAGGACGCTCGAGTCACGTGTCTGCTCGTGCCCTATAGTTGCGATTCAGATGTGTTTTAAATTCAGTGGTTAGTGATTACATTTGATTTTTAATAAAATAAGTTTATAGATTTGTGTATATTATAGGTACCGACATTGTTTTTTTTTATTAACTATAAAATATGAAAGCATAATAATAATAATAATAATAATAATAATAATAACTTTATTTTTTATTTGGTCTAAAGATTCCGCTTTTACAAAATATGAAAGCATATTTACTTTATATTATTTTCAAGAGTGAAAAGTCGGAAATCAGTTCATATTGTTTGTAAATATCGATGTTTTAAATTACCGATATTTTTGACCCGATATTTATACAACATTCATTTTTGTTCAAGTGTAACAGCGCAAAGTTACCCTATAATGGCCTGCCGCTGTGACAGACAGAGAGGGAATAACATACATACATTCTTGTTATCTCCAATGATCTCGATGTGAGCAACGGCTAGGAGCGGGCAGACGAGCGGCATTAGGTGCAGATGTGTTGTGTGATTGTATGCTTTTCGATTCTAATTACGGAGTTTTTTTTTTAAATATATTTTCTCTTGAAGCTTTTAACTATTTATGCTATGTTTCTAAAATTAATATTTATTATTATTATAAAGTAAAAGGACAAAACATATTTTTCATCTTGATATTACAAGTTACAAGGTAGGCGTGGCCTATTATATAGAGATCATTTTAAAGATTTGCGTATTTTTGACTCTAACCATCTATATATATTTTAAACTCATTTCTTGGAATACATAAATCCAAATTAAATTTCATTTGAAATGGAGATTTGTGACACTAGATCTGCAAACTCATTGCGCAAACCTGCTTACAGGCTTCAAAAGTCCATGAAATATGTACATTGAATTTAGATTTATAAAATAAACTATACCCGAAAAAGTAAAACAATATGAATCAAAAACCATTCAAACATATTAAAAACTTTCTTATAAAACATGCGTTTTACAATATCGAAGAATAGTGAATTACGCTGAACTGAAACAAGACATTCACTGCAAACCAAATATTATAAGAAAACGATAATACATTTAACACCATACGAAAATTATTTATATTATGATGTACACGGTACACTTATTATTAATTTTTTTAATAATTGTGAAAATGTGACGTTTACTCTACAGTCTATAAATATATGCTCATAATAAAAGTTTCCGACGGTAAATACAAAATATTATGTAATTAGGGAATAATATTATATAGGTATTTCTTATTTATTCTATCATTACTCTTTCCAAGAGAAGTTATTATTGCAATATGATACTAATATTTCATCTCGTATAAATAAAATATCTTTACATTCGTAAATAAATTTGAAATTATTGCCACACCACATATTTTTACTTTTGGGTTTGTGATTTGGAACAAAGTATGACTATTATCGAATAGATGGAGCCTAGTAAATGTACAAAAATATCTACTTTATCGACTCAGCCATAGTTATTCATCTCAGTGCCCACTAGCGCTCGCCTCGGCGTAGAAACAAATTAATCGGGGGTATCATTTCACCTTAACAACACGCACAAACTCACCCACGTAAATTTTACTAAACATGAATGAGAAAAATTATATTTAATATCAAACTTTCAAAATAACCCTTCAACGGATCAAAATTGACCGGCAAAACTACACTAATTCAAAATACTGTTTTCACTGAGAAAGTTCCCGAAAAAACCAAAAAGTTTTAACAAATTTTTACCACTAAAAAAACACATTTAACTTAGCACGGTATAAACAACACCTCTTGACAAAAAATGCAATATATTATTGTTATGTATTTATGTTGGTATACATATTTAGGGATTTTGACTTTTAGAATAAACGGATGTAGCCACTCTGAATATGGATTTGGTCAGATGGTACTGGTAGTGAAAAAACGTGGAGTTTATTAAGTGTGTGTAATAAAGTAAAATATTGTACATCATACTCCCCAGATTTATTATATACCTAGCCGCATTCCAAAATATAACATTGGCGACGAGAGTAAAACTTGTAACAAGCGGATGCTAAACGATAACAAATTAGAGGTTAGTTTTGCACGTGTAGAACAAAGTTTGAAAAATGAGCAGCGGGTATAAATTTGGAGAGTTTAATGAAGATGTTGAGTCCTTTGCACAGTATGAAGAACGCTTACAAGAATATTTTACGGCAAATGACGTAAAAGATGAGAAAAAGAGGTCAGTACTACTTACACTTATTGGTAGTAAAATATATACATTCATAAAAACTTTAACCACACCCAAAAAGTTAAATGAGTGCACATATAAAGAAATTGTTGATGTACTAAAGAAACATTTCTGTCCAAAAAGGAATGTTACTATAGAAAGATTTAAGTTTTACAGCCGTAATCAGAAGCAAAATGAGAAAATCATGGAGTATGTAATATGTTTAAGAGCTCTAGCTGACACATGTGAATTTAAAACGTTTAGAGAAGAAGCGTTACGAGATAGATTAGTATCTGGCATAGCAAATGTAAACATTCAAAGAAGGTTGCTAGCTGAAGAAAATTTGACATTCGATAAGGCTATAAAAATTGCTCAAGCTATAGAGACAGCAGAGACACAGTCGAGAGAAATCCATGAAGATGAGCCGGTTGAAGCACACAAGGTCTACAAGAAGTACCATAAACAACCAGAACAACGAGATAGGAAGCCATTCAAACCAAGAGGGGGAGAGGAAGCCAAGCGGAAGAAGTGCGAACGCTGCGGGAGGTCGCCCCATCCCCGACATCAATGCCCAGCCCTAAACTGGACCTGTTTCCTGTGCCAAAGGAAGGGACACGCGGCCAGAATGTGCAGAACGAGAGTACACAAGATTGAAGGCCCACCGTCGGAGGCAACCGACGAAGAAGAAGTTGAAAAGATAAGTCACCTTTATATTCATAATGTCCGAGAAAATTCCACTAATCCTGTATTTAGTAATGTAGATATACAAGGTGTTAAGTTAAAAATGGAAGTAGACACAGGAGCTAGTATTTCACTAATACCAGAGTCTGTTTATAATATTAATTTTGTAAAATACAAATTAGAAAAGACTCATATTAAATTAAGAAATGTGTCTGGTCAGAAAATTGAAGTAGTTGGTAAATGTGACTTTCCGGTAACTTTAAATAATTCTGTAAAGAAATTACCAATTTATGTGATTAAAAGTAATTCGACCAAATGCACAGCTTTGTTAGGCAGATCATGGTTGGATGAACTGCAACCCGATTGGCGCAAAAGCTTAGAGATTAAGTGGGCAGAACCCCTTGTTTCCGATAATGTAAAATTGAAAGATAAATTAATAGAAAAATATAAAAATGTTTTTGATGAAAATAATAATGAGCCAATAAAACATTATAAAGCTCATTTAAATCTGAAAGATAATGTTATTCCTGTATATTGTAGATCATACCCAATCGCATATGCTATCCAGAAACCAGTGGAAAATGAGATCAAGGACCTAGTCAAGCGAGGTATATTGGAATCCATTCAACACAGTGAATGGGCGAGCCCGGTCGTAGCGGTATTAAAAAAGGATAATAGGGTCAGGTTATGTGGTGATTTTAAGGTATCTTTAAACAAAAATTTAAATACTAATATTTATCCTCTTCCTCATCCTAATGACGTATTTGCCAAATTATCCAAAGGCAAATGTTTCACTGTCCTTGATCTTAAAAATGCTTACCTGCAATTAGAATTAGAAGAACAGTCCCAGGTGCTGACAACCATTAATACCCATTTAGGGTTGTTTAAATTCAAACGATTACCTTATGGAATTTCCAGTTCTCCAGCTATATTCCAGTCCATGATGGAACAAGTCATAAAGGATATACCAATGACCTCATGCTACTTGGACGACATTTTAATAGGCGGAGAAGATGAAGAAGATTGTTTCCAAAACGTACAAGAAGTTCTCCAACGACTAGAGTTCCATAACATTCGAGTAAACGTGGATAAATGTCAATGGTTCCGGAATTCGGTAGAATATCTAGGACATGAGATCTCTTGCGAAGGTTTGAAGCCTATAAAAGGTAAGATTGAACAAATTCAATCTATTAAAAAGCCTACAAATGTGACAGAACTCAAATCATATTTGGGTCTGTTAAATTACTACAGAAAATTTTTACCGATGCTCTCTAGTTTATTAAAACCTTTGCATCGACTCTTAGAAAACAATGCTAAGTTTATATGGTCCGAAGAGTGTCAACGTACATTCGAGAAGAGTAAAGAGCTGTTACAAAACAGTGAAGCATTAGTATTCTACAATCCTGATTACCCCCTATCGATAACATGCGATGCATCCCCTTATGGGATAGGAGCGGTGTTGAACCATATTATTAATGGTGAAGAACGACCAATTTTATTTGAATCTTGTTCCTTATCAAAAACGGAACAAGGGTACGCCCATATCCAAAAGGAAGCATTAGCTATTATATTTGCTGTTAAAAAGTTCCATAAATATTTATTTGGACGCAGATTTGATATTGTAACCGACCATCAACCTATTAAATTACTTTTGGGGAATAATAAACGAATTCCCACACTTGCAGCCGCAAGAATTCAAAGATGGGCTCTAATTCTGGCTGCCTACAATTACGATCTTAAATATAAGAAAGGAACTGAAATAGGAAACGCGGACGCGCTTTCACGAATTCCCTCGGAGAATATTTTGAACGAAGACGCTAATTATTTTTCAGAAATAGAAAACTGTCCAGTGTCCACAGAGCAGGTAGCAAACGAGACAAAGAATGATCCTATATTGTCAAAAGTATTGGATATAACCCGGAGAGGATGGCCAGATCACAATAGGCACCCCAGCCTTCAACCCTATTTCAATAGAAGAAGAGAACTTTCTATTGAAAATGGAGTAATTGTGTGGAATAATCGCATAATAGTACCTAATTCCTTGAAAAGCCATGTTCTAGATTTGTTGCACGATCAACATCCAGGCATCGTCAGAACTAAAATGCTAAGTAGAGGGTTCGTTTGGTGGCCAAATTTAGACCAGGACATCGAGAAGAAAATCAACAACTGCAGCTTATGCCAAGAAACTTAGAATTCTCCTAAAACGGTAACGTTAAAATGGCCAAAGTACGTCAAACCATGGGTACGTTTGCATGCTGATTTTTTCCATTTTAAAGAATACCATTTCCTCATTATTGTCGATAGTACGTCTAAATGGACGGATGTTTATCGTATGACAGGAACTAATTTAACTCAAACTCTTGATAAATTCCGACAAACTATGGCAATTTTTGGACTTCCTGAACAAATAGTAACCGATAATGGCCCACCTTTTAATTCAGAAGGTTTCCGAACATTCTGTAAATCAAATGGTATTATTTTAACACACAGCCCGGCCTACCATGCACCTTCAAATGGGCAAGCCGAACGCACTGTCCAAACACTTAAAAAACTGCTCAGAAAGAATATATTAGAAGGGAATGATGATTCCACCATTGATCATAAATTAGCGAAATTATTATTTGCGTACAGAAATACTCCTAATACGGTTACAGGCCAAACGCCAGCGGAGCTTCTATGTAAATTCCAACCAAGGACACTGCTAGACCTCCTCAAGCCAACTGAAGGTAATAAAACAGTAACACCAAAGGAAGAAACGCCAAAACAGTTCCGGTATTTCTGTAAAAGGGACCAAGTACTAGTCAGGAAATTTCTACCAAATAATAAATACTTATGGGAAACGGGAACCATAGTAAGGAGAGTCGGAAGAGTGGCCTATGTGGTCAGCATAAACGGGAAAACGAAAACCGTGCATGTAAACCATCTAAGGAAAAATCACTTAGAAGAAAAGCTACTTTTGGAGATTCCAACTTCCAAAGGGCTCAGCGAAATACAAGACCGTGTAGAAAACAAACAGGATTCCGTTCCTCATCATACTCGTGATTCCTTAAAACCCAATCCTTGCAAATCTCCTACTGCAGATAACACGTCACCACAAATTATTAAAGATTCACCCATTGCCCTTCGTAGGTCTAACAGAACTAGAAATCCAGTAGACAGACTAAATCTTTGATCTCATTCGACACTAAAATCGCTATTAAGACTGATATTATTGACTGATCGTAACCTTATTGTAAATAATTTTGTATTAATAATTAGAATGTGTAATTATTGTTTTTTTGTAAAATTGTATTGATTTCATATTTGCTGGAAAGGAATGTTATGTATTTATGTTGGTATACATATTTAGGGATTTTGACTTTTAGAATAAACGGATGTAGCCACTCTGAATATGGATTTGGTCAGATGGTACTGGTAGTGAAAAAACGTGGAGTTTATTAAGTGTGTGTAATAAAGTAAAATATTGTACATCATACTCCCCAGATTTATTATATACCTAGCCGCATTCCAAAATATAACAATTATAAATATATTAGGGACACATTTTGGCCAAATTTAAAAAAAAACTACATTGGTAAGATTATTTTCCCATGATACATACGCTAAAGAACTAAATAATATTAAGATAAAATTCGTTAAGAAAACACTATCTTGTAGACGTAATCTTAAATAAACTAATAGACCATATTTATTCCATTAGACTAAAATTGACAATGCTAAGCAAACTGGAGGAGGTGGTGGAAAGAAATTTAAAAAGCTCCTATTGATATTATTTTAGAAATAATAGGAAAAGAATCATCATCAATTATTGGTTTAAATCAAAAAGATTTACTAATCGAAAATGACGGAAATATGAGTAACATTAATAATGAGGTAGAGTTTTTTACTTTATTAATTAGTATCCTAAATTAGTCGTTGTCATGACATGTAGGGCATACATTCATGCATTATGGATTTGCCAGAGGAGGGTCGACAGCACATGGAAAATGCAAGAATGGATACCAGTGTCCCGTCAACCTCTTCCTTCATACAACCACTCATTCTTCGTGGAAATTTACTGGAAATCCAACAAAAAAAATTAAAGAGATTTGTGACAAAAGGGAGTTCATCTTTTGAAGAACACGAAACCGATTTAGGCCTAAAGAGACAAAAATTAAAATTACAAATTGAGTATTTGGAGTTACAAAATTATAAAGCTAAATTGGAAATTTTGCAAAAAGAAAAGGAATTGGGATTTAAAAATAGATCTAAATTTACAGTAGGGATAAAAACGAAGAAGAAAGTTTAAGTAATGATAAATATAATGAAAATATTTATACGTTAAATGAAAACGGAGAAATAGTGGAAGCAGATGGAAGGAAATTATTTTTTTTAGATTAAGTTAATAAAGTTTTATTAATGTCATTACAAAGTAGTAATGAATAAAGTTAAATTATGTTCGAAAATAATTTTGAATTCTTTGGAACTTTTCAGCAGCTTGCATATCCTCTTCTTCCTCTTCCTCTAGATTTTGGCCAATATTTACATTGCAGTCATCAGGATCAGGTTCATTTCTAATAGCATCCAATTCCTCATTATTTATAGTTCGTGCAAAGTTGCAGTGTTACACAACAATTAAAAACTTGGCATGCAAACACTGGGTCAACGCGTAAATAATTTAAACACGGAAATTTTTCTTTTAAAACTCCAATGGCACATTCTATCACTCTTCGTGTTGTCTTATAAGCACGAAGAAAACGTAAGTTGGCATCATCATTTACATCGGTCATAATTGGAGGTATTAGCCACTTTTAGTGACTATTTTTCATCTCATAATAACTCTGTTCCTAATAATACTTCCTCATCCTCATTGAATATTCCACACAATATAAGTACATATAAGCTCAATTGTTTCTATCAAAATGTCACGAGTGTGGGTTCAAAATGCAGCGACTTATATAATTTCTCTCTATGTGCAACTCAATACAAATTATTTGCCCTATCCGAAACCTGGTGCCATGAGGGTATTCACAACTCGGAGCTTTTTGACCCCGAACAATTTAATGTGTTTAGAAGTGATAGAAATTTTTGCGATACAAGCAAAACTCGGGGTGGCGGGGTTCTTCTTGCTGTCGCAAATAATTTCCAAGTGTCTGCAATCAACTTAGCCTCCCACTGCGATGGGTTTAATCTTATTCGGCATATTGACATTGTCTTAATCAAAATTTTAATCGATCATTCAGCTATTTACGCCATAAACATTTACATTCCACCTTCCTGCCTAGTTCATGATTACGATATTTTGTTCGACTCACTTGCAAGTTTACAATTTCTTCATAATGCTGAAATAATCATTTTTGGTGATTTTAACATACCTAATTACTTGGAATGTTACACCAACTCATCGTTTTGTCCTTTGTTCAATTCTCTGACAATTTTTTTGAGTTTTCTTAACTTAGAACAATCTAATTTCGTAGTCAACGATCATGGTAAACTTCTAGACCTGGTTATCAGTAATACGCAATGTATGGTTATTAGATCAGATGATTCCTTATTTCGTGAGTATTCACATCATCCTTCCTTAATGGTCGAGTTTTCCCTAAAATCTAAACCTAAGAAATTTCAATCAATTAACAATTATGGGTTCAATTTTAATAAAGCAAAGTTTCCATCGCTGTATACAGATCTTGCAGATATGTTTTATTCCGCTATTAATAATGCTCTGCATAAAAATGTACCTTTAAAGCGCAAATGCACTAATTCCTATCCACAATGGTTCACACGCACCATAATTCATAAAATAAAACGAAAATATAAGGCATGAAAGAAATATAAGCGAACTAACGCATATGAAGATAAACAAGAATTTGTTAAACTAAGAACTGAAATAAAAACTGAAGTCACTAGAGTTTATAAGAACTACTGTAATAAAATTCAAAACGATATAATTGTTGAGCCTAAGAAATTCTGGACATTTGTAAATAACAAACGGAACAGTTCAAACATTCCCCCCGGTTATGAGTTACAATTCTACACCCGTCGAAAATGCTCAATCAATAGTCGACTGTTTTGCCGATTACTTTTCCAGTTCATTTAATGACGATCCAGATATTAATAACTTTAATTTCTATGTCCATGACAACTTCTGTACTCTTTGTATCAACTCAGTTTCTGAAAATGAAGTTGCGGTAGCCATTAAGAAAATGAAACCCAATATGACAACTGGACCTGATATGATACCTTCATTTATCATAAAAGACTGTTGTTCAGTTTTCGTTGAACCTCTTACTGTAATATTCAACATGATTTTAAAAACCTGTACCTATCCGGAGAAGTGGAAGCTAGCTAGGCTAAAACCTATCTATAAAAAAGGCGACAAGAATGATATCGCCAACTACAGGCCCATTGCCTTATTATGTAACTTTAGCAAAATCTTCGAATCAATTATACACGAAAAAATTTACAATCATGTAAGTGGTCAAATTTCTATCAATCAGCATGGTTTTATGAAGGGCAGGTCAACAGTCACAAATCTCATGTGCAAAACTCAGCTAATATGCGAAGCCTTGGATCAACAGGGACAGGTGGACGTCGTGTATACGGATTTTTCTAAGGCCTTTGATAGGCTAGACCATACCATTCTTTTGCAAAAACTCAAACTGTTTGGCTTTTCGAACTCTCTCTTGCAACTATTCACATCATATCTCTAGGATCGGTATCAATTTGTTAATGTACATGGTTTTCAATCGCAGTATTTTATACAAAAATCTGGAGTGCCACAGGGATCGATTCTGGGACCTTTATTGTTTAACATATTCATAAATGACATTACCGCTGACATTGATGTCGAGCACTTACTGTATGCTGACGATTTGAAACTTCTGTGTAACATATCGACGATCGATGATTGTTTAAAACTTCAAAAAAAATTGGATACTATATCCAATTGGTGCAGGGATAACAAACTGTCTTTAAATGTCAACAAATGCCACTCTATGACCTTCTCCAGAAAACTCAGCCCTATATATTTCGAATATTTAATAAATAACTCTGCTCTAAACAGGCCCGACATTTCACTAGATCTTGGAATCACCTTTGATCCTAAATTAACCTTCACATCTCATGTACAACTCAAAATATCAACTGCATTTAAATGCCTCGGTTTCCTAATTCGTAATTCTGATATGTTTGATAGTGCTAAAGCTTTACATCTCTTATTTGTGTCCTTAGTCCGTCCCCACCTAGAATATGGTTCCTTAATATGGAAACCACTTTATCGGTGTCAGTCCGAATCTTTAGAAGGTATTCAAAGAAAATTTCTGAAATTTGCTGTATATATTTTAAAAGGCTATTATCCTCCTAGAGGAGTATCTCAGGCTGTATTACTAGATGAATTTAATTTAAACTCTCTTGAACAAAGGCGTCGTATATCTGCTGTAATTGTTTTACGTAAACTAATCAATAATACATTTGACTGCACATTTATTATGAATAGAATTTTTTTTCAAGTTCCTAGAATGTCATCCAGACACAAAAATACTTTTTATTTAAAAACTCCAAAATCAAATATGTTAACTAAATCACCTATCCATCAAATGATAAACTCTTTCAATATCATCGAAGGTGAAATTGATATATTTCATAACACCATTAACGAGATTAAGAAATATATGTTATTGTATTGAATACGTTTCATCTCTTACCCTTTAATTGGGCGTTTGCCTGTTGGGTGATGTATTAATAATAATAATAATAATAATAATAATAATAATAATAATAATAATAATAATAATAATAATAATAATAATAATAATAATAATAATAATAATAATAATAATAATAATAATAATAATAATAATAATAATAATAATAATAATAATAATAATAATAATAATAATAATAATAATAATAATAATAATAATAATAATAATAATAATAATAATAATAATAATAATAATAATAATAATAATAATAATAATAATAATAATAATAATAATAATAATAATAATAATAATAATAATAATAATAATAATAATAATAATAATAATAATAATAATAATAATAATAATAATAATAATAATAATAATAATAATAATAATAATAATAATAATAATAATAATAATAATAATAATAATAATAATAATAATAATAATAATAATAATAATAATAATAATAATAATAATAATAATAATAATAATAATAATAATAATAATAATAATAATAATAATAATAATAATAATAATAATAATAATAATAATAATAATAATAATAATAATAATAATAATAATAATAATAATAATAATAATAATAATAATAATAATAATAATAATAATAATAATAATAATAATAATAATAATAATAATAATAATAATAATAATAATAATAATAATAATAATAATAATAATAATAATAATAATAATAATAATAATAATAATAATAATAATAATAATAATAATAATAATAATAATAATAATAATAATAATAATAATAATAATAATAATAATAATAATAATAATAATAATAATAATAATAATAATAATAATAATAATAATAATAATAATAATAATAATAATAATAATAATAATAATAATAATAATAATAATAATAATAATAATAATAATAATAATAATAATAATAATAATAATAATAATAATAATAATAATAATAATAATAATAATAATAATAATAATAATAATAATAATAATAATAATAATAATAATAATAATAATAATAATAATAATAATAATAATAATAATAATAATAATAATAATAATAATAATAATAATAATAATAATAATAATAATAATAATAATAATAATAATAATAATAATAATAATAATAATAATAATAATAATAATAATAATAATAATAATAATAATAATAATAATAATAATAATAATAATAATAATAATAATAATAATAATAATAATAATAATAATAATAATAATAATAATAATAATAATAATAATAATAATAATAATAATAATAATAATAATAATAATAATAATAATAATAATAATAATAATAATAATAATAATAATAATAATAATAATAATAATAATAATAATAATAATAATAATAATAATAATAATAATAATAATAATAATAATAATAATAATAATAATAATAATAATAATAATAATAATAATAATAATAATAATAATAATAATAATAATAATAATAATAATAATAATAATAATAATAATAATAATAATAATAATAATAATAATAATAATAATAATAATAATAATAATAATAATAATAATAATAATAATAATAATAATAATAATAATAATAATAATAATAATAATAATAATAATAATAATAATAATAATAATAATAATAATAATAATAATAATAATAATAATAATAATAATAATAATAATAATAATAATAATAATAATAATAATAATAATAATAATAATAATAATAATAATAATAATAATAATAATAATAATAATAATAATAATAATAATAATAATAATAATAATAATAATAATAATAATAATAATAATAATAATAATAATAATAATAATAATAATAATAATAATAATAATAATAATAATAATAATAATAATAATAATAATAATAATAATAATAATAATAATAATAATAATAATAATAATAATAATAATAATAATAATAATAATAATAATAATAATAATAATAATAATAATAATAATAATAATAATAATAATAATAATAATAATAATAATAATAATAATAATAATAATAATAATAATAATAATAATAATAATAATAATAATAATAATAATAATAATAATAATAATAATAATAATAATAATA
>OY720461.1:7862384-8039884 GCA_963082715.1 Harpalus rubripes
ATATTAACTAGAGGGTGTAAAACAAAAAGCGGAACATATGCGTTGAACATGGAAAATTGTTTTTCTTTACGCAAGCGTTACCCAATTATTCTATGCAACAATACTTTAAACAAATTATAGAGATTTAAATTCTACATAAGAGCCGGTTGCAGAAACATAATGTAACAGCGTGATTAGCTGACAGCGCGTCAGATGTAACAAAACGTCAGATTTTTTATGCGTTGCACAAACAAAAAATAAGGTTGTATTAGCTGACGTACCGTTATCGTAATGTTGATAAAAATACAATCTGACAACAGTGCAAACTGTCAGGAGTTTAGTGACTTTCTAGGGATAATTTGTTGAATGGTACTGTTTTGAAATTTAAATTTAAATCATCTTGTCAGTAATAATATACATCTGAACTATTCTATAAAAATATATTGAGAAATAAGAATATGGATTATTTTTATTTGTTAGGCTAAATAAAAGTACAAATAATAAAGTCGGTTGAACTAATTTCCAAAAGTTGTTGCAACATATTTCGTACAGCATTAAAATTATAGCCAGTGTGTATAAGGGTTTATTTCTGCGTGTAGATGGGTTCCAAACGATTTACAAAATGTTACACCAAATTCAAAACCGTCTGTTTTGAGCAACGATATCGTATCTTAAAATCTTGATAATCATAAATATTAAATGGATCCTTTCGATCTGGAACTATGTGAATTCTACTAATGGACCTTTTCAATTTAACGGCTATCTCTTTCTATCGCTGCAAATAGTAAGAAAATGGCGCGAACAACTGCCAGTTGGGCTGTCAAACGAAACGTCAAAAATATTACTGTCATTAAAATAGCTGTATTCTCAGAGAAAATTTGCATCGTTAGACAATTTAACTTTAATAAAAGCTTTTGTAACTTATTTCGATTAGATCTTTTAAAGTTATCTGAGATATTTTCACATTTTACATCTAAATTTTTTAGAAACAAACGCCATAGATCTGTTTTTCTTATTATGCGCAGATCCCCATTGCGCATATCTTCTATCTCTTTAAATTGAAAAGGTCCATTGGATCATCTTCATTGTCATACAGGGAGCTTATTAATGATAAATCTGACTATATATATACTAAAAAAATTTAGATAATAATAATTTATTAAAGTATATTGTAATAACAAACACACTCACCGACATGTAATGAACAAAAATATCTTACAATCGCAATCAAAGTCGAAATATTAACGTTCTGTCAAAAGATAATTGAACGCTGACATGCAATTAATGTGGTTATTTCAGATGAACTGTAACAACGCATCAGAGCTTTGTGCAACAGACTTTTCACTTAACAACGCATCAAACGTACTGTCACATCATTCTGACATAACGTTAGCTAACATTGCGTCAGATGGTTTTGTGCAACGAGTACTTTGATCTGACGTTATGTCACATCATCTGACATGATGACATGATGTCAGATTTCTGACAAAGCTTTCTTCAACTGGGCGTAAGTCTTATAGAACGATTATTCATGTTCTTCACATAAGCGAAAAAATGTTTTATTAGCTTTTAATCTAGTCCGCCATGGATTATGATAAGAAATAAACAATTTCTTTGAATTCAACAGTCAATTCATAATAACAATAAATATGAGTAGGATCTAATATAAAACACAAAAAATATACCTTGTTCCATTTAAGCCGAGAATAGGGAATAGTTTTGACCTCTCTGATTGGCTGAAACTGGAGACAAGTAATTTAAAATAATTGCCATTGAAAATTAGGTTTTCTTCTTTCATCCCTTTCGAGTATTTTTTTTTTCTTGTAATGCACTAATGGTAAATGTCAATTTTATTTTTTGATTTTGATCATTATTAAAAACTTGTGCCCCCAAAGAAATTTTTAAAAGTCGGCGCCCGTGTCTGTATAGGCATAATTTACTCTTGCTTTAAATAGTTTTTGACGACGCACCACTACTTCTCCATCACTAGACTCAGAGTCACTTGAACACATTATTATATTATTTATAAATATATATTAACATTACACATAAACAACGACAGACACTATATGAAACTAAATTAACAATAACAAAGAAACATTGAATTACATAAGAAAAAGACACGAACTCTAAAATAATAAGACTAGTAAAATTTATATTTAAAATTTACAAGACTTTTGACACTTGTAGCTTTTCTCTAGTAAATTACTAGTCTGACAGACAACTCAAATATTTTGAGAAACAAAATACTAGTATTTTTGTCAAATACACTAGTAAATACTAGTTCCCAACTTGTAACTAGTATTTTACACTTGTATATTTCAGAAACAAAAACTAGTAAACTTCACTAGTATTACTAGTGTAGGGACTAGTAATACTAGTCCCGTATTTTTTGAGAAACAGGCCCTTGGTGGTACCGTTATGTAGACGACATCTTATGTTATTGAAAAGGTACTGACAGGCAATTAAACCTTTTCCTAAAATTTATTAATAGCCTAAACACTAAAATACAATATACAAACGAAAAGAAGTTGACCACAAAATTAATTTTCTTGACTTAATGATACAACAAAATAATGGTACTTTCACTTACAGTATATACAGGATGTAAAGGAAATAAGTACATAAAATTTAACCAGTAATATAACTCGTCGAGAGCAACAATATTTCTTAATAACTTCTTCTCGAAATCGCATATTTTTTTAGCATTTTTAAAACCCCGTAAATTGACGAGTCGTTCCACATAGTTTTGTAATAATTGAATGCAGTAGCAATAGCTATGAAACATTTTGTTTTAGCAATTGACAGTCCTGTCAGTTGTTGCAATTAAATTTGAACGTTAGTAATAAACTAATAAAGTTGTTTATAAGGTAAAATTCTGGCAAAATACTTATGTTTACATATAGCGGTTACACATTGTAATTACCTATGGTGAAGTTCTCAGGGTTAAAGAATTTACACGAAAATCATCCTCTTTATTTTATTTTATTTTTATTTTAAGTACATCTACCCAACTGACTTAGTCTAAAATAGGGCAGGAATATAAATATAATAAACAAAATTAACTGTAATATAGTATGCAAAAATACATACTACAAAATACAAAATATAGTAAACAAGACAATACTGTAAGTGAAATGGTAAATAATGTAGCATTATACAATAGTTAGCTGTAAGAAGTATTAACTGTAAGTGCATTAGCAAAGAAAGTAAGTATAAGTTGCAAATGTCTATAAGAAAATATCTATATCTATATTTAACTCGGCGTTACAAAGTAAGTGCACATTCGATAAAGTGGTAATTTAAAGAAAAGGTTAGTGCGAGCAGAAGGCAAATAAAATAAACGATGGTTTCTATTAAATTTGGTAGGAATATGGAAGTTTAGACAAGAAAGTGAAATCGGATCATCAATATACCCAGAAATAAGATTTCGTAAATGATTTAAAGAACATAAAATTCGTCTTTCCTCAAGTGACTGACACTGAAATATTTCACAAAGAGTTGCGTATGGTAAGTGGTGGATAGAAGGACATGATTTTATAGTAAATATATTTTAAGAATTTTCTTTGAATTGAATCGATTATTTTACTTTGATTTTGATATATAGGATTCCATACAACAGAACAGTATTCTAGCTTGAATCTAATAAATGAGTAATAAAGTGTAAATATTGCGGCTATATTTGTAAAAGATTTTGTATTACGAATAATGAATCCAAGCATTTTATAACTGGCTGACGCAATATCTTCGACATGATAAATAAAACTTAGGTCCTTGTCAAATATAACACCGAGATCTTTAATTTGATTACAATGTGAGAGGGAGGAATTGTTTAACGAGTAATTGAAAGAAATCGGTTCCTGTTTTCTAGTAAAAGATAAAGCCTTACATTTTGAAAAATTTAGTTCTAGATTATTTTCATTACACCATAAATTGATTTTATTGAGATCAGACTGGAGTAGGGTACAATCATTTATGTTTGTTATTGTTCGGAAAATTTTAAGGTCATCTGCAAATAATAATCGTTCACTACTAATGACTCCGTTAATATCATCTATAAATAAAAGAAATAAAAGAGGGCCGAGGTTAGAACCTTGCGGAACACCAGAGATTGCATAAAACGGTGGAGATTGAGAATTTTGGTAAGAGACGAAGAGTTGACGTGCTTCTAGATAAGATGAAAGTAAAGAAATTAAAGCAATAGATAACCCGAAAGTATGTAACTTCTGAATGAGTATGTTATGGTCTATTTTGTCGAAGGCTTTCGAGAAATCAGTGTAAATAGTATCTATTTGACCTTTTTTATCTAGTATAGAGGAGATATAGTGTGTAAAATAAGAGAGATTCGTTGACGTAGACCTCTTCCGCATGAAGCCATGTTGCGAGAAAGAAAGCATGTTATGGATATTAGGATAAATTGAATTATAAATAATACTTTCGTAAATTTTACTAAGATTAGATAAAATAGTAATCGGTCTGTAATTTTTAATGTTGTTTTTGTCTCCTGATTTGAATATTGGAATAATTCTTCCTAGTTCCCAAGACGTGGGAAATTTACAAGTAGTAATAGATAAATTAAGTATAACGTATAAAGCATTTGTGAATGAATAATAACAATTTTTAATTATAAAGTTAGGAATTAAATCGGGACCGTGAGATAAATTATTTTTTAATTTTTTGATAGCTGTTTCGATATCTTTCTTTGTTATATGAATACAAGAAATTACGTTCTTAGATACTGGTTGGATGGTTGATACAGATTTACTACTGGGTGGTATGTATACGCTTTGAAAATAATTTGAAAATTCATGTGCAACCTCATCAGAAGTTTCAATAGTTCTATTGTTGTGAGTCATGGTATTCGGATAACAATTGCAATGTCTTTTAGTGTTTATAAAATTCCAAAATTGTTTCGGATTAGCACTCCAGTTAACATTTCCTATTAACTCATATAATTTAGGATAATTCGCTTTCTTGAAATTAAACTTTTTGGAAATCGATGTAGGAATTTCGTAGTTGAAACCAGACTGGTTAATATCAAGTGAAATGTTTAGCGTGGGATGGTGAGAGTACTCCTTATCAAAAATTGAATTATCCTTAATTACAGTACAGGTATTATTAGAAATTACTAGATCTAGTAAGCGGTTTTCAGTGTTCTTAATATTATTAAATTGTATTAATTCAAAATAATTTAAAAAATTTTGAAATAGTTTTACTACCGTTGAATTCGGATTTGTTACTATAGCAGGTATATTAAAATCTCCCAGTATAATAAAGTTACTGCAATATAAAAAAGGAAGTGACTCAAAAAATTCAAAAATATTTCCATAAGAATCCGAGTTCAGAGCAGGAGGTATATAAACATTGAATATATAAATAGAATTATGATCAACAACAATTTTTGTACAAATAATATCTACATTAACAGGTAATAAACTTATATAATTATCTAACGGAACATGGTACGAGTTGTATTTATTAGAAATTAGGGTAGCAACACCGCCACCACGAGAAACACCACATGCAGAAAAATTGCGATCATTTCTATAAACAGAAAATGAATTGTCACTCAGTTCGGAATTTAGAACACTCTCGGTTAACCAGGTTTCTGTGAAACACAGGATGTCAAAATTTAGAGCACTGATAGTAGAGTATAATAACGGTAATATTCGCAAATTTATGTTGTACTACATACCACATACAATATCTTCGAGATTATCACAGTTTGAAGTGTCATATATGACAATTTGGAATATGTATTTTAAAAGACCAACAGTTACATCCATACCATGTGCAAAAAATTTATTATTTCCATCACTTCAATTTTGCGAATGGGTTGTATTGTTCACTGATATGGCTGGATTTATTAGATGAAGTGTCTTTAATAATGCACAATACAAAAATCCTCATACTGTAAGAAAGAAACACAATTTTTAGCAAAAAATATCATTAATTGTTTGGGCGGAATAAATTGACGAGTCATTGCTCCTCATATAATCCTACGTCGTTTAAATGGACACAAGAGTATGTACTTACATTTTTTGAATAACGTATTTAAACTATTATGATTTGCCGTGTTGACACAAGAAAACTCATCTCATAAACTCATAACTATGCTTATCCTCTATTCACACAAGATCAGAAACCTGTTTTAATACACAAATTTATAATTTTGTTATCCAATTTTTAATTTTTTTTATTTTAAAAATTGTACTATTAAAAATTTATCAGTAATAAATATGTTTTCCGTTGATCGTTTATTAATTACTGTGTCTGCAAGAATGCAACCATCACCCGTCAATTTTTGTGCTGTGTAAATCGAACTTTGAGTCAGACAACTGAGAGCAGGAGAGATCTTACCAGTGACGGGTAACCAAATTTTAAACAAATATTTAAAGAATTTTAACACAAAAACTTGAAGATTTAGAAAAAAATTATTAATAAAAATTGTTGTTCTACTACTTACTTATACAGACACTGTGATTCCTGCTGATTCTAATCACCCCATTAACATTAAGATGTCGTCCTTCAACAGTTTTGTACATAGACTCGTTAATGTCTGAAGATTATTTTGATAAAGAAAGAAATACTTTAAAGAACATAGCCCTAAATAATGGTTACAATCCCGATATAATTGACATTATTATTAATAAAAAAAACATAAACAATTGGTGTCAAAATTATTTTATATCAATAATCCGGATTCTGTCGACGTTAATATAAAATCTTATAGAATTCCGTACATGGGAAACATTAGCGAACAAACAGGAAACCATTTAAGAGGAAAATATATCATACCGGCTTCTTACAATAATACAACTTTAGGCAAAATGTTAGTTAACCATAAATTAGGAAATAATTGTAAATTTGAAGAAAGTGGAGTTTATGAAATTAGTTGTAATAATATTTTTTATTTTATTTTGGAATCATAAACTTGTTTATCCGCTCTCAAAAACGGGCGCAATTTGGCTTTTATTGCCCGAGAGCTTATAAAGTTGCCAAGCAACAGCTATTCAAACGTCAAAATCGTCGTTTTTAGATAAATGTCAGACAATATAATAAATTCGATAAATCACATTTTTTGAACACCGCTACTCGTAAAACTATTTGTGTCGTCTCTCGTATACGTCTTTTCACTTCTGTGGAACCAACTTGCTGCGGGCAGCATCAAATTCATTCGATATTTCTTTTGAATAATCGATATCTTCCATTTTCATTTGACACTAAATTAAAATTTGTTATGAAAAAACAATATAGCTAAACCACAGCATACTTAAAATTCACAACGCCAGCACAACGATACCAAATATATACCTATTGAATCCTTGTATTTCGAGAACCAAAACAAAATAAAACGTTGTATGTACCACGGGCATAATCAAGATTATAGCACTCGGGCAGTGTTGCCACATGAAAATTTTTGAAGTCGGTAGCCAATGAGTAAAAAAGTCGGTAGTTTTCGTTTCAAAGCGGGAAAACAAACAACAAACACTTTAAAAACTAGAGTTTTTTTATTAGAATATTAAATTACATAAACTAAAAAATCAATAACAAAAATAGTCTTCTAAAATAAATAAATAATAGTTCTTTTAAAGATATCTATAAATACTATGATCGTGGTACAAGCCATATGATTATAATTAACAATATTTAATCATAGAAAGGTTATGAACTTAACATAAATTTTATTTGCTAATTAATGTTTTAAATTAACTATGCTCCAATATCTTGTTTGTACATATCAGCGTTAATATTATCCTGCATGCCTTTAGTTATTTTAAAATTGTAACAGTTTTTTACAATCCTTTTTGTATGTATTAGACCAACCAATGTGTCTGTATTTAACCGATTTCTGTTTTTAGTTTTAATTAAATTAACAGCAGAGAACACTCTTTCTACATTTGCGGAAGAATGTGGCAAAGATAACAAGTCTAAGGCGAAACTACTTAATAGTTTGAAACTTGGAGTACCGTCTCCACATTTTAAACACTTAACTCGATTCCAAAAAAATTCTGCTGGTATATCTTGAATTAATTTTATTTCTTCGACATTTCGTAATGTTCGCCATTCTGTGTCTAACATTTGAATATCGTTTTCAGTTACTAAATTGGGGAAATATAGAGCTAAATCAGATATTGTTGGTATAGATCCACTTAAAGCAATCTTTGGATCCAATATAGAAAATTTTGAGAGTATGTTGTTTTTCAATGGAAATCTTTTTGTAATTTGAGTTACAGATTCTATCAAAAATTCAAGACAACGAGTTCTGAATAAAAATAAATGTTCTTTGTTTATATCTGTGTTTTTTTGAATTGTTATGTGAACAGAAGCTCCTAGGTATAAGGACTCAAGCGGTAGAAAATTATTAGGATTTTTATATTCGATAGTTTCTATTGGTATAGTATTTAATACCTCATTTTTTATGTAACATTCTAAAATAGTTTTATATATAGCGCACACTTTAGAATATAATAAATGAATTTGTGGTTTTTCTGACTGCATTTCCCTATTTAATTTATTAAATAATGGTAAAATGAAACTTAAAAACTGTAAAAACAATTTACTTGTAATATCTGTTAATTTGTTCAAGATATTTTCTGCTGCCAAAAGACCATCAGTCGATATTGCGTCTATAAAAAAAAGTTTTAAAGCATCGTATTGCTCTAATACTCGAACAACAACTTGCTCTAAAGACAGCCACCTGGTTTGAGCGGGATGCAGGATTTTATGTGGTTTGGTCTTCACAAATTCTTGAAATTCGCGTAAAGTAGATATTCTTTTTGGACTGTTGCTAACATATGTGTAAATATCGCGAACTAAATCTTCCACGAAGCGAGGGAGTTTTTGGCATGCATATGATGCTACTAAATTAAAAGAATGACATATGCACTTCATTGTAAATAACTCGGGAATGTCTTTTTTTCAGATAGGCAACTACATTATTAGTACTAGTTTTATTTTCCTTACCATCTAAAGTTGAAATATAACTACTGTCATGTTTTCCAAACATAACACTCGCACCATCCGCAGCAAATCCAATAAGATTTGCTTTATTAGGAATATTATATTTTAAAAAACTATTAACAATTTCGTTGTAAATACTTTGAGCAGTTGCATTCTCAATTTCGATTAATCCATAAAAACAATCTTGTACAGCCTCATCAAAATAGCATCGAACAACTAAACATAAATGTTTTACAGTGCTGAGGTCGGTAGATTCGTCGATAATTAATGAAAATTTATGCTGTCTTAAGTTAACACACAATTGTTGAAAACTATCCTGACCGGTTACATGTTTAACAATTGCTGTTGTTTTTGTACGTTTGCAACTAATACCATTTGCAATTTTTGAATCGCTACAAACAGCCTTTATTAAATTAGGAAGGTGTTCCATAAGGTTGAATGCCAAATTATGTTCAGCAATGAAAGCTGCCAACCGTATTTCACCATCTCAAATATTTTGTTTTAATTCGCTAGCAGCAATAGTTTTAGGCATATTAGAAATAGCAGGTTGAACACTAATTGCCTTTGATAGTTTGATGTGCTGTTGAGTTTTTAAATGTTTGTTTAATTCACATTTTCCAGATTTAATGTTTATGTCAGAATTGCAACATCTGCAATGAGCATAGTGTGGTCCTTTCTTACTATTCGAAATCCAACCTTTGTAGTTTACATTTAATTCCCAGGATTTATTGTATTTATTAATGTATTTATGTTTTTTCTTTTTTGGTTGAACTTGAACAATAATTGCTGAAGCTTCATTACTTGAGCTTAAATCACTTTCATTATCTGTTTCCATTATTTCTACAACAAAAATATATATTAACACAATATGCATTACTACCTTCAACAAAATAAAAATTTCTTACTCACAATATAAGGTCTATTCGCTCTTTTGTTACACAAATATCGTAATAAATAATAATAAATGGTTGCCTTAAACAACGTAACACGTGTATTTTCGTTACTACGCTCCAATCTCCAAACATTGCCAACTGTGAAGTCAGTCAGAACAGAACGTTAGAAGTGCTCATGCGCCAGAGAGAGACAGAGGATGTGGGCAAAACATTCTTTTTCTTACTAATTAAAAAAAAAACTTATTTATTGGTGAAATAACTAAACTTAAAATACAATTGAAAATATCGGTAGAAAATGGGCAATAATCAGCAGATCAGTAGACAATCGGTAAATGTTTAAAAAAGTCGGTATTTCTACCGATTTATTGGTAGCAATGGCAACACTGCACTCGGGAAAATTAAAGCTCTCCGCTACGCGTCGAGCTTTAAACATTCCCCCGTGCTACAATCTTTTGATTATGCCCTTAATACATAAATAACTATTATATGGAAACATGTTGAAAATAATCTCATCTTTTTCCCTATTTTATAACCTTTTCAACGATGTTTAACAAGTCTACATTCTTTTGTTTCAAGCATGAATAAAAGATGAAATATTAATTTATTGGGTTGAAAAAATTGAAAACTATAAATAAATGAAAAAATCATTTGTTTATTTCTAATATTATTTTCTTTATTTATACTCATTTTTCTAATTTATACACTTCAGAAAACATATTAAACCACATATTTCAAATTGTGCCAAAGCCAACTAGAATGTCGATAAAAAATAAAATAACTAATCCGAAAATAATTGACTAAAAATAATTTTGAGAAATTATTTAATAGATATAAAATCAAAATAAACAAATGATGATCTATAATTGATCTTTTCGCTTGTTTCTTAAGAACTTTCAATTTTTTCACCCCAATAAATTAATAATTCATCTTTTATTCATTTTATAATAAAAGAATGTAGACTTTTTGTACATCGTTGAAAAGCTTAGAAGCGTAGAATAAGGAATGCGATGAGATTATTTTCAACATATATTCATGTTTTAAAAAATATATTATGTTTCTATTATATCTCGAGAATTATTAAGTTTTGAATAAATCTAATTATTTAAACATTTTTTCATCAAATTCAAGTTTTAGCCTGTAGCTAAAAGACGATAGAAAATATCTGTGGTGCTTATTAAAATTGTTTCAAAAAGTTGGTCCATAAAGACCTACATCAATTTTCTGTAGCGTGCAATAATAAGAAAGTTTTTCATATAAGGAACTCGAAATTGTTCCACCTGTACAGCCCGACTCGTTGAACTAGACGCCAGCGTAAGCTACCTTTGGGAACGTGACTTATGAAATTGACGTCACAACCCATATCCTCCCCTCTCGTACCATATGTCTTTAGAAGACAACAAGCTCGAAAAGAGAAGTTTTGTATTAAAGTAGTATGACCTCTTTTTTCAATGTATTCTTCTAATCCGATTTGACATTTGCTCTGTTTTATTTTACCGTGGTGTTTCATCAGATTTCTTATAACAATTATTTGTTAACTGATGATAAATTCTAAAAAAAAAAACAATTCATTACACAAAATTATCCAACATATTTAAATACTGTTTTAAATTCTAATATGGTATGGTAATATTTAAATGTGTTTGTCTTAGGGTGACCATACGTCCTGTTTTCAACGGGACAGTCCCATTTTTTTAAATGTACAGGTCATCCCGTCGTTTTAGTTAAAATAACATATGTATTTGTCCCGTTTTAGAAGATTTCTCCCCTTTTTAAAGATTTTTATATTTTGTGTCTATAACAAACCTATCACAGCACCCAAAACAGTTCGTTACTAGCTCATTCGAGTGCTGTAATAGATTAGTACAATTTTTTTAAGGTTGGTGAATGTCAATAAATATCAAATCTCGCTAAATAAAGGAAAATAAACGATCGTTAAGAAGTTTATTTTTATATAATTTTGAATTTAAAAGTAAGAATAAGAAGTAGAGAAGAAATAGAGTACCTAGTAAAGTTAGAAAGAAATAGAAAATATCGTATAGTCCTTTCGCGATAGCGAGAGAATATGGAACCAAATCGCGGGCAGAGACAAGTCGTTCGATTGGTTCGGTTCGAAAATTATCCCAAACCGACTAATAGAACGACTTGTCTTTGCCCGCGCGTTAGTTTCACATTCTCTCGCTATCGCGAATGACTCATAGTTGGTGTTATAAATGTCATACAAATTTTCCAACGTTACATTAGTATCACCAACTGACACAAATTTTCCAAAGTCTTGAAACTACGATTTTTTAATTAAAAAAGGCATAAAAGGCGCAAAATAGAAAAAAATAGTATAGAGAACTCAATTCGTAATTGTCGTTTATTTTGTTCGAAAGGTTTCTCACAAAATAATAGGACAATTTATTATGACATTCGATCTTCAATATACCTACTATTATATCACTAAAGAATAAAACAAAAATTGGTTTCTAATTTAAAATTCATTATAAAATAACTTATTGAACTTAAATATCATAAAGATAAATTTTATTTGCTTTTGCAATGTTCTATAATACACTGACCGGCACGAAAAACGGGCCATTTTTTTTTATAAAAAAATGTTGTTACTGCTTTATTATTTTGTAATATCATTACATATTTTTATTATGAAAGATTAAAATAGCTATTAATACATTGTATCGGATTGCAACATAACGTTGACTTCTTCCGTCTTCAATTAATGCAACAATAGAAGCTACAGTTTCTGCATTCAGTGACATTTTCAACACATTGAATTGACAAATAAACAATGAAACAAGCAAATGAAATAAATGAAACCAATATAAGCCTACTAATACATTTTGTTAATTTCGTGATTTCGTTATGACATGTTAAGAATAGGAATATTGGAGTTAATTAGCGATGTGTTTAGGAGTTGATGATTGATGTGAGGTCGAGGAAGTTCAGTTGACATCTATCAATAACAACATTTTATAGAAATTACTAAAATTAAGTGTTATTAGCATTTTTGTTACAAAAAAATGGCCCGTTTGTCGTGCCGGTCAGTGTATATTATATTATTGATATCACCCCCACACCCCTGACCCGTTTTCTCTCTAGGTAATTATGGTTACCCTAAGTAATACTATTTATTATTTATAGAGTCTATTACAAATAAAGGGTTATAATATTTTTATATCCTTACATAAAGATTTTTTTGGGAAAAATGTATATAAAGTTTTATACTAATTTGATTAAAATATGGCTATAATAAGAGTGCCGCGAATGGAAAAAATGAATACTTGTTATTTTTATTACGTAGAATTAGTGCCCTGTCCGAAAGAAGTGAATATTTTGTTCATGTAATTGATCATAAATGTTAACGTAAACAAATTATTCACGTATTTCTTTCATGGCATTCTAATTCTATGTAAAAATATTAACACGTATTTGTTTTCTCCATTCATGACCCTCTTATTACAGCCATATTTTAATCAAATTAATATAAAAATCTTTATATAAGGGAATAAAAATATTGTGTCATTGAATTCAAAATTAAATTCTGTAACGAATGAGCAAATAAAAAATATATGTTCTCATTTAAAATAAAAAAGTTAGGTCTCGTATTTTATGAACTACTGGTTGAAAAATATTATTTATCTTTTCTTTAAATTTGTCTTGAAATAGAAATTGTTTGCCCATTTAACCGTCTGTGTAGCTCTTATAGTTCTCGAGATAGCTATGGTGGCCCATTTAAAATGAATATATATATATTTAAATTAATACATTTTAAAATACGGTTTCTTAATTCTCGCATAACACTATTAAGCTCTCTTCTGTCAATTTTTTGCAGCGCTTCACGAATTCTATTTTTAATTCTTCGATGTTGTTCGGTTTATTGAAGTAAACCAAATTTTTAATACGTCCCCAAAAATAAAAGTGGAGAGGGGTCAGATCTGGTGATCTAGCTGGCCAATGTATTGGCCCGTGACGACCAACCCATTTTTGCCCGAAACTGTTGTTTAACCAGTTAGATATTGGTCGGGCAGAATGAGCTGGTGCTCCGTCTAATTGAAAATAAAATTGTCTTCTTGTATCTAATAGCAAATCATCTAAATAATTTTCAACTTCATTATTCAAAAAATTAAAAAATTCAATAGTATTCAAACTGTTTAAAAATACGGGCCCAAATATTCTATTTCCCAGTATCCCACATCATACGTTTACTCGATATGAATACTGACTTTTACATTGTATTATCCAAATTCGGATTTCTATGAGACCAGTGACGTAAATTTTGTGATGAAACTACACCATTTTTGGTAAACGTTGCTTCGTCAGTAAAGAAAATATTATAATAAAAATTTGGAATGGTTAATATTTTGTTGTTCAACCAATGACAATACTGTAACCTTTATGGTGGACCATTTATTTGTAAGGTATGTAAAATTTTTGGTTTAAATGGCCTGATCTTATTTTTTCTTAGAATTTTGTACACTTGATACCATATAAGTCCCGAATTTTGGGCAATGCTTTGTAAACTTGATCTTGGATCTTCTGTTATCTCCTAACTAATAATACTATCTCCACTTTATCTTCCATTGTCAGCACCATTGTAATTAATTTTATTATTTATTATTAACAAACGACAAAGGTATGACAGTTCTAATTAGTATATCATGAAAACAATCGAGAAAACAATTACTGTCATAGCCTTCTCACATATTAAATTACATCCATTAATGATAAAATTTCAGCAAAAGAAAGTATTTATTTTTAACAAATGAATATGGTAAATACTAAGAAATTTGGTATGGTCGTAAAGAGAATAAAAAAACAATCTATATTTATAAAAATTGTCAAGGTTGTATTTAAATTTACAAAGTTGATATCATTTCCGGTTATACCGGAAGTCCCAGAATTACACTTTTCATATAGTATAATCGCATAATTATATTGTATTGAATAAATTGTCCTATAAGCAATAAGCGTATCTGCAATAATAAGACAGATAAATGGGTGTAACCACTTTTTCAAACACACTGTATATATATATATATATATATATATATATATATATATATATATATATATATATATATATATATATTCAGTGTTATATATATATATATATATATATATATATATATATATATATATATATATATATATATATATATATATATATATAACACTGAAAACCTTGACATAGGAGTTTAGGTAAACGGTTTTTTTCAAATATCATCTGTCCTGTAAGACTATAGTGGGAGTTTTTGACATGGTTAAAAAGACTGTTTAATTTGGCTTCGAAGAGTTGCTAAATACTCCTCGTTTAATGTCTTATTATTGAAGTAATAAAAATATACGGCGGGTGGGATTTGAATCCGCAAATAATTATTACAGTGCCCCGATCTACCCAACTCAGCTTTTGAATACGTTTCCATGATTATTGTTTTTAAGGTATTATAAGTTATATAATAATTATAAGACATTAAATGAGAGATTAGATACTCTTCAATGATAAATAAAATGATAAATAAAAAAATCGAATAGTGACTTATCACTGTTGCGCGAACTTACGCCAAAGTTTGAAAAGTTATTTCCGCCGTATTTAGTTTTGGCATATTTAACAGTAGAGGCGCTGTAATTATTGGCATATAAGAGGAATGCACCGGCATTTCACTTCTCCTCTTCTCCTCTTCGAGCTTGTACTTTTCGACTTTTATTTTTGGCAGGCAGTTAGGCCTACAGTTGCAGTGCATTGTGGTGCGAAACGTGATTTCTCTTTTAGTTTCCAAATTTCTCATTGTTTCACGTTTGGGTTGAGGACCTGCTACGGCTGCTAGTGGTGAGTTACTCGAACTTTATTCAATTTTTTTTGTTATTTGGATGATTTAGATTTGGTAAAGTTTCATTGTTTGTACCACCCACGTGTTGCCTTATGCAGCCGAGGGCAGTGCATTTGTATCGAGTAACTACCATTAACAGTTGGGTTTCTTTTATCCAGAGTATTGAATATTTTATTTTTAAATTTATTACAATTATTAAAGTTTTGTAGTTGTGATTTTAGCTGAGTTTACGAACTCATATCTCTCACCACCATGCCACTGAATCTTCAAAATTCTTATAGATTTTTCTTTTGGATTTAGTGATTTTTTTTGCAAAATTTTTATGATTTTTGTGTACTATATTATCAAGTATTTCAGCTTAACGTAGCCCGAGCTATCAACCTTATAGCTCCAGTTCTCCCCCGGGTCATCGCACCCCTTCATTTTTTTGTGTATTTTTTATCTAGTAATTCTGCTTAACGTAGCCCGAGCTATCAACCTTATAGCTCTAGTTTTCCCCCGGGTCATCGAACCCCTTCATATTGTTAATTTTTTATATAGTAGTTCTGCTTAACTTTCCTCCCTTCACCATCCTACCCTTATCCTGCGTATGTGTGCGTGAGTGAGTGGTGGGTGTTGCGGCCATTTTTTGTTTAATCCTGCTGGATCACGGTTGGAACTTGTTTTCGTTTAGGAAACCGGATTTTTTCTCCGCGCCATTTTTTTTGTAGTTGGCAAATCCAAATTTTGGGTGTTAGTTATTTTGTTGATTTGCTACCCGTCGCGTGGGAGATTAGTCCTCCAGGATTTAAAATTTAGTTTAGCGCCGGTTTGTTAAATTTTTTTGGTATTACCAATTTAAATTTTTTGGGTATTTTTTTTTGTAGTTGCGCTATAATTAAATTTTCTTTTGGACTGCAGTCACCCTGAGCCCTTTCCTAGTATCGTGACGTTTTGTCCTTATGCTGTATTTTCATTCATTAACCTCAATTTTTTCAGCCACATAAAGATCTTTTTTGTTAAATTCAAGGTCATATTTAAATTTTTTGTAAAATTCTCTTTATAATTTCTGGACGGCGTGCAGGAGTCGAATTTATTTTTGTATGATCCTTTGTAAAGTATCCAAACCCGTCTGGTTTCTGGTGTTACTCCCTAAGTACGTAGTACTGCGGAGATTATTTTTTGTAGGGAAAGTAGCGGCTGTGTTGGTTGCGACTGTCTCTTGGCCTAGACCTGCTACCCCGAGGGAGGTGATTCAAGGAGTCGGACACCAGCTCCGCCAGCGATCCACCAGGGCCTGCTACTGTACCTCGCAGTACTTACCTATACCGGTAGAGCAGACGAACACCACTGCAGGGTGTAAACAACCTTTCAACGAACCAGCGCTCGAGGTCTACCACCAGTCCGCTGCTGCTCGTACCCGGAGTTTTTTCTTCGTGATACAGTCACCCAGAACAGGCTTGGGTCAAGGGATCAGTCCTCCAACATAGTGTTCCCCCAGCAGTAGCTAGAGACGTCCTGTACCGCCGACGGAGTTCGTTAGTATTTTTTTTATATTTCAGTAATTTTCTGTTATACAAATTTTTTTTGGTTGTAACTTTTCAAAATTAAACATTTCATTTTATTTGTTTTGTGTTCCTTTCTCGAGTACACCTCTCGAGGCTTACCCTTTTCAAGGTGTTGGCGCCCGAAAAATAACTTTGTGGTACTTCAAACTTTTGCACAGGCATTGGCCTGAGTCACTTTTGTAAGTTGGGCTACTATCAACCACAAACTTATTAATCGAACCCCGACCTTTGCCACCTGTAACGTTTTGGCTCATCTTAATACGAAGATAATCCAACCGTTACAATTTGTAAAATAAACGCTTGGAAATTAAATTGTAAAATGCAATGTATAAATTTCTGTTTTATTTCGTTAACATAATTTTTGACGTTACATTTGCTTGAAATACAAAACTAATGATGTTTTTGTTGTCAGCTGTTCCGAAGTAACCTCGGAACAGCTGATCAACAATGGTGGGAACTAACGTGGCGGATAACTTGATAAAATATAATATTTAGAAGTTTACTTGATCCGCCACACACCGCTACAACCCGTGAGCTCCGACGCATCAACTTTTGTGTGATACGGTAAGTAGCCGTTGTTCTTTTGTGTCACACGAAAATTGACGCCCGAACGTGGGACTTTTTCTAAAATTTTGTTTTTGATTGTTGAAAATTTATTTCATTTTTTTTTCAAAATTTTGCGGAAGCAAAGGTTTTTCTATTTTGTGTTTCCCTTATTGTTTCCTATTGTTTCCCTTATATTTTTTGCTAATAAATTATATTTTTCGGTACACTATGGCCATGGATTTAAACCATTTGCGCGAGGACGAACTCGACTATGAACTCCGAATAAGGATTGCGGATTCACCCGGTACAGTACAGGAGAAAAGGACTACCTTATGGGGACTGTTACAATTGGAGAGCGTGAATGAGAGCTATATCAATCCTGCTTTCTTTCTTGAGCCGCTGACAGAAGAGCTAACCTGCCGGACCAAATTACAGGAAATGCTGGGTATGTCTGAATTTTCCTGCGTTTTTTCCACTCAAGGCTCCAGGCAAGCTAGTGAAGAGTGTAGCTCCAGGCTTGTTCATATTCATAGGCGAATTTTACGCCTTCCGGTTCAATTTCAGCCTGAAGTCATTACCTACCTTAACAGCAGAAAATACTTGCCCCATAAATTTAATGGATTTTGGCAATGATGAACCTGTAGTAACTGCCCCTGTAGTACCTCCAACTGAAAATAACGATAATCGGGATTTCTTAAGTCGTTTGAACTCAATCCAGTTTAGTAACGAACCCTCGCGACAATTATTACCGCCCATTCAATATTCCCCTATACGCCACCAAGTCGCGCATAGCACCCTTTTACCTAGCGCCAATTTTATCGATCGTAATCCCCAAATAGTACGCTGGAATATTAAATTTGATGGTACAACCGGTGTCAACGAATTTCTTGAACGTTTACAAGAATGCGCTCATGCTCGCGGAGTTAGCGATGATCAGCTTTTCCGACAAGCCACTGATCTGTTTACCGGTAATGCTCTCATTTGGTTCCGTATGGTACGCGAGTCTGTGTCTACGTGGTCTGGTCTCACAGCCCGACTTAGGTCTGCTTTTCTTGCTGCTAGTTATGACTTAGCTCTCCAAGAGGAAATAAGGTCCCGAACTCAAGGTCCTGGCGAGACTGTCGAAATTTTCATAGCAAAAATGGAAAATTTATTTTCTCGGTTGTCTAACTCTCCGGATGAAAAAACGCGTGTAGCCACCATTATGAGAAATCTTCAACCCAAGTATCAGCGATTCTGTTCGTTGCAGTCTATAATTTCTTTAAAGGATCTCATTACTTGGTGTAAACGCCATGAAGACACTGACGCCACCATAGCTTCTTTTCGTAACCCGCCTCCTAAAACATCTTCCTTGTTAGAGCCTGATCTGGCCTATAATAAACCGCTTAAACCATCCGGCAACCAAGTCAGTTCTATTGTCCCCTCCTCTTCTTCAAATGCCCCAAAGGCTAGCGGTCCAGTATGCTGGAATTGTCGCAAACCAGGACATTTATATCCCGCCTGTGAAGACGACAAAACTATCTTTTGTTACGGTTGTGGTCGCCGAAATGTCATTATTACCAAATGTTTTAACTGTTCAAAAAACGGTCGAGGCGTTTCGGACAAGCCGGCCCCCGAAAAACGCCTAAATACTCCAAAACCGGCTCCGCAGAATGGACAGACTGGCTCAACAAAGTAGCTCGCTTTCTACGGACACCAGAAATCGCCCCTGTTTTCGATCAACAGGGTTGTGACAGCCGTCCTTTTATCACTGTAAAAATCGGTAATGCACCGGTTAGTGCTTTAGTTGACTCGGGAGCTTGTATCACCGTTATCGGTCGTTGTGGGTTGCCACTTTTAAAGTCTCGAAAGTGCGTTATTTCTTCCGGTTTCCTCAGTGAGGTGACCACTGCTGATGGTGTCGCTCAGCCTGTTTTGGGTAATGTTTCTCTTCCTATCACGTTACATGGTCGTACTAAGATATTTTCCTGTGTGGTTGTGCCTTCTGTGCGCCATACCCTTATTTTAGGGGTTGATTTTTGCAAAGAGTTTAGCCTTTCTTTAAATTTTGCTTTAAACTCTTGGTCTGCACATGGTGAAATAGCCTCTATGTCGGGTATCTCGGGTAATGATGATTTAAACTTTTCTCAGCGTACAGCCCTTAAAACTATTATGACCGAATTCGAAAAATTAGGATCCGTTGGTCTTGGGAGAACCCATATGGTCGAACACATCATCGACACTGGTGATGCCCTACCCATTAAACAACGGCAATACCCTCTTTCCCCGCCCATGCAGGAGCACCTTAACAAAGAACTTGATGAAATGATTAAAAAGGGCATAGTTCAAAAATCGTCCAGCCCATGGTTTTCGCCCGTTCTTTTGGTCAAAAAGTCTTCCGGTTCACTTCGACTTTGCTTTGACGGTCGACGCCTTAATTTAGTCACAAAAAAAGATGCTTATCCTCTACCGAGAGTGGACTCTATTTTGAATAAATTAAGGGACGCTAAGTATTTATCCTCTATCGACCTTAAGAGTGCTTTTTGGCAGGTACCCTTAGAAGAGTCCTCCCGTGAAAAAACCGCTTTTGCTGTCCCCGGACGTGGACTGTTTGAATTCACTCGTATGCCATTTGGTTTATGTAATGCCCCCCAAACCCTTCAGCGGTTAATGGACCAAATTTTAGGGCCCGAGTTAGAGCCCAATGTATTTGTTTATCTTGATGACTGTGTTATTGTTTCTTCTTCCTTTGATGAACATTTACGCAATTTATATGAGGTTCTCAACCGCTTGAAAAATGCTGGTCTCACGGTGAATGCCGACAAATGTGAATTTTGCCGTCCTTCTTTAAAATACCTAGGTTTCATGGTAGACCGCCAAGGACTTCGCACTGATCCTGATAAGATTAGTGCTATTGTTGATTTTCCGCGCCCTACGACAGTCACGGAAGTTAAACGTTTTATGGGTGTTTTGGGATGGTATAGGCGTTTCGTCCCTAATTTTGCCACTCTAGTAGCCCCAATTAATGACTTGACGAAGGGAAAACGAAAAAAGGCTCCTATTGACTGGAACTCCGCAGCTGAAAAATCTTTTCACCAGCTGGTCAGCCCTTTCTTCTGCCCCTGTTCTGGCCAGCCCTGACTATAGTCAGCCGCTGAAGCCGTTTCGAATTTATACTGATGCCTCCAACTATGGTGTGGGTGCCGTGCTTACTCAAGTTGGCTCCGATAACGAGGAACACCCCATCGCTTTTATAAGTCGTACTTTAAATAAAGCCGAGCGAAATTATTCAGTCACCGAACGCGAGTGCTTAGCTGTTGTTTTTTCCATAGAAAAATTTCGTCTTTACCTCGAAGGTCTACCTTTCACAGTGATAACCGATCACTATTCCCTTCTGTGGCTAATGAGAATGTCCGACCCCACTGGTAAATTAGCTCGTTGGGCTGTAAAACTACAGCAATTCAACTTCGTAATCGAACATCGTCCTGGTAAACTCAATTCAGTGCCCGATGCTCTCTCTCGTGCTCCCCTAGAAGTAGCAGCCCTTAACACTGACGAGTGAAATGACTCAAAGGACCGTTGGTACAATAATCTGCGTACTAGTATACTTACCCACTCAGCACAGTTTCCCGATTGGCGAGTTGAAAATCATTTAATTTACAAGTTAGTTACTTCGCCCCATGACCATCCTAGCAACTTATCGCCCTGGAAGCTGGTCGTTCCTCGACATCACAGGAAAACTGTCCTGAAGGAGTGCCATGATGACCCCACTGCCGCTCACCTCGGTATTTTTAAAACGTATCGTCGAGTTAATGAACTCTATTATTGGCCACGTATGCGCGCCTCTATCTTACACTATGTTCAACACTGCAAAGTTTGCCTAGCTCAAAAGGTCCCCCAATTACCGCCCCCAGGTCTTATGGGCCAAGAAAAACTAATTAAGTTTCCCTGGCAATGTATTTCGTTAGATCTGATGGGCCCTTTACCACCTTCCTCCTCAAAGGGACACCAATATATTTTTGCCATCACTGATTGGTTTACTAAATTTCCTCTTTTATTCCCTATTCGTCAAGCCACTGCCCCACAAATATGTAAGCTTTTGGAAGAAAATGTTTTTCTTTTATTTGGAGTTCCCCAAATAATTTTATGTGACAACGGAACCCAATTTACTAGTGACAAGTTCACTCAGTTAGTGAAAAAATATTGCATACCCAAACTTTGGTACAATGCTAAATTTCACCCTCAAGTAAATTTTGTTGAGCGTACTAACCGCACGGTTAAAACAGCCATTCGTTCTTATCTTAAAGAAAATCACCGAAAATGGGATGAAAATCTTCCTGCCATTGCACAAGCCATTCGCACTGCTGTCCATGAAGTCACAGGCTTCAGTCCTGCGTTTTTGAACTTCGGGCGACATGTCCCTTTATCGGGTAAATTTTACCACCCCCTTCCTGACAATGTTTGTTCCGACGCTCAAGCTACTTACGCCCACCATTTGTCATCACTTACCGAATATTCCAAGTAGTGCAAACGCGAATTCATGCGGCTTATGAACGTAACGCCCGGTATTATAATTTACGAAGACGTCCTTTAGAATTTTTTGAAGGCGATACTGTCTGGAAAAAACATTATGTCCTCTCCGACGGCGCTCGTGGATTTTCTTCTAAACTAGCTCCTCGTTATATAGAATGTTTAGTTACTAAAAAGGTCTCTAAAACTTCTTATCGTCTCTAAGACATGTCAGGTAATGATTTAGGCGTGTGGCATATCTCTGATCTTAAGCCTGCCCCCGCGGAGGAAAATGATGAAACTGTAGCGGACTAGAAAATTTAGTTTGAAAAAAAAAATTTTTTTGGGTCAAAAATTTTTTTTTGGAGGGAGAGAGGCTGTTGGCCTTTTTGCCACGTCACTGGTTCATTTTCATTACAAAAAATTTTCTTATTGAATAAATAAAAATCTTTGAGCCACAATTTTATTGAGATGGTACACCTCGTAACAATTATTGTTTTAACTCTGCTAGCTTCACGCGGCAATGTCAGTGAAACACTTTAAATATATTATTTTTTTTGTTCAAAAAGTTTGCCCCATTTGAATTTTTAATTCAGTTCTTGTTACTGCTTATTAGTCTTTTAAAATCGAATAGTGACTTATCACTGTTGCGCGAACTTACGCCAAAGTTTGAAAAGTTATTTCCGCCGTATTTAGTTTTGGCATATTTAACAGTAGAGGCGCTGTAATTATTGGCATATAAGAGGAATGCACCGGCATTTCACGTCTCCTCTTCTCCTCTTCGAGCTTGTACTTTTCGACTTTTATTTTTGGCAGGCAGTTAGGCCTACAGTTGCAGTGCATTGTGGTGCGAAACGTGATTTCTCTTTTAGTTTCCAAATTTCTCATTGTTTCACGTTTGGGTTGAGGACCTGCTACGGCTGCTAGTGGTGAGTTACTCGAACTTTATTCAATTTTTTTTGTTATTTGGATGATTTAGATTTGGTAAAGTTTCATTGTTTGTACCACCCACGTGTTGCCTTATGCAGCCGAGGGCAGTGCATTTGTATCGAGTAACTACCATTAACAGTTGGGTTTCTTTTATCCAGAGTATTGAATATTTTATTTTTAAATTTATTACAATTATTAAAGTTTTGTAGTTGTGATTTTAGCTGAGTTTACGAACTCATATCTCTCACCACCATGCCACTGAATCTTCAAAATTCTTATAGATTTTTCTTTTGGATTTAGTGATTTTTTTTGCAAAATTTTTATGATTTTTGTGTACTATATTATCAAGTATTTCAGCTTAACGTAGCCCGAGCTATCAACCTTATAGCTCCAGTTTCCCCCTTCATATTGTTAATTTTTTATATAGTAGTTCTGCTTAACTTTCCTCCCTTCACCATCCTACCCTTATCCTGCGTATGTGTGCGTGAGTGAGTGGTGGGTGTTGCGGCCATTTTTTGTTTAATCCTGCTGGATCACGGTTGGAACTTGTTTTCGTTTAGGAAACCGGATTTTTTCTCCGCGCCATTTTTTTTGTAGTTGGCAAATCCAAATTTTGGGTGTTAGTTATTTTGTTGATTTGCTACCCGTCGCGTGGGAGATTAGTCCTCCAGGATTTAAAATTTAGTTTAGCGCCGGTTTGTTAAATTTTTTTGGTATTACCAATTTAAATTTTTGGGTATTTTTTTTGTAGTTGCGCTATAATTAAATTTTCTTTTGGACTGCAGCCCTTTCCTAGTATCGTGACGTTTTGTCCTTGTGCTGTATTTTCATTCATTCACCTCAAATTTTTTCAGCCACATAAAGATCTTTTTTGTTAAATTCAAGGTCATATTTAAATTTTTTGTAAAATTCTCTTTGTAATTTCTGGACGGCGTGCAGGAGTCGAATTTATTTTTGTATGATCCTTTGTAAAGTATCCAAACCCTTCTGGTTTCTGGTGTTACTCCCTAAGTACGTAGTACTGCGGAGATTATTTTTTGTAGGGAAAGTAGCGGCTGTGTTGGTTGCGACTGTCTCTTGGCCTAGACCTGCTACCCCGAGGGAGGTGATTCAAGGAGTCGGACACCAGCTCCGCCAGCGATCCACCAGGGCCTGCTACTGTACCTCGCAGTACTTACCTATACCGGTAGAGCAGACGAACACCACTGCAGGGTGTAAACAACCTTTCAACGAACCAGCGCTCGAGGTCTACCACCAGTCCGCTGCTGCTCGTACCCGGAGTTTTTTCTTCGTGATACAGTCACCCAGAACAGGCTTGGGTCAAGGGATCAGTCCTCCAACATAGTGTTCCCCCAGCAGTAGCTAGAGACGTCCTGTACCGCCGACGGAGTTCGTTAGTATTTTTTTTATATTTCAGTAATTTTCTGTTATACAAATTTTTTTTGGTTGTAACTTTTCAAAATTAAACATTTCATTTTATTTGTTTTGTGTTCCTTTCTCGAGTACACCTCTCGAGGCTTACCCTTTTCAAGGTGTTGGCGCCCGAAAAATAACTTTGTGGTACTTCAAACTTTTGCACAGGCATTGGCCTGAGTCACTTTTGTAAGTTGGGCTACTATCAACCACAAACTTATTAATCGAACCCCGACCTTTGCCACCGCTACAACCCGTGAGCTCCGACGCATCAACTTTTGTGTGATACGGTAAGTAGCCGTTGTTCTTTTGTGTCACAATATATATATATATATATATATATATATATATATATATATATATATATATATATATATATATATATATATATATATATGTAAGCGGAAATATTTAAAATATTCAAAAATTTCAGTATGGATGACATCATGCTATTATTGTTTGTGTCGTTGTACAACGTTCATATTATATTATATTAAATACTATAAAAAGCGATAGTAACGGTAAACGGGGGGGAGTGTTTTGTTGGGCAGTGATCGGGGTTACCGTCAGTATCGGTGTATCAGGGTTGCTCTTTCATAAAATGGATTAGAGTGTTATTTTTTGTGTGTGGTTCGTACTATTTCTAACATATATATATATATATATATATATATATATATATATATATATATATATACAGGGTGTAAATGAAATAAGTGCATTAAATAAATACACCTTTTTTCTGCAGATCTATAATATAGAAGTATCAACAATTAGACATCTCAGTCGTCTTTTGTTTTGTGCATAAAGATGTTAGAAATATGTCGTGTTTGGTATCAAATGAGAGGCCTGGTTAAGAACTATTGGAAACATGTGTCAAAATTTCTGACAGGTTGATTGGCTTTAGCTTTATGCATAAAGTTAATTCGTTTGAGAGAAGGGAAAATTTGAGTATCTGACAAGTCTGTTGGCGTTAGCACTATGGATTAAAGTGTGCCTAGACGGATTAGATGCACGAATAGTCTATCATAAAACACTATCGGCGGAACCCTAGGAAAACTTGGCGAAGCCGAGGTTACGCTAGTATATATACTATATATATATACAGGCTGTTTCTCGGATATGGGAGACCCCGATTACCTTCTTTATTATTAGAAATACTAGAAAATCATTTAAATAAAAGTTGTAGTAGATAAAAGGGGACATGCACTTATTGAAGAAAATGTTTTTTTTAACCAGTGGTTCTCAAACTGTAACATAAAGTTATATTTTTTTAACGGAATGGTATATACTTTTTAGGCTCATTTGGTAGAGTATTTCTTTCTAAATTCAAGCAAGTAATCATTTTATATCATTACATTACAAAAATATTGAGAAAAATGCAATTGAAATTTAAATAAATTTTATTTTGATAGTTATTTTCAGTATACTATGCATTAAAAAAAATTAACCTAAATTAAAACGAAACAAATATTTGTTTCTATCTTTGTAAATAGCAAGAATAGGAATTATTGTGTACTAAATAATTCAAATTGACAGAGAGCAGTTTTGTTTTTCATACATAGCCTACTGAAAAATAACTATAAAAATAAAATATATTTAAATTTCAATTGCATTTTTCTCAATATTTTTATAATGTAAGAATATAAAATGTATACATGGTTGAACTCAGAAAAAAATACTCTATTGAATGAATGGGCCTAGAAAATATATACCATCCCATTTAAAAAATATAACTTTATGTCATAGTTTGAGAACCACTGGTTAAAAAATTAATTTTCTTCAACAAGTGAATGTCCCCTTTCATCTACTACAACTTTTATTGAATGATTTTCTTGTATTTCCAATAATTAAGAAATAATCGGGGTGTCCCGTATCCGAGAAACACCAGTGTGGACACTGAAAACCGAGACATAGGCGTTTAACATGGGAATTAGTTTTTTTCAAATATCATCTATCCCGCAAGACTATATTGGGAGTTTTTCATATAGTTAGATAGATTATTTAATTTGACATCGAAGAGTACCTAAATACTCCTCCTAATTTAATGGCTTATTTAAATATTTGCAAAAGTATAATGCAATTTGACAGTTTACTTATAATTTATTAAAAACAGTAATCATGGAGACGTAATCAGTAGCTAAATAGATTACATCGGGACACCGTAATAATTATTCACAAGTTCAAATCCAACCCGCCTTTTATTTCTATTATTTTATTTTGCAAAATGTATTATTAAATAAATTACAAAATTAAAACATAAATTGTTTGAAAAATCAAGTATTTTATTGAATAAATCTACGAGAAATTAAATAAAAAAATTATTGTACCTAAAGTACTTTACAAAATTAAAATTTATAAAAAAAGTGATTTCAATAAAATACTTGATTTTCCAAACAACTTATGTTTTCATTTTGTAATTTATTTCATAATACATTTAACAAAATAAAATAAAAAATAATAAAAATAAAGGCGGGCAGGATTTGAACTTGTGACTAAATATTACGGTGCCCCGACATAACCAATTCAGCTACTGAATACATTTCCATGATTATTGTTTTTAATAAATTATAATAACTGTCAAATTGCATTATACTTTTGCAAATATTTCAATAATAAGCCATTGAATTACAAGTATTTAAGTACTCTTGAATATATATATATATATATATATATATATATATATATATATATATATATATATATATATATATATATACCGTGTGTCTGTTTTAAAGGTGTACATAGGAGATTAACATGGGAAATCAGTTGTTTGGAATTTCCTGCTCGCCTAATTATTTTAAGCAAAAACGCGTCAAATAAAAGTTTTAGGGCATAAAATTCTGCATCTAAATTAATAAACAGAATTACCTTTAGATGCTTTGTAACGACAGAAATTAAATATGAAAATGTGGAAAATTACGTTGAAAATATCGACAGCCATGGAATTGAACAAAAAATAAAAAAATGCTTGACGTTTTGTCTGTCACAACGTAAGTAAATAACCTGTTTGACAATTTTATTTGAAAAATCAACATTAATTATGAGAATAATAGAAATATTATACTGGATTAATAAATAAAGTTAAAAAAATACAGTTTTCTTTAAATAATAAGAATTTATTAAAAATTCTATATTGCGTAATAAAATTATGATGCTGATGTATTCCCAACTCATTTCCAATAAATCTAGTACTACAGAAGGGGTCTAAACTTATTCCTAGCATTCTTTCTTCTAATAACGCACGTTTTCCTGCTCGTTCTATATTCTGATTACGCGGCTAACGTGTATTTTTTGAAGACACATTAGCAGTCTTTTCAAATTTTGTCACGAATTTAGCAATTATGAAAACACGCTCTTCATTAGTATAAATATTAATGTTTTAATAATTTCAAACAATAAAACTAGAGACAAAATGAAATTGTCAGAAACGTCAAATAAGTTAACTAATGTTGTGACACATCAAACGTCATGCATTTATTTTATTTTTTTGTCTAATTCCATGGCTGTCGATATTTTCAACGTAATTTTCGACATTTTCATATTTATTTTTTGTCGTTACAAAGCATGTAAAGGTAATTCTGTTTATTCATTTAGATGCAGAATTTTGTGCCCTAAAACTTTTATTTGACGCGTTTTTGCTTAAAATAATTAGGCGAGCAGGAAATTTTAAGAAACTGATTTTCCATGTTAATCTCCTATGTATACCTTTAAGATAGACACACGGTATATATATATATATATATATATATATATATATATATATATATATATATATATATATATATATATGTGTGTGTTTTCTTTAAAACAACCAGCCCTTTTTTGGGCGAATTAATGACTTTAGAAAAAAATGTTATATACAAGAAATGATCAAGAATAAGGGGCCAATTTATTAATAGTGACAAACCGAAAATTCGACCAGTGGTTCTCAAACGACAGAACAAAATTAATTTTTTTAATTGGTATTCTATATAATTTTTTAGCCCATTAAATAGAGATTTTTTTTTATTTCAACGATATAAATATGGTATAGGGTTGTACAACAATTATTTCGAGAAAAATGGTATTAAAAATAATGTTATATCACAATAGGCTATGCAATACACAGGTATACGTCTGTTGCCTAGTTACTCTAGTAGTAAACCCATTTTTTATTTTATTTCTAGTTTTTAATATCATTTTCCTCGAAATAATTGTTACACAACCCTATGCTGTATTTATATCGTTGAAATCAGAAAATAATATTCTATTTCAAGAGCTAAAAAATTATATAATTTTGTTCTACCGTTTGAGAACCACTGATTAAATATTCGATTTGTTACTACAGATACATTATCCCCTTATTCTTGATCATTTTTGGTATAAAACATTTCTTTTAAAACAATCAGTGCTTTTTTGGGCGAACTAACAACTTTAGAGAAAAATGTTTTATATATATATATATATATATATATATATATATATATATATATATATATATATATATATATAGGGTGTAAATGAAATAAGTGCATTAAATTTAACCAGCAATATAACTCGGCGAGAGCAACAGTATTTCTTAATAACTTTTTCTCGAAATCGCATATTTTTTAGCATTTTTACTACCCCGTCAATTGACGAGTCGTTCCAAATATTTTTGTGATAATTGAATGCAGTAGCAATAGCTATGAAAAATATTGTTTTAGCAATTGACAGTCCTGTCAATTGTTGCAATTAAATTTTGATATTAGTAATAAACTTGTTTATAAGGTAAAATTCTGTCAAAATGCGAGTACACAGACATTGTAATTACTTACCTATGGTTTATTTATTTATTTTTTTACTCGTATCTGTACTACATTTTACTTGACATCACGGTTGACATACAGTGTCATGGAGTTGCCAACGCATTTACACGGAGCGTTTCCAAATCATCACCAAATCATTCTGTTCTTAATATTCGCACATTTGTTAATCTTGTACATCTTTATCACATCACAATACGGAGTGTCACATAATATGACAATTTTAAAAAAGCAACAGTTATATCCATAACATGTGCAAAAAGTTCCGTTTTCAGCACAAAACAGACTTCAATTTTGGAAATGGCTCATAATGTTCATTAATGAGACTGAATTTACTTGGGAAGGTGTATTTATTATGCACAATACACGTCTCGACAGACGAAAATGCTGTAAAAATTTTCATTAAAAAATATTAGGGGAACAATAAATGGACGACTAATTATTGGTACTCATGTACCTCTTTTAAATGGACAAAAGTTTGTACTTACATTTTTTGAATAACGTATTTAAACTATTATGATTTGTCGACGATAAATAATCATCTTATAACCTAATAACTATGCTTTTGCCCTTCCTCTCGTTACCTAGTCCCTCCTTGTCTGTCTCTATTCACAGGTGATTAAAAGCCTGGTTTAATACACAACTTTATAATTTTGTTATCCAAAATTTAAATTTATTTATTTTAAAAATTGTACTATTACCTATTAATTAATAATAATGTTATTTCCCATGATTCGTTTATTAATTACTGTGACTGTAAGTGTAATCGATAACCGACAATTTTTGAGCTGTTTGTATCCCACTTGAATACGGCAGCAGCCATTTGTTCTCCATAGGCGGGTAACGAAATATGCAGCAAATCTTTAAAGAATTTTAACTCAAAATTTACAAGACTTAGAAAATAAAGTTAGTAAGAAATATTGTTGCTCTCGTCGAGTTACATTCCTAGTTAAATTTAATGCATTTATTTCATTTTTCTTTTAAAACAACCAGCGCTTTTTTGGGCGAACTAACAACTTTAGAGAAAAATGTTTTATACCAAAAATGATCAAGAATAAGGGGATAATATATCTATAGTAACAAATCGAATATTTAATCAGTGGTTCTCAAACGGTAGAATAAAATTATATTTTTTAAAATGGCACCCTATATAATTTTTTAGCCCTTGAAATAGAATATTACTTTCTGATTTCAACGATATAAATACAGCATAGGGTTGTATAACAATTATTTCGAGGAAAATGATATTAAAAACTAGAAATAAAATAAAAAATGGGTTTACTACTAGAGTAACTAGGCAACAGACCTGTGTATTGCATAGCCTATTGTAATATAACATTATTTTTAATACCATTTTTCTCGAAATAATTGTTATACAACCCTATACCATATTTATATTGTTAAAATCAAAAAAAAATCTGTATTTAATGGGCTAAAAATTTATATAGAATACCAATTAAAAAAATAATTTGTTCTGTCGTTTGAGAACCACTGGTCGAATTTTCGGTTTGTCACTATTAATAAATTAGCCCCTTATTCTTGATCATTTCTTGTATATAACATTTTTTCTAAAGTCATTAATTCGCCCAAAAAAGGGCTGGTTGTTTTAAAAAAAACACTTGTATATATATATATATATATATATATATATATATATATATATATATATATATATATATATATAGATATATATAGTGTGTGAACACTGAAAACCGTGATATAGACGTTTAACATGAGAAAACAGTTTTTTTCAAATATCTTCTGTCCCGCAAGACTATAGTGGGAGTTTTTGATATGGTTAGAAATTATTTAATTTGACATTGAAGAGTACTTATATACTTGTAATTCAATGGCTTATTATTGAAATATCTGCAAAAGTATAATGCAATTTGACAGTTATTACTTATAATTTATTAAAAACAATAATCATGGAAATGTATTCAGTAGCTGAATTGGTTATGTCGGGGCACCGTAATATTTAGTCACAAGTTCAAATCCTGCCCGCCTTTATTTTTATTATTTTTTATTTTATTTTGTAAAATGTATTATGAAATAAATTACAAAATTAAAACATAAGTTGTTTGGAAAATCAAGTATTTTATTGAAATCACTTTTTTTATAAATTTTAGTTTTGTAAAGTACTTTAGGTACAATAATTTTTTTATTTAATTTCTCGTAGATTTATTCAATAAAATACTTGATTTTTCAAACAATTTATGTTATAATTTTGTAATTTATTTAATAATACATTTTGCAAAATAAAATAATAGAAATAAAAGGCGGGTTGGATTTGAACTTGTGAATAATTATTACGGTGTCCCGATGTAATCTATTTAGCTACTGATTACGTCTCCATGATTACTGTTTTAATAAATTATAAGTAAACTGTCAAATTGCATTATACTTTTGCAAATATTTCAATAAGCCATTAAATTAGGAGGAGTATTTAGGTACTCTTCGATGTCAAATTAAATAATCTATCTAACTATATGAAAAACTCCCAATATAGTCTTGCGGGATAGATGATATTTGAAAAAAACTGTTTTCCCATGTTAAACGCCTATGTCTCGGTTTTCAGTGTCCACACTGGTGTTTCTCGGATACGGGACACCCCGATTATTTCTTAATTATTGGAAATACAAGAAAATCATTCAATAAAAGTTGTAGTAGATGAAAGGGGACATTCACTTGTTGAAGAAAATTAATTTTTTAACCAGTGGTTCTCAAACTATGACATAAAGTTATATTTTTTAAATGGGATGGTATATATTTTCTAGGCCCATTCATTCAATAGAGTATTTTTTTCTGAGTTCAACCATGTATACATTTTATATTCTTACATTATAAAAATATTGAGAAAAATGCAATTGAAATTTAAATATATTTTATTTTTATAGTTATTTTTCAGTAGGCTATGTATGAAAAACAAAACTGCTCTCTGTCAATTTGAATTATTTAGTACATAATAATTCCTATTCTTGCTATTTACAAAGATATAAACAAATAATTGTTTCGTTTTAATTTAGGTTCAATTTTTTTAATGCATAGTATACTGAAAATAACTATAAAAATAAAATTTATTTAAATTTCAATTGCATTTTTCTCAATATTTTTGTAATGCAAGGATATAAAATGATTACATGCTCGAATTTAGAAAGAAATACTCTACCAAATGAGCCTAAAAAGTATATACCATCCCATTTAAAAAATATAACTTTATGTTATAGGAAACAGCCTGTATATATATATATATATATATATATATATATATATATATATATATATATATATATATATATATATATAGTATATAGTATATATATACAAGCGTAACCTCGACATACCTACATACCGGGAGGCGCTCGAAATTTGTTACATAGGCATCTAACATGGGAAAACAGTTTTTTCTTGCACGTTGCTTTCCTAATATTTCAAATAAAAGTTGTAGATCATGAAATTCTGTATTTGAATCAGGAAACAAAATTAATTGTGCATGCTTTGTAACGGCAGAAATTTTATATAAAAATGTCGAAAATCACGTCAAAAATAGTGATAGCCATGGAATTGAAACAAAAATCATAACAAATGTATTTTTTTATCTGATTGAAAAAGTCTCAATATTTGACAGTTAAAACATCAATCATTTTGTTTGTCTTATCGTTTTAATTCCACAGCTAGTGCTATTTAAACAAAAAATTTCAAAATTTTCATATTTAATTTCTAGATTTACTAAACATGCGAAATGAATTTTGTTTATTAATTTAAAAGTAGAATTTTATGCTCTGCAACTTTTATTTGAAGAATTGTTTTCTATAATAATTTGGGGGCAATGCGCTACAAAAAAAACTGTTTTACCATGTTAAATGCCTATGAGTAGTAGAAGGGGGTACACTTCCCAGCCAGACTTCTTAATTTATTCAGGTCACGTAGATGTACTTGTACACGTACTTGATTCCTGGAATTGCAGGTGTGCGTAATTGTAATTATAATTTTTGTCATGTACTTGTGTCATGTCGTAATCGACCGGAAGTAATAGGTTAGGACATGTTTGTACTTGCTTTTTGTAATTGCAGGTGTGCGTAATTAGGTAATTATAATATTTCATACGCCTTGAAAAAATATCCGATTATGTAGCAATGGCTTTTAACACAGGGTACGCTACCTTCGTTGATTTGTTCCTTTTTGTAGATTTTATCTGCGTATCCAGGTCCAGGTATATCAAATTCTGTTAGGAAGCCTTTATATTTCCGCTGTAAAACGCATCCCCTCGCTTTGCTCGCTTCTTCGGGTTATATTATAGTAAGTCTTTGTATTTCCGCTGTAGAATATTTTAATACAGGGTAGGTTTAAAAATAAAAATTATTGCATACATCCGCTAACCGTTGCGTACTGAATTCATTAGAATTCTGTGTTGCAATGTTCGTAGCTATCAGAACATTCGGGGAATTAGATATTCTGTGTAGTTTCTGATTCTGAGATAGAAAACTATTTTCAAAAGATTTCTTGGTCGCATATAAATTAGAATAATACGTGTTACTTTTGTTCTAGTTGTTAGCGCTATTTTGAATTATGCAAGTATTATGTTTAATTACTTCTCTCTTTAATTTTTTATTTCAGCTTTAAATTGAATTACATGATCGTATATTTATTAAATGACTGTTCATTTGATTATCAGTCAGTTGTGCTAGTGTTTTCGAAGCGACGACGTCTAGTTGGTGCATTTACTTCTTTGTGAAACGGTGAGTGCTATGGTATTGTGGTTATTATGTGTGGTTACTCTCACACTGCGGTGTTGAGAAAGAGCTGTTCTGTGGTTCAGCTGTTCCCTCGCTTGCGGGCTGAGGAAGAGTCTACAGTGCGGCTGGGACTAGAAGAGTCTACAGTGTGGCTGGGACTATCTCATTCTCTGCGGAGATGAGTTCTGCTCTCACACTGCGGTGTTGAGAAAGAGCTGTTCTGTGGTTCAGCTGTTCCCTCGCTTGCGGGCTGAGGAAGAGTCTACAGTGCGGCTGGGACTAGAAGAGTCTACAGTGTGGCTGGGACTATCTCATTCTCTGCGGAGATGAGTGCTGCTCTCACACTGCGGTGTTGAGAAAGAGCTGTTCTGTGGTTCAGCTGTTCCCTCGCTTGCGGGCTGAGGAAGAGTCTACAGTGTGGCTGGGACTATCTCATTCTCTGCGGAGATGAGTGCTGCTCTCACACTGCGGTGTTGAGAAAGAGCTGTTCTGTGGTTCAGCTGTTCCCTCGCTTGCGGGCTGAGGAAGAGTCTACAGTGCGGCTGGGACTAGAAGAGTCTACAGTGTGGCTGGGACTATCCCATTCTCTGCGGAGATGAGTGCTGCTCTCACACTGCGGTGTTGAGAAAGAGCTGTTCTGTAGTTCAGCTGTTCCCTCGCTTGCGGGCTGAGGAAGAGTCTACAGTGCGGCTGGGACTATCTCATTCTCTGCGGAGATGAGTGCTGCTCTCACACTGCGGTGTTGAGAAAGAGCTGTTCTGTGGTTCAGCTGTTCCCTCGCTTGCGGGCTGAGGAAGAGTCTACAGTGTGGCTGGGACTATCTCATTCTCTGCGGAGATGAGTGCTGCTCTCACACTGCGGTGTTGAGAAAGAGCTGTTCTGTGGTTCAGCTGTTCCCTCGCTTGCGGGCTGAGGAAGAGTCTACAGTGCGGCTGGGACTAGAAGAGTCTACAGTGTGGCTGGGACTATCCCATTCTCTGCGGAGATGAGTGCTGCTCTCACACTGCGGTGTTGAGAAAGAGCTGTTCTGTAGTTCAGCTGTTCCCTCGCTTGCGGGCTGAGGAAGAGTCTACAGTGCGGCTGGGACTAGAAGAGTCTACAGTGTGGCTGGGACTATCTCATTCTCTGCGGAGATGAGTGCTGCTCTCACACTGCGGTGTTGAGAAAGAGCTGTTTTGCGGTTCAGCTGTTCCCTCGCTTGCGGGCTGAAGAAGAGTCTACAGTGTGGCTGGGATTATCTCATTCTCTGCGGAGATGAGTGCTGCTCTCACACTGCGGTGTTGAGAAAGAGCTGTTCTGCGGTTCAGCTGTTCCCTCGCTTGCGGGCTGAGGAAGAGTCTACAGTGCGGCTGGGACTGGTACCTAATCCTATCCTAATCCCAAAAGTTGGGCTCGAGCCTGGAGCATTTACGGGGATCCTAAGTACTCACTGAGAATATACTCACCTATTTTTATCTTTTGCAGACTATTGGCGCTCGTGGGGACCATCCGGGGATTGAGGATTGGAAGATTTATTTATTTATTTGAGATATTTGTAATCGTGTTCTATTATGTAATTTAGTATTCTTTTCTTTAATAAATTTTAGTATTCTTTACATAGTCCAACTAGTCTTAGTATTTCCGGCTTCTAAGACGGGGTAGGTTACCTTCGTTGATTTGTTCGTTTTGTAGATTTTATCTACGTATTATGTCCAGGTATACCAAATTCTGTACACGCCACTTCTGGTTGCGTTTTTAGTAAGTTTTATTATTTCCGCTATACACAGGGAAAGGTGGTTAATATTTAAAAATAAAAAATAATTTTAATAATAACATCAGCTCTTCTTTTGTTGCCTGTGTATATATTCATTAACATTCTCTATAGTATACCTAGCGCTGTGGAACATAGATTTACATCAGTAAAATATTTTAACACAGGGATAGATACGTGCTTTTAGGAAATGCAAGTGTGCGTAATTAATTGTAATTTTTGCACGTATCAGGGTTCCGTAAGTAACATAGGTTAGTACTTGATTTTTGGAAATACAGATGCGCGTAAAACCTACGAGGGCGGGTGCACCAGGTTGTAAGCGATAGGAAGTATTCATTTAATGTAAGTTATCAGATAATTACAACATTAAAAACATTGTTTCTTACCGTGTATGAACAGGGTAGCGTATGTGTTATTTTAGGAGTCTTATTTACTCTGGATTTCCGCTAACGCATGAATTTCAGCAGAGACGTCTTTTTTTCCTATACTATCACACATAAGGTTGAATAATTCCGTATACGTTTATTCTGCCTGTGTAAGTCTTACTATTTCTGCTAGACAGAGTGTATAGAGTTCTTTAAAATTCTTTCTCCAGTATACAGTTTCTCCTTACAAAACATTTTATATTCTTATGCAAGTAGCTCTGTTGAAAAAATAGGCTACCCCAAACCAGGTAAGAAAATATTTCACTGTATTTAGATTAATATGATATAAAATATTTTAATTTTAACATATCGTAAGTTTTATTATACATATATAAAATAAGTGCCTGAATTGCCTTCTGTAATGTATGTTTTATACTATTTTCTCTGTTGAGGCTTTCTCTTATATTATTTCCTTATAAAAGTATTTGACAATTTCCATTAAGGGAAAATTTTGATAAAATTATTATTTGTGTTTTTTATTCTGTCCGTTGCGTCCGTTTTCTAAATTTTTATTGTATTTATTGCAGTCATGCTAATCTCAAATAACAAAATTTAGCAGAGACGTCTTTCTCATATTTTCTCGCATAGAAAGTTGAATTACACATTTTATTATGCTTGTGTTTTAGTAAGTCTTACTATTTACGCTAAACAGGGTGTATAGAGTTCCCTAAACATTCTTTCTTCAGTATACAGTTGCTCTTCATACAAAACATTTTATATTCTTATACAAGTAACTCTGCTGAAAACATAGGATACCCCCAAGACCCAAACCAGGTAAGAAAATATGTAAATCATTATATTTATTAATTCTAAGTACGCATTAACCCTGTTTGCGACGCCCCTGCATATAATATATTCCAATGTACAAATACATAAATTTATATTAGAAAGCACAGTGAAAGTCAGAATAAATATTTTAGGGATTAAAATTTAATATTAATCGGCAAATATATCTATTTTGGAATTATATGACTATGATCGTAATGAGAATATCAACCGTAGATAATCACTGTATTTAAATTAATATGCTATAAAATATTTCTATTTTTAACACAGAGTAAGTTTATATTTAAAAATATATTGCAATCAGATCTTCCATTGTCTGCAGGTATACCCGAGAGAATTAGATATTCCGTGTGTTTTCTGATTACGATATAGATAACACCTTCGAGCGTGAATTTCAGCAGAGACATCTTTTTCCGTATCTTCCCACATATAAAATTGAATAATTCCGTACAAATGTCACACCTTATGTACTCACATTTATTCTGCTTATTATAAGAGCCTCTCTATGGTTTGCAAGTATCAGGACACCTGGGAATTACATGTTTTGTGCGGATTCTGATTATGAGATAGATAAGTATTTTTCAAAAGATTTTTTTCCTCAGCATTCACCACAGAGTAAGTGTCTTGTTTGCAGGTGTCAGAGTATTCCGAGGGAATTAAATATTTCCTGTGTTTTCTGATTAGAAGATAGATAACTATTTTTCTTAAAAGTTGAATAATTTCGTACATGTTTTCTTCTGTTTGTGTGTTTTACACTAAAAAATTATAAATCTTTTCTACTTAAATTATGATACGTTCATTTTTATATTACCTATTTCTAGTACATTTACTGCAACAATTTTGAGAATTCTTATAAGTAATGGTCACAAAAATTCTGTAATAAATATATTTATGTTGGTAATGTAATTTTTAATATTTTCAGTATTAATATATTAAATGTATTATAAAGATTTATGCCTGAGTACTTTTACCTGCAACATTTTTCACAATTAAAAGCATTAGACTCTCTCTACGAGTAATTCTAATTAAACAGTTTCTTAGTACATTTCTTTTTATTTACTACAGCACAACTATGTGGACCAAGAAGAACGTAAATAATTCTAAATGGTAATGAATAAGTTGCAATTTGTTGGGGGTCAAATATACAATTTCATATAATAATTAGTTATTTGCTTTATTATTTACCACAATATTAGTTGCGTATTTTAAAACAAGAGTTGTATCATAAAAAAACCGTGTCTGTGTAGGTATTATACAACCAAAATTCTGTTATATTCAATATCTATATTAAAAAAATTCGTATAGTAAGTCTTACTATTTCTGAAGGTCTAACCTCTTAGCAGCCCGTTTTTAGAAATAAAAATTGCTTGGTATCAATATCAGATATGAAAATGCCCGGTTCATTAGATACATGTTTTGTCCCATTTTAATAAAACTCTGTAATTTAAATGAAAGCTAATGACAGTTTTTATTTTATGTATATATATATATATATATATATATATATATATATATATATATATATATATATATATATATATATATATATATATATATATGTATATATATAAATATAAATAAAAAAACATAGGTATTGTAAAATTTGTTTTTATTTTTACAGTATTCTGGTCATATTACTTGTTAGTTGAAATTATTTATTTTCTTATTATTACTTCTAAAAAAGAACCATGTTTTTTTCTAAAAAAAAAACGAATTCATAATGGACTGACTATGAGTAGCAGGTAGAGAATATTCCTAGAACTTTATCATTTGGACAATCGACTCAGGGTTATGAAATAGAAATTGCTTAGTATAAATTACAAACATGAACAATTGACCATTTTTGTCTATATTTTAATAATACTCAGTAATTCATATAAACTATTTATATTTCAGTTTAAAATATTACGAAATGTTAGATTGCGTTGTTCTAAATATTATATTTTTAAAGATAGTTATAAGTTTTTGTTCGAAATTTTTAAAATTACAAGTTAATTATCTTACAAAAGCATTTTTAAAAAATACATTGTCCGAAAAATATCTGACAGAAATTAGATTTTCAAGATAAGTTTTCGATAAACTAGTTTTATTTCAGTTTATAAACTATTTTTATTTCAGTTTAAAATATTTATGAATGTTACATTGCGTTGTGGTAATTATAATATTTTTAAAGATTTCGGTCGAAAATATTCAAATTACAAGTATAAGCTATTTTTATTTAAGTTTAAAATATTACGATACGTTATATTGCGTTATTCTAATTATTATATTTTTGTTTTCATTTCAGTTTAAAATATTCCGATATGTTATATTGCGTTGTTCTAGTTATTATATTTTTAAAGATAGCTATAAGTTTTCGTTCGAAATTATTCAAATTACAAGTTAAATATCTAACAATAGTATTAAAAAAAATCATTCTCTGAAAAATATGTGATATAAATTAGATTTTCAAGATAAGTTTACGATAAACTTTAAAAAAAAATTATTCAATTTTATATGTGGGAAGATACGGAAAAAGATGTCTCTGCTGAAATTCACGCTCGAAGGTGTTATCTATATCGTAATCAGAAAACACACGGAATATCTAATTCTCTCGGGTATACCTGCAGACAATGGAAGATCTGATTGCAATATATTTTTAAATATAAACTTACTCTGTGTTAAAAATAGAAATATTTTATAGCATATTAATTTAAATACAGTGATTATCTACGGTTGATATTCTCATTACGATCATAGTCATATAATTCCAAAATAGATATATTTGCCGATTAATATTAAATTTTAATCCCTAAAATATTTATTCTGACTTTCACTGTGCTTTCTAATATAAATTTATGTATTTGTACATTGGAATATATTATATGCAGGGGCGTCGCAAACAGGGTTAATGCGTACTTAGAATTAATAAATATAATGATTTACATATTTTCTTACCTGGTTTGGGTCTTGGGGGTATCCTATGTTTTCAGCAGAGTTACTTGTATAAGAATATAAAATGTTTTGTATGAAGAGCAACTGTATACTGAAGAAAGAATGTTTAGGGAACTCTATACACCCTGTTTAGCGTAAATAGTAAGACTTACTAAAACACAAGCATAATAAAATGTGTAATTCAACTTTCTATGCGAGAAAATATGAGAAAGACGTCTCTGCTAAATTTTGTTATTTGAGATTAGCATGACTGCAATAAATACAATAAAAATTTAGAAAACGGACGCAACGGACAGAATAAAAAACACAAATAATAATTTTATCAAAATTTTCCCTTAATGGAAATTGTCAAATACTTTTATAAGGAAATAATATAAGAGAAAGCCTCAACAGAGAAAATAGTATAAAACATACATTACAGAAGGCAATTCAGGCACTTATTTTATATATGTATAATAAAACTTACGATATGTTAAAATTAAAATATTTTATATCATATTAATCTAAATACAGTGAAATATTTTCTTACCTGGTTTGGGGTAGCCTATTTTTTCAACAGAGCTACTTGCATAAGAATATAAAATGTTTTGTAAGGAGAAACTGTATACTGGAGAAAGAATTTTTAAAGAACTCTATACACTCTGTCTAGCAGAAATAGTAAGACTTACACAGGCAGAATAAACGTATACGGAATTATTCAACCTTATGTGTGATAGTATAGGAAAAAAAGACGTCTCTGCTGAAATTCATGCGTTAGCGGAAATCCAGAGTAAATAAGACTCCTAAAATAACACATACGCTACCCTGTTCATACACGGTGAGAAACAATGTTTTTAATGTTGTAATTATCTGATAACTTACATTAAATGAATACTTCCTATCGCTTACAACCCGGTGCACCCGCCCTCGTACGTTTTCCAAAAATCAAGTACTAACCTATGTTACTTACGGAACCCTGATACGTGCAAAAATTATAATTAATTACGCACACTTGCATTTCCTAAAAGCACGTATCTATCCCTGTGTTAAAATATTTTACTGATGTAAATCTATGTTCCACACCGCTAGGTATACTATAGAGAATGTTAATGAATATATACACAGGCAACAAAAGAAGAGCTGATGTTATTATTAAAATTATTTTTTATTTTTAAATATTAACCACCTATCCCTGTGTATAGCGGAAATAATAAAACTTACTAAAAACGCAACCAGAAGTGGCGTGTACAGAATTTGGTATACCTGGACATAATACGTAGATAAAATCTACAAAACGAACAAATCAACGAAGGTAACCTACCCCGTCTTAGAAGCCGGAAATACTAAGACTAGTTGGACTAGAACAAAAGTAACACGTATTATTCTAATTTATATGCGACCAAGAAATCTTTTGAAAATAGTTTTCTATCTCAGAATCAGAAACTACACAGAATATCTAATTCCCCGAATGTTCTGATAGCTACGAACATTGCAACACAGAATTCTAATGAATTCAGTACGCAACGGTTAGCGGATGTATGCAATAATTTTTATTTTTAAACCTACCCTGTATTAAAATATTCTACAGCGGAAATACAAAGACTTACTATAATATAACCCGAAGAAGCGAGCAAAGCGAGGGGATGCGTTTTACAGCGGAAATATAAAGGCTTCCTAACAGAATTTGATATACCTGGACCTGGATACGCAGATAAAATCTACAAAAAGGAACAAATCAACGAAGGTAGCGTACCCTGTGTTAAAAGCCATTGCTACATAATCGGATATTTTTTCAAGGCGTATGAAATATTATAATTACCTAATTACGCACACCTGCAATTACAAAAAGCAAGTACAAACATGTCCTAACCTATTACTTCCGGTCGATTACGACATGACACAAGTACATGACAAAAATTATAATTACAATTACGCACACCTGCAATTCCAGGAATCAAGTACGTGTACAAGTACATCTACGTGACCTGAATAAATTAAGAAGTCTGGCTGGGAAGTGTACCCCCTCCTACTACTCCTATGTAACGGATTTCCAGCGCCACCCGGTATATAAAGTGGTTGGTAGGAACTGATGAGCACATATAGTGAAATGAACAAATAGGTACTGCGCGTTTTATGCGAGCAAACAGGACAAAATATCCCAATTATAGGATAAATATAAACATATTAATAACACGGTTGGCGACACTGCTGTGAATGAAAAACTGCTTATTTATAAGTGATTAAAGTATTTAAAAGTATTATAATATATTAATAAAACAAACAGTAATTATTACTATCTCTGACTGCCGATAAAGTGTTTAGAGTATTAATAAAATATATTCCACCACAAAATAAACTGCGATTATAAATTTGTTGAAACGTGGTGTAACCATAACCTCAAAATGCCAAACGAAAACAACACCGCAACTCTCAACGATATTTTAGCACAACTTAAAAAACTAGATAAACTGGATGCAATCTACAATGATCTCCAAAGCATAAAAGATGACTGCAAGGTACTTAAACAGAAAACCGAAGCCCTAGAATCTGAATGCCACGAACTAAAGCAAGTAAATGATCGTATGAAGAAAACCATCAAAGATTTGCAACTGCAAAACAAAAAGCGAAATTTAGTCTTTTCAGGCATTGAAGAGAAGGAAAAAACAAATCAGGAGATAGAAGAAAGCATAATGACAACTTTACATAGTTATCTAAACGTAGAACTGAAAGAAGGCGCCATCGAAGAAATAATCAGACTGGGACCAAAAACAGCCAAAAACCGTAAGATTTTAGTTATTTTCTCCTCGAAAAAACTAAAAGACAATATATTTTATAACCGAAGGCAGCTGAAAGGCAGCAATATATATGTAAACTTAGACTTAACAATTGAAGAACTCCAACAAAGATCCCAACTACTAAAACTAAAGAAAAAGTACAAAGATGACGGCGTAGACGTGAAGATTGTTCGCAATGAAATTGTTATAATAGGATCGAAAACTCAAGATGAAGATAGAAAAAGAAACAGGAATAATTCATCCGACGACAGCCTTGCTTCGCCCTCCGGTACAAACTCCGGACCCGAAAAAGGACCCAAAGCACCAAAGCATTCCTTTCGAAGCTAGAAGTAGAGGTACAACCCATAGAGATCCATCAACTAGCCCCACTGTAAACAACATTAACATAAATAAGATAAGTAGTAATGCGCATAATACAAACATAAACTTTGTTACTTTTAATATTAATGGTTTAAACAATCTGTACAAATTAGAACAGTTTGAGGAAAACATAATCACAGCAGGCGACGTGATATGTTTCTCTGAAACGTGGTATTACCTAGACAAACCAAATCTACCAAAATATCTTGAAAACTATACCCAAATTTTTTATTCAAATGCTATTAAAGAAAAACAAGTTGGCAGAGCCTCAGGAGGACTGCTGGTTCTAGTTAATAAAAGTTTAAAGGCTACTTTCATAGAAAAATCTGAATATTGGATAATAATTAATGTAATGTATAAAACATTTAAATGTATAATATGTAATGTGTACTTTAAACCTTCCTTAAATAATATATGTTTTGATATGTTTTATGAAACTGTCGCCCAAATAATGGACCAATATCCTGACCATGCAATGCTGATCGTTGGAGACTTCAACTCAAAAATAGGATTGTTAAATCAAATTGAAGAAGGATGTATCAACAACAATAATGTGCTGGAGTCCCGAGAGATAACATGTACGCAACTGGACGAAAAAGGACGGAAACTGGTAAACAATATGGAAGCACTTGGCCTCATAGTACTTAATGGAAGAGTTCTGGGCGATATTCCTGCAAAACCTACTTACACTTGCCATAATGGGTCCAGCACAATCGACCTTTTCTGGAGCAACCTTATATTCGCAGAAACGGTAAGCAAATTAACATTTACTCCCACTCTTTCATCCTCAGGACATAGTATTGGCCTCCTTACTACTAAACTAATAACTTCAAGTCATGAAAGTAGACCTGCCCCAGCCAATGTTGCTAATACAAAATACCTCGTACAATTTAAATTTAACGAAGAAAAAACTTTACCATATAGTTACACAATGGAAAAGCTGACCCATATATATTTATCGGATTCGAACCCGAATAACCTTTATACCAATTTAATTAGTGCAATAAAAGAGGCAGCCACGCAAGTAGGAATGATGGAAATAAAGTATACAAATAATAAAATACAACTAAAGAAAAATTCATGGTTTACCCAAAATTGTGCTAAACTAAGAAAACTTGCCCTACACTCTCTAAGAAACTATAAAAATAATCCATCATCCGAAAATTTAAAAATCTACATTTCAGATAAGAGTCATTACAAAAAAGAAATAAATACATGCAAACAAGAATACGAAAAAGAAATCACAATCAAAATTTCACAAGTCAAAAACAACAAAGAATTCTGGGATGTAGTTAGAAACTCATCATATAAAGAGATGCGCACTAATAATATCAATGGCGATACATGGAAGAATTATTTTTTAGAACTATACCCTGAATTAAATCAACCAAAAATTTACTACATAGACTGCTTACATCCGTCACTTGATACAAATATTAGTATGGATGAACTTTTATCCAGTATCAATAAATGCAAAAACAATAAAGCCCCAGGCACGGACGGGCTAAGCTATGAATTCTTCAAAAAATTACCGAACAACTGGTTACATTACATTTTAGATATGTTTAACAAAATCATGGAGAAAGAAGAAGTTCCTGAAACGTGGTCTTCAGTCCGAATGAGTATGATTTTCAAAAAAGGGGATGAAACAATACCCTCCAACTATAGAGGTATTGCACTGATAAATTCTATATCAAAAGTTTTTACCCAAATTTTAACCAGCAGACTTCAAAAATGGACAGAAGATAACCAAATCTTAAAAGAAAATCAGGCTGGCTTCAGAAGTGGACGAGGAACCACAGATAACCTATATTCACTGACAGGTATAATCCATCTCCATATGCGCCTTAAAAAGAGTTGTGTATTTGCCATTTTCGTCGACTTCGCTAAGGCGTTCGACACAATTAATCATAATTTGCTGTGGAGCAAACTATATAACAGCGGGGTTAGTTCGAAAATCATACGAATAACGCAAAATATGTATGATAATGCCATAATAAAACTAAACCCAGAACAAGGGCGCTGTAACAATGTGAAAATGAGTAAGGGAGTAATGCAAGGCGAACATATGAGCCCCCTATTTTTCTCACTATTTATAAACAACTTAGAAGACTACTTCCGCGAAGCCGGCTGTATTGGATTAAACGTTAATGGTAAAGAAGATATACTACTCTTGGCGTATGCAGATGATCTGACTATACTGTGCTACTCCGAAGTCGATGTACAGCGAAAGTTAAATATTCTACACAAATACTGCACTGAGAACATGCTCCAAGTAAACACAGATAAAACAAAAATCATACCTTTTCATAAAGGACGTTTGAAAAAATTACCTACTTTTAAATATGACGAAAAAATCATCGAAACAGTAAATAAATTCTCCTACCTTGGAGTAACAATATCGTCATCCGGTAAATTCGCAGAAGCAGCCAATGAAGCAACAAAAAAGGCAACAATGGCTACAGGTAGAATAAAAACCGTTCTCTGCAAAACAAAATCACGTAACTGGCCTGAAAAAATTAAATTGATGAAATCTATAATGGAAGCTACTGGGTTGTACGGAGCTGAAATCTGGGGTGCCAGATATACTGACATTATTGAAGTAAGTCAAATACGATACTTAAAAAGCATTTTACTTTGCCCGAAAAATACACCCGGATACTTACTCCGAGTGGAAACAGGAACTAATCACAGCTCTTCAACAGTATGGAAGAGAACACTAACATGGTGGAGAAAAATACTCAGTATGGAAGACAATCGCTACCCGAAAATTATCTACAACCGACTAAACGAGTTGGACAAAACACAAAACAATAAAATTGAATTTAACTGGGTTACACAGGTGAGAAATAAGCTAGAGGAACTAGATATGAAAAATATATGGAACGCTCAATGTGTAAATAAAAACGCCATAAATAACATAACCGAAAAAATAAGTAAAATAAATTGGGATAAAGATATACAAAGAATAAACAACTCCAGCTACACCATATTATATAAACAAATGGATACCTCGACAGACACAAAAAAATACTTAGAAATGAACCTGGCAATCCATAAAGTACGTCTAATAGCACAACTCAGGCTTTCAAATAAAGATGAAATCAAAATAACATACAAAAATATAAGATACATTCTAAAAACAACTGAGATTTGTACATTATGTAACTTGGAAGAGAAGGAAGACTTGGACCATTTCTTTTTCAAGTGTCCCATATATACAGCGATACGATCAGCATTCCTACACAAATTCTCATACCCCCCGTACTCCCTTTTCACTCTCCTACAACCGAACGACACAACCCACGCAAACAATATCTTCCATTTCATGGTAAATGCCCTACTAACGCGCAGTTTCATAATAAATGAATAGTTTAATTATTACAGGAAGGAAGGTCTTACAAATAGGCAAAAATTTCAGATATATGTAATATATTTTTTGTAATTGTAAATACCAAAAATAAAATAAGCAGCTCCAAATAAATTATTTTTAAGTCGCTCAACTTTTGTAACAATATTGTATGAGATTTTTTCTTTAAACAATAAAATTATTTATCTATCTATATCTATCTATCTATATTAATAACACGTCTATGTGTACACAATACTAAATTTAAAGATAAAAATAAATCAATCAAAACTTAAAAATGTGATATTTTAATTCTAAAGTAAACAAGTAGTTACAAACTGTAGAAAAGTAAGAAGTTACATTACATCTGAACATGTACAACGAATTTGAAAATGTATCAATGAAGTTTGGATTGTTATTAAGGCGGAAGAATGCAAGAATCACAAGTATACAAGATTACTTTTGTGGCTTACGCTGTATGATTATGGCCCAGTTGCATAAAACATTGTTATTTTTAATCATATTGTTAACTTTGACAAGGCTTATTTTCCAATGTATTTTTGATACGTATCCACGGTTACAATGTGCAGTTAAACATTTGAGGCGATTTCTGGCGACAAACGCAAATCCATGAATCCGTGAAATGGTTTCCAAAGAATGACGTCACGAATCCGTGCATGCGCCATGATTCCATCGTTACGCCAGAATGAATAATTCCATGTTTGGTTCCATCAAATGAGTGAGCGACAGTAGTAAGGTTAATAACAAGTGAAAATTTTGTAAAGTTATGAGTTATGGATTCGATAACTTCTGTTCTGGTATCATCTTTTGATGTATTATTTTCTGATGATGAAGAGTTTATATATGACAGCATTTAAAATAAAATGAATCGTGGGAATCAATTTATTAATTCTGTACCAAGTATAGTTATTTTAAACAAAGAAAAACAGTAGGATACAAGATTACTATGAAGAAATAATTTTCGATATTAGTATCAGTTATTTTAGTATTCATTTTCACCTAACCTATTTTGTACACCGGCAAAACAAATATAAACATCTGGAAGAGAGAGGGATCTATAATAAGAAAAAGACAGACCTATGGAAGTTGCTCGCTATATAGCTGCATCCATAGAATCCGACGGACTACTAACTCATGACGTCATGAGTTCGTCGCCAGAATTCGGTTATTCCATTTTTCCCACAAATACACATTTGTTTCCGTCGCCAAAATTCGGCTTTGATCAGCTAACAACGTTTTATGGCTCTTTTTTTTTATTAATTAGCAATAAAAAAAAGATAACTTTAAACGTAATATAAGAAAATGAAATGCAGATTAAAATTTGTACCGTTTTAAGATAAATATTGAATTATGTTTAATCTGAAATAATTTTAAACGTAATGTAAGAAAATTAATTGTAAAAGAAGAACAGATTAAAACATACCATCTAAAATTATTGAATTATCTTGTTTCAAACATTATGGCATGATTTTCTCGTAGGATTTTTGATGTCTCTAATGAGTAACACATATCTGGCTGGACTCGATGAAGAAACAACTAACTAACGCGTATCTTTTTAATTTTGTCATGTACTCTTAATCGATTGTGATGTTCATTAGGTCTTTCTCAGCATGACTTTTGTTAAATCTATTTACAAAATAAAATATATAAATTAGGATAAAACATGGCTTAAAATCATTACATAACATACACCTATTTACAGGCTGAGTCTTTGAAATGACCGTCCTCGATATCCCCCTTGTCGTTAGAAAAAGAGCATAAATATATTAACAGAATTTATTCGTCTATTCAAGGAGTATACCCTAAACTTATTTTCACATATACAGGTGTTGCATTACGGCTCGGCAAAAATTGTCTCTTTTTTTTAATGGTACAAATATGTCATCATCATTATCGAAATCTGTGTCCAAAGCAGATTGGCACACCCAGCATCCCAGTAATGGGTAATATGCAGTGATGATATATTTATTTATTTAAATGGAACACCTTATATATTTTCATATATTTTGATTTGTATTTTATTCACCTATACGCACATATATTTTCTTTAAATTTTCCTCGGCTTTGTCACGTTATTTCGTTTTTTCTCTAAAAATGACCTAATACACGCATTGCTTTATAAAGGCGTACTAAAGTTTAGGGATCGACCGATACCGATATCGGTATATCGGCCATATCGGTCTTCTTGGCCGATATCGGTATCGGCCGATATGTAAACCACGATATCGGCCTATATCGGTATCGGCCTAAAAAATATAAATTGCTTAATATTTCAGTTGCTAAGGATTTTTTAAAGGAAATTAAAACAGAAATACTAAATAAAAAACAAATCAAATTTATTCTTATTCAAAATTTAGCAAAAAAGTCATTAAAAATGTAGAAATAAAGTTACACACTAAGTTAAACAAATTAATATTTAAAGTTGTTTTGGCAAGTTGTAATGTAACAAAATTAAGCTTTCTGCTCTTTCCGGAGTTAGACGATTTCTTGAACTTTCATAAACATTTCCAGCTGAAGAAAATAGCTGTTCACTAGCAACACTACTTGGCGGTGATGCTAAATATATTATTGCAACTTTGTACATCAAAGTAAAAGTGTCTTTTTTTGCATTTGCTCTGCATTTTTTTATTATTTATTTATGGTTAATGCGTGTAACGGTAACAGTATATCATTATAAATCAATTTTACCTCATTTATACAGCAAAAAATTTACGACAAAATTTTATGGCCGATATATCGGTATCGGCCGATATCGGATATGAGTATATCGGTATCGGCCGATATCGGTATCGGCCACAAAAAATCATATCGGTCGATCCCTACTAAAGTTATTTTAATAGTAAAAATTAAGAAAAATTTTTCCTCTACAACTATAACTATACTCTATGTTCTCATATATATTTTTTTAAATATAATTATACAGGGTGTTCAATAAAGCGAATCAAATTTACCCAATTTAAAATGACCATAACTCGTCATTTTAAAATGGAACAGGCTATATTTTATTATTTAGTTGGGTCTCTTTTTATGTTATCTTTCTATGTTATTAAGGGTATCCTATACCTAAAACCAATAATTTCGGAGATTTTCACCATTTTTGTCAAAATTTATTAAAATTAAACCTTGTATGCTATGGAAATTTTGTCTTCATTTAATCCTCTCTCTCTCTCTCTCTCTCTCTCTTATTCTTTCTTGGACTCCTATTACCCAACTTCTTCTAGGTCCCGCTCCTTTCTTTTTGCCGATAGGTGTCCAGTATAGTATTTACTTAGGAAGCCTCTCATTACTCATTCGCTGTATGTATGTTTACTTCTAGACCTCAGCTACGGTATTCTTCTATAAATTTCCATGTCATGTATTCACTATCATTGTAGTCCTGTGCAATAAGTATTTGATCATCCGTAAAGCATAAGGTGTAAATTGTTTGAACTTCCAAGGGTATACCCATATTTTTGCATTTTTTTCTTCCACGATCACAGTACTTCTTTGCATATACCTACCTACTACTTTCTTCAATTTTACATATTTAAATATTTTTAGTATTGAAAAGGACAACCGATACGATATGCATTATTTTTTGTCATTAATATAACAAATGTGACAGTTGACAAGGTTTGATTTTAATTTTGTGGTTGTACTTTTCAATCGATTGTAATATTATTCCTGGCCTTCTTCTCCTTTCCGTCGTGTTTCCTTATACATTTTCCAAAATTCTATTTATAAAATAAAATATATAATACATTTAAAAAACATGACTTAAAATCATTGTATATATCTACCTCGTTTAATTCATCATTTTTTTCGTCAATTTTACATATTGTTTAAGCATTTTCTTGCATTTAAAGGGATGAAAACCGATAATATGTAATCGTTTATATTGACATACCATATGACATGACAGCGTTTATCTTCTTAAATTTTTCAATCAGAACTGTGATCGTTACTCTGACCTATTGTTTCTGTCCCAATTTTCAAACTGTAATAATTTTTTATTCGAAAACCAAGCATCCTACAGAAATTTGAGCTATTACGAGGGTACCCGAGACAATCAAATCCTACAACTTGAAACAAATTTCACGAAAATCGGTCGTACCATTCAGGCTGTAGAGGTGTTCAAAGAATGGCGATCGGCTTTTTGATTAAAGAATATATATATATATATATATATATATATATATATATATATATATATATATATATATATATATATATATATATATATATATATAGGTGAATCTACCCTTTTAGAATTAAAGACTAGAGAAAACTCGGGAAAGCCGTTTCCCCTAGGGCTCCGCCGATAGTTTACATGATTAGACATCTATGTCTTTGCTCATTAGATTTGTCGAGTTCGCCTCGTGCGTAACTGACGACTGAATTCATGACTGCGAATGCGCTTGCGCTAGCGACTGCGTTGCGATTGAGCGAGTTACGGTTCTACTCATACCGTGTTCCGAGGAGCTTCGTACTACCCCATAGTGTTTTATAATAATAATCTATACGTACATCCAATCTGTCTACGCACAATTTAAAATCAAAGTGCTAACGCCAACAGTCTTGTCAGATACCTATATTCTCTCAAACGAATTAACTTTATGCATAAAATAAACCAATTAACGTGTCAGAAATTTTGACACATGTATTTAACAGTTCTTAATTAGACCTCTAATTTGATACCAAACACGACATATTTCTAACATCTTTATGCACAAAACAAAAGCCGACGGTGATGTCTAATTGTTAACACTTCTATATCATAGCTCTGCAGAAAAAAATTCAATTGATCCCCAATCACGACATAGTTCTGACAACTTTATGCGAAAAACAAAAGTCTATCGAGTTGATGCCTAAATTTTGAAAGTTCTATAGTTTAGTCATGCAGAAAACTTTTCATTAAATACCAAACAGGGTATATTTCAGAAGTATAATCAAAAAATGCAGTTAAATATAATTTTTCGACATACCTACATACAGGGTGGCGCTCCAAATCCGTTACATAGGTATTTAACATGAGAAAACAGTTTTTCCATGCGCGTTGCTTTCCAAATTATTTTTGAAAAAAATACTTCAAATAAAAGTTGTAGATCATGAAATTCTGCATTTGAATCAAGAATCAAAATTAATCGTGCAGGCTTTATAACGACAGATATTTGAAATGAAAATATCGAAAATCACGTAAAAAATAGTGATAGCCATGGAATTAAAACAAAAAGCATAACAAATGTATTTTTTATGTGATTGAAAAAGTCTCAATATTTGACAGTTAAAACATCATCATTTGTTTATCTTTTTGTTTTAATTCCATGGTTAGTGCTATTAAACTAAAATTTTCAAAATTTACATATTTCATTTCTAGAGTTATTAAATATACGAAATGGATTTGGTTTATTAATTTGAAAGTAGAATTTTATGCTCTACAACTTTTATTTAAAGATTTGTTTCTATAATAATTTTGGGGGCAACGCGCTACGGAAAACTGTTTTACCATGTTAAATGCTTATGTATACAAAGTGGTTGGTAGGAACTGATGAAAACATATAATGAAATGAATAAATGCTGCGCGTTTTATACGAGCAAACAGGTCAAAATTGGGACAATTACAGGATGAATATAAACACAATATTAATAACACGTCTGAGTACACAATACTAAATTTAAAAGTAAAAGTAAATCAAACAAAACTCATAAATGTGATATTTTAATTCTAAAGTAAACCATTAGTTACAAACTGTAGAAAAGTAAGTAGTTACGTTACATATAAACGTATACAACGAATTTGAAACTATATTAATAAAGTTTGGATTGTTATTAAAGGGGAAGAATGCAAGAATCATAGGTATACAAGATTATTTTTGTGGCTTATGCTGTATGATTATGGCCCAGTTGCATAAAACATTGTTAACTTTAATCACATTGTTAACTTTGACAAAGCTTATTTTCCAATGTATTTTTGATACGTATCCACGGTTACATTGTGCAGTTGATCATATGATCAGCTAACAACGTTTTATGGCCCTATGTAAATTTAATTTTTTTTTTATTTATTGGCAATAAAAGAATTTTAAAATAGATAATTTTAAACATAATATAATAAAATGAAATGCAGATTAAAATCTGTACCGTTTTAAGATAGACATTGAATTATGTTTAATATGAAATAATTTTAAACGTAAAAAAGAACAGATTAAAGCATAGCATCTAAAATTATTGAATTGTCTTGTTCCAAACATTAAGGCATGATTTTCCTGTAGGATTTTTGGTGTCTCCAATGAGTAACACATTTCTGGCTGGACTCAATGAAGAACAATAAACTAACGTGTATCTTTCTAATTTTGTACATACGAGTATACTCTTTATCGATTGTGATGTTCAGTATGTCTTTCTCAGCCTGACATTTTGTTAAGTCTATTTACAAAATATAATATATAAATTTAATAATGAACATGGCTTCGTTCTACGATGTCTTCCGATGTCATTTCTCCACTGCACTCTATCTTGCCATATGTCTTCATTTAATCCTCTCTCATTCCTTCTTGCACTCCTGCGACCCAACTTCTTCTAGATCTCTTTTATTTTTGCTGGTAGGTGTCCACTGTAGTATTTGTTTAGGAAGCCTCTCATTACTCATTCAATGTATGTACGTTTACTTCTAGACCTCAGCTGCGGTATTCTTCTATATTCTATTCACTATTGTTGTAGTCTTGTGCAATAAGTATTTGATCATCTGCAAAGCATAAGGTGTAAATTGCTTGAACTTCCAAGTATATACCCATATTTTTGAAATTTTTCTTCCACGTTCACAGTTTTTTTTATATACAGGATGTAAATAAAATAAGTACATTAAATTTAACCAGTAATATAACTCGTCAAGAGCAACAATATTTCTTAATAACTTTTTCTCGAAATCGCATATTTTTTTGAATCACTTTTACAACCCAGTAAATTGACGAGTCGTTCCAAGTATTTTTGTAATAATTGAATGCAGTAGCAATAGCTCTGAAAAAATTTGTTTTGGCAATTGACAGTCCTGTCAGTTGTTGCAATTAAATTTTGACATTAGTAATAACCTTGTTTATAAGGTAAAATTCTGTCAAAATGCTTACATTTACAAATAGCGAGTACACAGGCATTGTAATTACTTACCTATGGTTTATTTATTTGTATCTTTACTACATTTTAATTTGTGGTTGGTATAAAGACAGTGTTATAGAGTTGCCAACGCATTTAGCCGGAGCGTTTCCAAATCATACTGTTCCTAATATTCGCACATTTGTTAATCTTGCACATCTTTATCACAATACGGAGTGTCACACATGACAATTTTAAAAACAACAGTTGTATCCATACCATGTGCAAAAATTTCTATTTTTTCAGCACATAACAGACATCAATTTTAGGAATGGCACATAAAGTTCATTAATGAGACTGAATTTACTTGGGAAGGTGTATTTATTATGCACGATACACATCTCGGCAGACGAAAATACTGTAAAAAATTTAATTAAAAATGTTTGGGCGGGAACAATAAATGGACGACTAATTATTGGTACTCATATACCTCATTTAAATGAACAAGAGTTTGTACTTACATTTTTTGAATAACGTATTTAAATTATTATTTGTCGACGATAAATAATCATCTCATAACCTAATAACTATGCTTTTGCTCTTCCTCGTTACCTCGTTCCTCCTTGTCTTCCACTATTCACTATTATGATTTGCCGTGTTGACACAAGAAAACTCATCTCATAAACTCATAACTATGCTCATCCTCTATTCACACAAGTTCAGAAACCTGGTTTAATACACAACTTTATAATTTTGTTATCCAAAATTATATTTCTTTATTTTAAAAATTGTACTATTACCAATTAATTAATAATAAATGTTATTTCCGTTGATTCGTTTATTAATTACTATACTACAAGTGTAACTGATAACCGACAATTTTTGAGCTGTTTGTATCCCACTTGAATACGGCAACAGCCATTTGTTCTCCATGGGCAGGTAACGAAATATGCAGCAAATCTTTAAAGAATTTTAACTCAAAATCTAAAAGACTTAGAAAAAAAAGTTATTAAGAAATATTGTTGCTCTGGTGGAGTTACATTACTGGTTAAATTTAATGCACTTATTTCATTTACACCCTGTATACCTACCTACATTCTTTTCCTCAATTTTACATATTATTTAAATATTTTTAGTATTGAAAAGAACAACCGGTACGACATTCATAATTTATCATTCACATATCAAATGTGGCAGATGACAATGTTTTTTTAATTTTGTATGTGTACCCTTCGATCGATTGTGATATTATCCCTACCCTTCTTATCCTTTTCGTCGTGTTGCCTTAATCATTTTCCAAAATTCTATTTACAAAATAATATATTAATATAAAACAGGGCTTAAAATCATTGTATATACCTACCTCGTTTAAATCAAAATATTTTCTTCAATGTTACATATTATTTAAGCATTTTCTTGCATTTAAAAGGATGAAAACCGATAATATGTAATCGTTGACATTGACATACCATGACATGACAGCGTTTATCTTAAATTTTTCAATGAGAACCGTGATTGATACTGTGACCTATTGTTTCTGTCCCAATTTTCAGTCTTTAATAATTTTTTACTCGAAAACTATGCATCCAACAGAAATTTGACTCATTACGAAGGCTCTCGAGACGATCAAATAAATCCTACAACTTGGTGCAAATTTCACGAAAATCGGTCATACCATTCAAGCTGTAGAGGTGTTCAAAGGTTGGCAATATATATATATATATATATATATATATATATATATATATATATATATATATATATATATATATATATATATTGAGAATCTACTCCTTTAGTATTAAGAATATTAAGGATTTCTTTTTAAAATCCAATAATAATAATAACAACAATAATCACTCACTCTTTCAACAACAATACAACTTTTTTATATCGTTTATTGTACATTTGTAATCTTTTATATTATACTTATGCCCATATTTGTAAACACTCGTAAAATTTTAAACGGTTCGTTATAATTTATTGACACTGAAAGAAAAATCGAAATGTTATATCTCAAGTTTGATTTTATTTGTTAAAAATTGTAACGAACCGTTTTGAGACACTGCAGACACTAGTCTTTTATATCATTATGAATTTTCATATGCATGGATAGACTATTTTTGTATCTAAATAGTTTATTGCATATTGTACATTTATAATCTTTTACTTTACTATGAATTTTCATATGTAAGGATAAACTAAACTTTTTTATAAATCGTTTTTTGCATATTTTACACTCATGGTCCTTTATTCCATTATGAATTTTTATATGTTCGGATAGATTACCACTTCGTGTAAATACTTTATTGCATATTGAACACTTAAAGTCTTTTATTTCATTATGAATTTTCATATGTGTGGATAAATTAAAACTTCTTGCAAATCGTTTTTTGCATATTCTACACTCATGTTCCTTTATTCCTCTATGAATTTTTATATGTTCGGATAGACTACCACTTTGTCTAAATAGTTTATTGCATATAGTACACTTAAAGTCTTTTATTTCATTATGAATTTTCATATGTGTGGATAAATTAAAACATTTTGCAAATCGTTTTTTGCATATTCTACACGCATGTTCCTTTATTCCTGTATGAATTTTTATATGTTCGGATAGACTACCACTTAGTCTAAATAGTTTATTGCATATAGTACACTTAAAGTCTTTTATTTCATTATGAATTTTCATATGCCTGGATAGATTACTACTGTGTCTAAATAGTTTATTGCATATTGTACATTTATAATCTTTTATTTCACTATGAATTTTCATATGTGTGGATAAATGAAAACTTTGTGTAAATCGTTTTTTGCATATTCTACACTCATGGTCTTTTATTCCTCTATGAATTTTCATATGCGCGGATAGACTATTTTTGTGTCTAAATAGTTTATTGCATATTGCACATTTATAATCTTTTATTTCACTATGAATTTTCATATGTGTGGATAAATTAGAACTTTTTATAAATCGTTTTTTGCATATTGTACACTCATGGTCCTTTATTCCATTATGAATTTTTATATGTTCGGATAGACTACCACTTCGTGTAAATAGTTTATTGCATATTGTACACTTAAAGTCTTTTATTTCATTATGAATTTTCATATGCGCGGATAGACTATTTTTGTATCTAAATAGTTTATTGCATATTGTACATTTATAATCTTTTATTTCACTATGAATTTTAATATGGACTTTTAAATTATATTTTGAGCTAAACAATTTTTTACACGTCACACATTCAAATACTTCAATATTTTTGTGAATCTTCATATGTACTATCAAGGTTGACTTATACCTAAAACTCTCATTACATACTGCGCAATATAAATTTGAATTGTTTGTTTTCTGAATATCATTATTTGTAGTAATTCGGTTAGAACATGCTGTCTCAATCTGGTTATCACAATCAGTTGTACATTCCTCCTTCTTTACACTTTGCAATACATTTTCAAACAATTCACAGTCCCGGGAAGTTTTTTCAAGTGGTTCTTCTTTAATGGAAAATTCTTCTAAATCTTGATAATTAGATATGGCTGTTGAATGTTCCATAATCTCCGTGCTGCTTTCCATGATAGCGTCTTGATATTAATTAACAAGTGCAGATTCGTCTCTAATCAAATGAACAGATTTCCAAGTTGATATTTGTCTGAAACATGAACTTTCATTTCTATTTTGTTTCGAATGACGGTGGTTATATTTTTATTATTACCTATTATTCTGATTTAAAATTTCTATAGAGGTTAAATTTATAACACATTCACAAACACAAGAAAAGTAGCACACCACGTACTTCTTCAAAGTCAAGAAAAAAACACTTTGTTGCTCAAAAATATTGAATTCTCGAAACTATTGCAGAATGTGGTCTGATTAATATGAAGAATCATATGATATTTTTATAAATTAGAGTCCTAGTCTACCTGGTATCAACTGTTGCTTTGTTGTTACACCACTAGTATTACAATTTGTATCATAGATGACAGAGTAGCACAAAGCTTGATTTACATATGAGTTAGTTAGAATGACTTTAGTGTAGTCATTGCTTCATTTTTATTATCAATAGATAAACTTGTGTAAGTTACGCTTTATACTACACTGCCATCTATGATACAAATTGTACTACAAATTTATAATAATGAATTAATCTGGTTAAGGAATTAACCTCAATATTTTTGATAAAAGTAAGTTTTTTTCGTTTTTCTCTCTCGCTAATATTGCGTCATATATTTCCTGCATCGGTTCGTTTATAAATCTTATCAGTTTTATATTTTTAAAGTATTTTACTGTTGTTTTTACATTTCCAATCATCACTTCTACCATCGCACGATCGCTATTAACTGCAAATCTAAATAAATAATTTCCTATAGCTACAAATTATCATAATTTTGTTTTATAAATGTGAAATAAATACGAAAGAGTATTCATAATGGATAAGTTAGAACGGTGGGTGATGCTTGTTGACATTGAAAACTTATTCGTTCGACTGCACACGTATGTAACACATCTGGCCGACCAGTCTTCTTCAGCTGATTCTGGCATTGCAATAAGGTCGAAAGCACGCCTGTGCGTCTCCTTATTCACGATGCCATCGTAGATGTCAGCGCTACACACGGCCAATATTGGAACTCTAACCTGGGGTATTGTTTACATTTATGATGTATGGCTGTATATGGTAAGTTACTGTTTTTATATTATATATTACATTTCAAACAATATTATAAGTAAAAATAGTGACATTCAAATATAAGTGAGATAAATAAAGTTATATTTTGATTTACTATAAGTAAAAAGTGTGATTTATAATCTAGTATACTTTAGTAATTAATGTAATACATAATGTTGTTGTTTCAGAAAATATGAAGCTAGGACTCCTAGAGTATTTTAAATATTAGGTACTGGAGAAAACTCTAGATGTGTATCGCAAGGAGAAGGTGGGTTTGATGCTGGCCACATTATTTTGTGAGGAAGAATGGCTAGTGATACCGATGCAGATATTATAAATATATTCGTACTTTGACTAATGTAAATGAATAACATCTAATATATAATATAAAAATAGTAACTTACCGTATACAGCTATATGCCATACAATGTAAACAATACCCCAGGTTACGGTTCGAAATTTGGCCGCTAGATAGCGAGCGCCTGGCAAGCATCGCGAATACCTAGCGTGTAATAAAGCCTCATCTACACGTTGGGCCAACCAACGCCAATAAACCAATATAAACAATTACAGGCGAGGCAAAGCAAGTCTAGTCGGCGCAACTATTTTGCGTCTACACGTTGGCGAGTATTTCGCGCAGACCATCAGACCAGTGCCAGATGTTTCTCGTTTCTTTGACTCGTGCTCCATAAACCGACACTGAGGCGAGCGTCGGCAAAATGCGAACGGCCAATGCGAGTTGCTGCGAAGTTAGACAAAAAGCCTATCCACACGTTCGTGTAAACTCGGCGTTGGCTTTCATTCGCCTAATCTCGACCAACGTGTAGATGAGGCTTTAGACGTTTATTGTTTCTTTGACTCGTGTTCCAAAAACCGACATTGAGGCAAGCGTCGGCAAAAGGCGAGTGGCAATGCGAGTCGCTGCGAAGTTAAACAAAAAGCCTTTCCACACGTTGGTGTAAACCCGGCGTTGGCTTTCATTCGCCTAACCTCGGCCAATGTGTAGATGAGGCGTAACAGTTGTGGCCGGAAAATCTACTATCTGAATTCGTGAAGTGGTGGGGGTAGCCTACGTTACTGTCAGTTTTCATCTGTTCTCTGTGAGAAAGTGCTTAATTTCAGAGTTTTTTAATAATTCTTATTAAAAATGGGTAAAAAATGTTTTGTGCCGAACTGCAAAAGTGGTTATGCATCGAACAATGAGAAAGTGACAATATTTAGTGCACCAAAGGACGAAATATTATTAAATTTGTGGCGGAAAGTAATTCCAAGGAAAGACAGAGTGCTCACTTCGAAAGACTTCGTTTGTGAAAAACATTTTAAAGAGGAAGACATCATCAAGGAGTGGACATGCGGTGCAACAAATGTAATCGTTTTATATACTGTTAATAAGAAATTCTAATAATTTTTGTTTTTATATAAATATTTTTTTAGGTACCACAGCGTATGCGGCTTACAAAAGATGCATATCCGACGGTATATCCAAATTGCCCCAGCTATTTAAATATTAAAAATAATAAAAGAAGGAAAGTTGTCAAATGTGACATTCCAAATAAGAAAAATTCCTACGATGAGGTAGACAAAAGTTTAAATGTGGACGATGGTACGTAATACAAAATATTTTTTAAGTATTTAATTAAAAATTAATAATTTAAATGCAGGTATAAACTTGAATGATCCTGTGTCTTCTATAAGGTCTTTAGAGTCTATTATTAATTTATGTTGGACAAACATAATTTACCCAATAGTTTATGGGCAAAATTAAAAATGGAAGATGGGAGCAAGCATTATATTTCTTTTGCAAAATTATCATTTACAGTCACTTCATGCCACGAAACTTCATCTGGCCAAGGATGTTTTACAGAAAAACAAATACTCATTGATGAAAATTGAAACAAAAAAAAAAAATTATTTGTCACCAAATATGCAACATTGATGATAATAATATTACCAGTTTAGAAGATGAAAATATCTAGTACGTAGTAAAGTTTGTAAAATAATTATGGACACTTTACGCCACAAAATATTCAGTGGTTTAATAGATGACGATGCTGCCGGCACAGACGAAATATGTAAATTTTGCAAGCATATATATTAAAATTTACGTAAAACAAAGTTGAAGACCTTAACAAGTAAAAAGTCTATTGACAAATTACGAAATCATCGAAAGCAGATCAGTAGATTACATATGAAAGTAAACTCACTTGCAAAAGATTTAAAAAAAAAATGTAAAGATATCAGTAAAATAAATGAGATTGATTTAAATATTTAATTAAATGATTTAAACGTACCATCAATTCAAATATTATTACAGTCTCCGTAATAGTTGTTAACGTAGTCAACAAACTGACAAATTAGGAACGAGTTTTATTAAGACTTGTTTTGTTTTCACAATTGTTCACCAAAAAGTTTTAGTATAATTCCATAACAATCACAAATTGTTGCTAATTTGCGATTCAGTTGACAGCGTTTTTTTGGCATCGTTCGACAAGCTGGTGGCGCGAACGAACATCCAACGCTGACAACCTTCATGCATTTGTACAGAATGCTAAGTTTATATAAATTAATTAAACCTCCACCATTAGGAAATTGTTCAGTAACAAATGAAGAACCGTCACAAGTATTTAATATATCAGCAGATGAATATAAAGTTACATTTACCTCTTCTCAGGAAAATAAAAAAGAATTTCTCAAAAAATTTCAATGAAATTAGATTGTTATATAATAAGTAATACCGAAGTATTTATAGAAGCAAGCGACCATAACTACTCCAAAGCAGAAGTAGAAGACTGTATATTGTATTATATAACAGATTTCCTGTGCAAAATTTCTTAAAAACTATAAAATGTGAAGTATGTTCAGAAAACTTGAAAAGTAGAACAGATATTACAGGACAAAACTATTACCAGCAGGCGAATTTAACTAATTTGAAAACCAGGAATTATTTGAACAACCAAATCGTGTTATTCACAATTTATGTTTATATATAGAAAATACATCAATGAGATTGAGACAGTATTTCCACCAAATAAAAATTAATCAAGTATCAACCAGCAGAGAGAAAAGAAAATTGGCGAAACTTTGTAAAAACTAATTACTTGTAAAATAAAAGTTTTTTCTAGTTTTTTTTATATTATTATTTGCCCAGTAGGAGTAGAAAAAATATATTATATTTAAGTGTATTATGTGGGTTGGTAACACTGCATTATAGTGAAATATTCACAGTTAATCTTCGCAAAAGAATTTTTCTTTTTCCACAAAAAAAGTAGATTAGTAAATATATACGATATAGTTAGAAAAGTGCCTAAGTAGTTGAAGTAAAAGTTCAAAAAACAGAAGTGCCATTCTACAGAGTTATAGGAATCTAGACAACAAAATATATTCGAAACGTGAGTCTGCAGGTCATATTAATTTGTTCATATTGTAAACTTAGTTGAGCAAATGACACCTGTCGGAGCGGCTCACATTTAAACGAAATAAAGGTATACATTGTCAAACACATCTAAACTTATTCAAAAAATATAATGCTTCGTCGTATTTCACGTGTATACAACCTTCTGAGTCAACTTCCTATGAAGTCTTCGTCAGAAGGTGGCCAGCACAGCAGGTAATCACAGACGCGTTTCGCACTTCTTGGTGCTCATCAGTGTGATGTAACCTGAGGGCCTCTGTCTCATCCACAGAGGTGGAATCACGGAGCAGAGGCCACCCAACCTAGCTGTGCTAGCAACGGTCTTATGACCGTTCGCTACAGGTATCTGGCCTGTAGAAGGTAGTGTTAATACCCACAGAGCCATCTACCTGCAAAAGGCTTGACTGAGCCAAAATTGCAATTTGCAAACTAGTTGCGAATTTTGCCGTGAAAACGTACATTATTCAAAAAATATAATGCTTCGTCGTATTTCACGTGTATACAACCTTCTGAGTCAACTTCCTATGAAGTCTTCGTCAGAAGGTGGCCAGCACAGCAGGTAATCACAGACGCGTTTCGCACTTCTTGGTGCTCATCAGTGTGATGTAACCTGGGGGCCTCTGTCTCATCCACAGAGGTGGAATCACGGAGCAGAGGCCACCCAACCTAGCTGTGCTAGCAACGGTCTTATGACCGTTCGCTACAGGTATCTGGCCTGTAGAAGGTAGTGTTAATACCCACAGAGCCATCTACCTGCAAAAGGCTTGACTGAGCCAAAATTGCAATTTGCAAACTAGTTGCGAATTTTGCCGTGAAAACGTACATTATTCAAAAAATATAATGCTTCGTCGTATTTCACGTGTATATATTTTTTGAATAATGTACGTTTTCACGGCAAAATTCGCAACTAGTTTGCAAATTGCACATCTAAACTTACCTCAAATTAAAAATGGCCACAATGGAAGAAAATATAAATACAATTTTATCAAGACTAGATAAACTTTATTCTATAGATAATGAAATAAAACAATTAAATTCACGAATTAATGATATTCATCTGCAATCCACCTTATTACGATGTGAAGTTGACAAATTGAAGGAAGTCGTATCCTCTCAACAACAAATCATCAATAAACTAGAAAAACATATCAAAAAGCAAAATCTAATCTTTATGGGTATTGATGACATTGAAACCAGTAATGAAGAACTACGAAATTCAATCACAATGTTAATTAATGAGAAATTTAAATTAGCATTTGGTAAAGATGATATTAGAGAGGTATACAGACTGGATAAGAAAAATGAAAACTTTACACGGCCAGTTTTAGTTAATCAAGCGTCAACGGAGACTAGAAATCAAATTTTATACAATAGAATAAAATTAAAAGGCTCTAAAATATTTGTGAACGAGGACCTGTGTACAGAAGAACAAAAAGAAATGCGTGTTCTATTATCTATGAAAAAAGAACTCAAATCTCAAGGCAAACAAGTAAAGATAAAAGGAAATAAACTAATTGTGGATGGGAAACCAGTTTCTGCTAAAAGACAACGAAGTAGCCAATCGTCAGTGGAAGAAATTCCAGTTAAAAACCTGTCAAAATTGCCAAAGGTCCAGGGAGTAGCAGGAAATAACTTGCCCTTTCGTAAATAATAATGTAAAGGACAGTTCAAGTTCAGTTCCAGCAGTTAAGTTAAGTAAAAACAAATTGCATGAGAGAGTTGCAAATAATTATTGTAGTGTAAGTTTCTGGAATATAGAAGGTTTGAACAATTTATTTATTTTAGATTCAACCACTAAGGAGAAGCTTCTTCTGGGTAATATCATATGCTTATGCGAGACATGGTCCGAAACTACCCTTTGTGTATTTCCGGAATTATTGAATGAATACTGTAGCACTGTATTCTATAGTTTTGCTACCAAAGAAAAGGGAAGAGCCAGCGGCGGGGTCTTGGTAATGTTAAAAAAGGGTATATTCGATATAATAAAACTTATTGAAAGTACTAATATGTGGATTATTTTAAAGATAAGTATTAAAAATGATATTATAATCATAGGATTTTTTTATATTAAACCGGGGATTGACAATAACCACTGCATAAATTTAATAAATGATTGTACTGAATTCATATTAGTAAATTATATTGAGGAAAAAGTAATATTATTGGGAGATTTCAACTGAAAAATTGGTGAATTAAATCAGATTACACAAGAAGGTATTTTTGAAAATCCAAATGTTTTTGAAGTAAGACTATCACAGCATACAATTATTGATAATAGGGGGAGAAAATTAACTGATATAATGGAAAATTTTGGGTTTTATGTTTTAAATGGAAGAACAAGGGGAGATATTCCTGGTAATTACACTTTTATTAACCACAGAGGTAAAAGTACAATAGATCTCGCTTGGTCAAACCTAAAATTTGCTGATTCTGTGACGAATTATGATATATGTCATACTATAGCTAACTCTGGTCATGCTATTTTACTTTTGAACAATTTTTCTCCAGCTAATGACAATGATGCCTACAGTTTTGAAAACAATGCCCACTATTGGGTAAAATTTAAATTTAATACTGGCAATTTGCGAGAATATGTAAATATATTAAACAGTCATAAGGATATATATTTTCACTCCGAAAATTCAACTCATTTAAGTGATAATTTAATTAATGTTATAAGGGACACTGCAATTAAAACGGGGATGATGAAAATCACTAAAGCTTGTAACCTTACTAATCATAATGTTGAAAATAAAGTGTGGTTCAACCAAGAATGTCGGGAATACAAAAAACAAGCACTTAAAGATTTAAGGAAATTCAGGAAAAATTCTAATGACATTAATTTAAATACATATCTTTCTAGCAAAAAACAATATTCAGCGTTCAAAAAAAGAACACGAGTTAAAAGTAATTAACGCTTTAGCTAATACTAAAAACAATATCGAATTTTAGGGTGCAGTTCGAAGACTACAAAGAAATAAATTTGTGCCAAATACTATTTCAATAGATGTTTGGGAAAAATTTTATATTTCAGCATATCAAAAGCAAGTTGTAGATACAATTACCTCAAGTAGCAACTCTTTTTTTGACTGTCTGCATCCATTTTTCGATGTACCCTTTACATTGGATGAATTACAAAATTGTATTGCTAGCTTTGGTAATAATAAAACCCCAGGAAACGACGGTATTAACTATGACTTTTTTAAGAACTTGCCTGATAACCGGGTCCATTATATCCTTAATTTATATAACAATATATTAATAAATGAAGATGTTCCAACTAGTTGGTCTAACATTCAAATTTTTTATACATAAGGGGATAAAACTATCCCTGAGAATTATAGAGGAATTGTACTTGTCAACAATATTGTCAAAATTTTCACGCAAATGTTACATTTTCGACTTCAAATGTGAATAGAAGAAAATAATATTTTGGCTGAAAATCAAAACGGGTTTCATAAAAACAGGGGCACTGCGGATAACATTTTTTGTCTTGCCACTATAATTGACTTACAAATAAGATTGAAAAATGGCACATTATTCGTTGCCTTTATCGACTTTAATTGTGCGTTTGATTCTGTCAAACAATAAATTATAGGAAAAATTATACATGTGCGGATTTAGTACCAAAAAAGAATCCCACAAATGCTTTACAATAATGCTAAAGTTTGTATTAAAAATAATAATATATTATCTGCGAATCCCTTCAAACTTGAGGATGGTGTACTTCAGGGTGAAATTTTATCGCCTTTGCTATTCGCACTATTTATTAATGATTTGGAGGAATTCTTCAGAAGTAATACTCAAAAAGGGTATCAATATAGATGAGTACAATGCTCGCGTATGCTGATGTTCTCGCTATCCTAAGCAATTCTGCTATAAATATGCAAAAAAACTACTGGAAAAGTACTGTAATAGTAATTCCCTTGTGGTAAATACTAGTAAAACAAAAATAGTACACTTCCACCGAGGTCGCCCAAAAAATAATCCTTATCCGTTTAAATATATGGACAATAAAATAGAAATTGTTAAAAAATTCAATTATTTAGGTATTTCATTTTCTCATTCCGGTAAATTTTTGGAACAATCAATTGACTCTGGGAAAAAAGCTGTATTAGAGTCGAATAAAGTTAACAACATCTTAGTTAAGGGTAAATCTCAATGTTGGCAAGAAAAAAAGATTTTAATGGAATCAGTAATAAACTCTACTCTCTTATACGGTGCTGTAACATGGGCACTCAGATATTGGGATAAACTAGAATCATATCAGCTTAAATTTTTAAAATTGATTCTAAGATGCCCCAGGACCACACCGAACTATATCCTGCGACTGGAAACAGAAACGGCACACATACTTGTTCAGATTTTAAAAAGGGCGTTGAATTGGCTTCATAAAATATATTTTATGGATAATCGTTTCATTACCAAATAGCAAAACAATTAATAAGTCGAAAATTAACGAATTATTAAAAACAATAAAATCGAACCTTTTAGAGAATGACGTACAATCTCTCAATAATAGTAGGTATAATTTGCATTATAAATTAATTAAAACAAATTACAATTTGGAACCATACTTACAAAATAAAATGTCTATACATAAAGCAAGGATTATTTCCAATCTTAGGTTTTCAAGTAAACTGTACATCTCTTTTTTTTGTTAATAATACTCGACATTGCTGGGATCCTACGTCACTGTGCTCTATATGTAACCTAAATAAGCCGGGAAACTTACAACATTTTTTTGTTGTTTGCCCGATATACAAACCTTATAGAGATTTTTACATTGCGCAATATTTTCCTAAAGAAAATGTTTTTTTTCACATGTTACTAGAAAATCTTAATCAAGAAAAAGTAAATAATCTAGTATATTACATTACAAAAAGTTTGGCCATAAGACGCTTCGCCTTAATTGAATAGCAGCTTACTTTATTTTTCTCATATTATATATATATATATATATATATATATATATATATATATATATATATATATATATATATATATATATATATATTTCTACGACCACCATGAAAAGTTGATATTTATGCTCTCTTTTGTCATTGTAAAGTTAATGATTACTAAGGAACGAGCAAAAAAATACTTTACGGCACGTCTCCCATAGCAACGCGCGGTAAAGTACTTAATTTGCTCGCTTAGATAAATACATATTATTGTTGAAATTTTAATTTATTAAAACAATATCTGGGAAATCTAAAATATACGTTAGGTTCTACAAACAATACGAAGTTAGCTACGCTACCAACTTATTTATTTAATTAAGTTACAACTTTATTCTGTTGGTGAATGTACATTTAATTACAACTATAAATATATTTCATAATTAACAAACTTAGTGGATTTAATCATTGACCGACAATGTTAAAATTGAATGTGCAGTTTTGTATATTTATTCGAGAGCTTTAAACAGCTAACGAGGATAAATTAGATTCTGTGACTGTGACATTCTCACTAGAATATTCAGTTAGTGTGGCAGAAGTTTGATTCTCCTTGTTTGTTAAAATTTTATGCGCTGTATCAATTTTATTTTTCAAACTTTCATCAACACAACCTTCTTCAACAGCTGATAAACGCCAGCCACCATGAAGTTTTTGAGTCATAATGTCAGCTCCGGAATTAGCTAGTAATGTAGCAGAGGATCTGCGGAAACAATGGCCAGTGAATAATTTCGAATCAGGTAAATTCAGATATTGTGCAATGTTAAATGGAATTTTTCCTATAGTGTTCATTCCAACAACTTGTGCGGTACATTTGACATGCTTATAATTTATGAATAATCGCCGAGATGATATGTTAGAGGGTCGAAGAGCAACATATCTTCTGTACATTGACAAAAGATTATGATCATCAACAATAAATGTTCGCTGCACATTAGTTTTCGAGTCTGGAATCTTCACAATTAAAATGGACCCATTATCCTCAATATCATCTACAGTCATCCTAACTAATTCGTCGCGTTGGCATGCTCCAGCAACACCCAATATAAGAGCAACTTTCATCATAAGGAAATGATCGTCTGGGGCTTCAGTCAGGAATTTATTTATTTCATCTCTTGTTAAAGATTTAGATTTTTTTGGTCTATAACAAACTGATTTTTGTTTCAAAAAAGCAGTTAGTTTCTTGAATTTACTGATATCAATATCGTTCTTAACTGCTAGTGTTGATTTTAGCATGGAATAAATGGACCAAAGAGAAGACGATTTCATTACATTAGATTTTTCCAAAAAGTAAGCTAGTAAAACATTTTCACTGTAATTCTTGATTTTTTTTTTAACTTACACCATTCAATGAAGAGGTTATAATTCTTTTCGTATAATGCTCTTGATTTTGCAAGTAATAAACTCAAGGAAACATTTTGCGCCGTTTCGAATATATCTGGAGAAGTGCAAGAAAAATCATATCTTCACTATTTTCGGAGATTTTTGAGCACATTTTTGATGTATGTGTGAAAACTTTTCATAAAACAATTATTGTTGGCGTCAGAATTATTTATTTACTCATATCGCCATGGTTACAGCAACACAAATTAGGAAATTGGTTAAGATTGAATTGAACTTACTAAATAGGTATTATTATTTTTTTATTTCGTTAGTAAAGTCGTAGAAAAAATTATGTGTGCATCTCTAGCGTAAAGTATCTTTACGCTCTTGATACACAAATAACTATTTTAAACTTGCATAATGTATCACTTGAACGTGCTGCTACTTAATTATTGTAAAAGTTCTATTTAACTATTTGTTATTGTATTTAGCTTGTACAATGTATCATTCTCTGCATTATTAAATCTGTATAATGTATTATTTTAATTTGTGATATACTTGAACAATATTATACTGAGCTACGCCAACCCTAGCGTCAACTGAAACATTATCTCTCACTTGTATAGTAAAGTCTAATGTGGCATCGTATCAAAGACTTCTCTTTAAGAGCTATTGACAATGATTACGTCCACGAGCGACTTTGATAATTTAAGGAGAATTATACCGAAGGTTAAATTGAATAGTGATGCTATAGAAGCGTGTAATTAATGTATTACTACTACTACTACAATCTTTCTTTAAACCTGTTTGATGTATAACTTGTAATTACTATTACCCAATCATCTTGTATAAGTTGTATCTAACTTTATGTCAATAAACATTATTATTATTATTATTAGTATTATTATTATTATTATTATTATTATTATTATTATTATTATTATTATTATTATTAGTATTAGTATCAGTATTAGTATTAGTATCAGTATTAGTATCAGTATTAGTATCAGTATTAGTATCAGTATTATTATTAGTATTATTATTATTATTATTATTTTTATTATTATTATTTTTATTATTATTTTTATTATTATTATTTTTATTATTATTATTTTTATTATTATTTTTATTGTTATTATTTTTATTATTATTATTATTATTATTATTATTATTATTATTGTTATTAATTACTCTACAGAAAGCTATAAACAGATTTTCTTGAAAAAATATATTAAAGCATGATCCAAAATTTCTCAAATTTGGTATTTAAAATTCGTGTATAATTTGAAACAACATTATATTTTGCCTATACTTATATGATAAACCGGAAGTGGTACTTAATTTGAAGCTCTTAACACATTTGCGAGGAAAACTAAAATATAATCTATTATTTGGTATTACAGACTTTTCTATTTATTGGAACAACAAATTAGATTTTGTTTACAAACGATTAACTGGAAGTGATACTTTACTTAAAGCTCATTGCTATTTCAAAAATGAAATTGACGGGAGGCTATGTGTTGGCCACATCAGATTTTTACCTCTTGTCATACCGTAGGTAAGGGAGGTAATGTAGTCGTGCCAAAAAGTCGATGGTGAGTTTTTAGTAAATAAGCACGAATTAGGGTTCCTGCAACACAATTTTACTATTTTTACGATGATGTGTGTGTGTGTGTGACGATTTTTTTCGTCCACGATAATTCTTATAACAAACTTCCAAATATTTCTATTTTCCGTATTTATGCTTTCTGTATTCATGTAAAGAGTTAGATTTTGGGTAAAATTGGATAACCGGAAGTGACTGTTTACTTGAATCCCATAACAGTTTTGAATGAAAAACTATATTAAAATATAATCCAAAACTTTTCAATTTTAGTATTTGAAACTTCTATATCAAGGGGAACAATATATTAGATTTTGGCTAAAATTAATAAACCAGAAGTGACATTTTATTTAAGGCTCTGAACAGATTTTCGTAAAAAATATATTATGATATACTCCAAAACTTGTCAAAGTTAGTATTTAAGACATCTATATAAAGAAGAACAACATATTAAATTTTGGCTAAAATTGATAATCCGGAAATGATACTTTATTTGAAGTTCTCAACAGATTTTCATGAAAAATATATTTATATATTCCAAAACTTTTCAAATTTCGTATTTATGATTTTTATATGAATGAGAACGACATGTTAGATTTATTCTAAAATTGATAAACCGGAAGTGATACTTTACTTAAAGCTCACAACAGATTTTCGTGAAAAATACAGGGTGAGTCTGGGAAGACGCGCCCCTCTTTAACTTTTTTATTATAAGTAATAGAAAAAATGGCTCATATAAAAGTTTTATTATTTTACATATACTATTTGTTGGTAGATATTTTTTATAAAGTCAGGTTTACAAGATCAACTTTTATTTTTCAAATGGCAACCTATAGTTATTTTAATAAAATAGAAACCGCAATTTTTTTCTCTTTTCAACGATGTATTATTTTTTATTAATGTATTTGAAAAAAATCGAGAAAAATGGGATAATTTAGAAATATCAGAAATAATTTTTAAACAAATATTATAGGTGGGTATGTGAAAATAAACAAAACGTAACAATGTAAAACAATTAAATTAATGTCAAAAAAGTATACATTTGTTTGTTATTTAATTTAACTTATTTTGTAAATAAATAAAAAAAACATTTTGAAATGTTTACGAAGAACGAATTAATTGATATGATTCTAATAATTGCTGAATAATAATACATCGTTGAAGAGAGAAAAAAATGGCGGTTTCTATTTTATTAAAATAATTATAGGTTGTCATTTGAAAAATAAAAGTTGATAGTCGTATCTTGTAAACCTGACTTTATAAAAAATATTTACATCTGCCATCAAATAGTATATGTAAAATAATAAAGCTTTTATATGAGCCATTTTTTTCTATTACTTATAATAAAAAAGTTATGGGGGGGGGGGCGTCTTCCCAGACTCCCTCTGTATATTATGATATATTCCAAAACTTTTCAAATTTGGTATTTAAGATTTTTATATTAATGAGAACGACATGTTAGATTACTTCTAAAATTTACAAACCGGAAGTGATACTTTACTTCAAGCTCTGAACAGATTTTTGTGAAAAATGTAATAGGATATATTACAAAACTTGTCAAATTTAGTATTTAAGACTTTTATATAAAAAAGGGAAGCAACATAGATTTTGGCTAAAATACTTTATTTGAAGCTCTGAACAGATTTTCGTAAAAAATAAATTGATACAATCCAAAACTTTTCAATTTTGGTATTTAATACTTTTATATTAATGAGAACGACATACTAGATGTTTTCTAAAAGTGATAAACTACTTCACAGGAAGCTAAAAACAGATTTTTTTGAAAAAATATATTAAAACATGATTTAAAACTTGTCAAATTTGGTATTTAAAACTCGTTTATAATTTGAAGCAACATTAGATTTTGATTATACCGATATGATAAACCGGAAGCGGTACTTAATTTGGAGCTCTTAACAGATTTTCGAGGAAAAACGTTATAAAATATAACCCAAAATTTGGTATTACAGACTTTTCTATTTACTGGAACAACAAATTAGATTTTGTTTACAAACGATCAACTGAAAGTGATACTTTACTTTAAGCTCATTGCTATTTCAAACATGTAATTGACGGGAGGTCATGTCTTGGCCACATCAGATTTTTTTTTTAGTTTTCACAAATTATTAATAAACGTCAATCTGGCTTATGGAAAATAAATCTCGTATTCTTTAATAATTATTTCTACCACAATAATTTTTTATAATAATGACACGTTGCTTATTCGAATAAACATACACTATTTAATTTACTTTTTACAAAAAAAAATACAGCATATGAATAAAATAATATTATTTTCTACAATGTCATAAGTCATGGCTATTGAACTAATTAACAGAACTTTTGAAACTTCTTTAAAAATTAAGAAGAAACTAAAATCATAAAAAAAATGTTCAGCCCTAACCGCCGCCACCTTGTATAGTTTCGAATGTTTAAATTTATAATAAGTAATGGCTGGTTTATGATGGATTTCATTTATAAATTTACATTTACAAATTTAGATTTGAAATTTACGATTTACCTTGCTAGTTTATAGTGAATTTAAAGATAAGAAATATGTCCAATCAACTTATATTAGGTCACTTGGTTTGACACAGATGGGATGACAGTTATATGATATTTATCATAATCAATCTGTGTTGTTCTCCAGATAATATAATAATATATTTTTAGAATCCATTTGTCAAATCAAAATTAAAATGTTTCAACTGTCACTTGAAACTGTCATTTTCCCCACCAAAGTCATTATTTGAAATACTGTGAAATGATTGGACGCATTTACATTTAGAATATAAAATATGGTGATATTTTAAATGCAAATTCTAAATCATAAATTTCTTAAATTCATCATGAACCAATAAAAGCAGATATATACAATTTATATTTATAAATGTAAATTCGTAAATCTAAATTTGTAAATTAAATCCATCATAAACCAGCTATTATGTCCAGATGCAACGCTGACGGTAAATTTTAATTGTTCCTCAAATTAACAATATCGTATAAAAACTAATATTGCTGAAAAAAAAACGATTTGCATATTTTCATTCAGTTTAGCTTAAAATTTAAGTTTCAGCGGTGCAACTGGGAATAATCTATCTTCAATAATTCTCTCATAGTAAGTCTGATCCCGACTTCAGTTATGACATTTCATTTGTGACGACAGAATTGGAATATTTCTATAAATGTAACAATAACCTAACCTAACTCACAAAACTCGGCTCGAGTTCTAAGCGTGTATTTGTGCATTAGTTTATTGTTTTTAGACAATATATACAATTAAGTACGCTGTTCGTTGGCTGTCGGGAATTTTAGGTGTATCGGTAAATCCCGGCTGCCGGCACCGACTCCACTACCTTCACAAATTCAGAAACTTTTGTTGTCATATTGTTTTTAGATCCATGGAGGATTTTCATGTGTTTTTGCAATGAAAACTTCACTTAAATATGTTTTTACAAACTGTGCCTCCGTAATCCATCTTCCCAGTGTGAACTGTCCCGTTTCGTTTCAATATACCTTTTTTGGCAATACATTTTTTGCATTCACTACACTTATAATCCAGTTATGCAGTATGAATTATTTTGTTTGTTTAAATAACTTTGCGATGCAAAAAATTCAAGACAAATAGGGCAATGGAATTTCATTTCTCAAGTATGCACTTGCATAATATGAGCATTTAATTCATTTTTTCTTCTAAATAATTTTTCGCATGTAGAACACTGGAATCCCTTCATTCTTTCGTGAATTTTCAAATGGTTTAGTAAGGTCTTCTTTTCTCTGTAGTATTTATTACAGGTTTTACAATGATATTCTTTCTCTCCAGTATGTATTTTAATATGTCTTATTAAGACTGATCTCTGCGAAAAACATTTTTTACATTCAGTACACTTATAATCCTTTCTTGCATTGTGAATTTTCTTGTGTGAGTTTAAATTATTTTGCCATGCAAAACATTTATGACAAATAGGGCACTGGTATTTCTTCTCTCCAGTATGCACTCGCATATGTTCAGTTAAAGTACCTTTACTTCTAAATGAAGTTTCGCATGTAGAACATTGGAATTCCTTAATTCCCTCGTGAATTTTCATATGGTATAGTAAGCCCGTCTTATGTCTGAAGTATTTATTACAAATTTTACATTGAAATGTTTTCTTACCAGTATGCATTTGCATATGCCTACTTAAGTGAGATTTCCACGTAAAACTTTTATTGCATATTGCACAACAAAAACTGTTTGAATTAATATTTTTAGATTTCCATTCATCATTATTTGTAGTAATTGAGTTGTTACATGTTTCGTCAATCTGTTCTTCATTATCAGTTATGTATTCTTCCTTCTTCATACTCTGCAAAACATTTTTGTAAGATTCGTGATCCTGAGAAGTTTCCTCCAGCGGTTCTTCTTTAATATAAATATTTTCAAACATTTCATAATTTGTTATCGGTGTTGTATCTTCGTCCTGCGCATCAGCACTAACCGGATGTAATTGTGTGTCCATGGATGCTTCTTTATTAATAAATTAATGAATAAAGATTCGTTTCACAAATGGAAGAAATGCACAACTTCATAATTCTCTGAAACATAAAATTTTATTTTTGAGACCTTTTATTTGATTTCAAATGATAATGATTGTTTATTTCTATAGTTAGTTTATGATTGATTAGTTATTTTTTAAATGCCATAATTACAATCAATCACACTATAGAATAGAGTATCTCATTTTCGAAGTTTTATTAAGGTATCTCTAGTACTATTAAAGATAGAGCAAAATAGTTTGCACATTATTGGGTCAACTTTCCGTGAAAAGTTTAATAGTCACCACAGCACAGGAATTTCGATCTTTTTACCTCCCGTCTTACCGTTGGTAAGGGAGGTAATATTATCGGTCCAAAAATTCGATGGTGTGTATGTATGTATGTATGTATGTATGTACGTATGCATGTGTGTGTGTGCGCATGTGTGCGTGTGTGTGTGTGTGTGCGCAACGATTTTTTCGTCCACGATAACTCGTATCAAATTTCCAAAAATTTCTATTTTCCGTATTTAAGCTTTCTGCATTCATCTAAAGAGTTGATTAGATATTGGGTGAAATTGGACAACCGGAAGTAGTACTTTATTTAAAGCCCATAACAGTTTTTATTGAAAAACTACATTAAAATTTAATCCAAAACTTTTCAATTTTAGTATTTACTACTTTTGTATCAAGAGAAATAACATACTAGATTTTAGCTAAAATTGTTAAACCGGAAGTGATGCTTTACTTGAAGCTCTGAACAAATTTTCGTGAAAAATATATTAATATGAGATCCCAAAACTTTTCAAATTTTGTATTTGAGACTTTTATGTGAAGAGGAAGAACGTATTAGTTTTTGGTAGATTGATAAACAGGAAGTGATACTTTACTTGAAGCTCTGAACAGATTTTCGTGGAAAATATATTGATATAATCCAAAACATTTAAATTTTAGTATTTACGACTTTTATATCAAGGGGAATAACATATTAGATTTTGGCTAAAATTAATAAGCCGGAAGTGATACTTTACTTGAAGCTCTGAACAGATTTTCGTGAAAAATATATTCTGATATATTCCAAAACTTTTCAAATTTAGTACTTGACACTTTTATATAAAGGGGAACAACATATTAGATTTTGGCTAAGATTGATAAACAGGAAGTGATACTTTACTTGAAGCTCTGAACAAATTTTCGTGAAATATATATTACGATATAATCCAAAACTTTTCGAATTTGGCTATCAGGTCACGAATCTGGGAAACCGGGTTCGATCCCGGTCGACGCCAAAAATTTCGAATATTAAATGGCACAAAATTGACCCTTGTGGTGCACTCTCCGCGCCAGCAATGAGTGCCCGTGAGGTGACGCCTGGTAAGCGCCCGCACGGTGCAAATATTTCATCATTACCGATATCTGTGTACCAAGCAGATTGGCACACCCAGCAATGAGTAATAAGCTGTGATGACATATTTATTTACTCATTTATATTACTGAGAACGTCATATTAGATTTCTTCAAAAATTGACAAACCGAAAATAGTACTTTACTTAAAACAAACAGATTTTCTAGAAAAAATATATTAAAATATGATCCAAAACTTTTCAAATTTGGTATTTAAAATTCGTATATAATTTGAAACATCAATCGGAAGTGATACTTTACTTAAGGCCCATTGCTATATTAAACATGAAATTAGCGTGAGGTCATGTGCTGGCTACATCATATTTTTTGTTTCTGAGCTACAAAATCTTTATTTCTATAAGAGTTGTTGCGCAATATCAAAGCTGTATTTTGGCGACACACTGGTTTGACGCTGGTTCGTAGTGTTTTGAAACTTATTATTTTCTCGAATGAAAACGATTCAAACAATGACGTCACGCTACGACCGTTTTGAAATAGTTTTGAACCAGCTGGTAGCAGTGGTTTGAAACGTTTTCGAAGTGGGGGAGGGGGAGAAGGTTTGACCTCAACAATTTGCTCAGTGTTTTGTGTGTAAATTAACTTGACAAATTCGATTCATTCAAAATAATGAACAGAAATTTTCTTCTAAATATCTATCTATCCAGTTTATTATTGAATTGCACTCTATATCACTACTATCTCTTAAAAAATGCAGGAAATTAATTTACTCTATGGTATTTTCATAGTCATAGAAATAATTTCAATAAAATTTGCACTCCTTGATCTTCAACCTTAGTTACAAATAAACTTTTATTTGATAACTCTTGCCAAATTCAAATACACCGACATTACGTCATTGTTTTAAAACTATACATTTTGGCGAATCAAAAATCGATGACGTCAGATACGAAAACGGTTTGAAAACCTTGTTGAATACAGTTCGTCGCCAAAAAACAGCTCAAGTGGCTTATGCAAATATCCTATGTTTCTGGGAACAATGTTAAACCAAACCGTTTATGACGAATGTGCAATGGAAAAAATGATGTTTGGAAATGCAGAAACGACAATGAAATACTCTTTACAAATATAAATCGTTGTTACTGTTACCGACTCACCTGTACAAATATATGACGGAATATTAGTAAAAGAGAAAACCAGAAAAACATAAAAACTACTAAATTACAAACTGCAAATTTAGAAAGATGTCATTACTTCTTATACTTGTCAAGATATTTGAAAAGGTTAGAATAAGATTCGGAATATTATGTATTACAATTTAGAGCACAGATGGCACTGTAGCATAAAGCTTGATTTAATGTTTACGTCATTTCTTCCTATAATTTAATAAAATACAGGGTAATAGTTATTTTTAAAACAAATAAAGGAGATAAGTGATTCTGACATTCCATGCAAATTCCGAAACGAATACAGGTATCAATTTTTGTGAAATAATATAAAAAAATTCCCGACCCAAATTTACCAGATATTGCGGATGAGCAATAAATAAATTTCGTTCGTACTTAAGGAGGTTTACTTAAAAATTTCTCAAAAAATAATACAAAAGCCTTTGTTAAAGATAAAATGTCAAACAACACAAATTTTCTGTGAGAATACAGGAATTTTGGTGACATATATCTTTGACGTTTGGCTTGCAGTCGCACGCGCTACTTTATTTACTATCTGCAGAGATAGAAAGAGGTAGCAGTTAAATTGAAAAGTCTATTGTACTAGTTATTAACGGAATTACAGATGTATTATAAAGAAACTCCGTTAAACGTTAAAATTTCAACGGAGCCCGTTTAAAAATTATATTTTAGTGGATCCGTTAAAATTTCATATTATAAAGGAATGAATAAACGAATCCGTTTAAAATGTAACTTCAAAACGGACTCCGTTACACATATGATTGAAGACAGATACACATAATGATCTGTTTGTTTTTTCACATAAACAGTGTTGACAACTATAGAATACCCAGTAAACATTTGTATGTATATTGTTAACAAATTTAAAAACTGTAAAGGAATAAAACAATATTTTTAAAACTGATTAATGTAATACGTGTAGTTTTGAAATGTATTTTCAACAATAAATATATGGGGCTCGTGGCCGCGTGCCTGAGTGTCTGGTCGCGAATCTGGGGAACCGGGTTCGATCTCGACCGACGCCAAATATTTCGAATTTTAAATGGCACAAAATTGACCCCTGTGGTGCACTCTCCACGCCAGCAATGAGTGCCCGTGAGGTGACGCCTGGTAAACGCCCGCACGGTACAAATATGTCATCATCATTACCGATATCTGCGTACAAAGCAGATTGGCACACCCAGCAATGCCGTGATGATATATTTATTTATTTTATTTTAACAATAAATATAATCTTGTTTGTATTAATAATAATTCGTTAAACATATTAAACCTCTAACAGGAGAGACAGATTGGTCAATTTGGAAGAGAAAGATGAGAGATTTATTGGATTACCATGAAGGTGCACTAGATGTGATTGATGGAAAAATGGTTAAGCCTGAACTATTAGAGCCAGAGTCTAATGTGTTAGATGTCAAAAAGATGAGAGATTTATTGGATTACCATGAAGGTGCACTAGATGTGATTGATGGAAAAATGGTTAAGCCTGAACTATTAGAGCCAGAGTCTAATGTGTTAGATGTCAAAAAGCATAAAGAAAAATGCGATTTGTATCGTAAGGCTAACAGCTACGCCAAATCAATGATCATAAGTGCATTTACAGATGGTGTCTACCAAAAAATCATAGATCAAGAGACAGCTCATGATGCGTGGAATGCTTTAAAGGATACCTCTAACAGGAGAGACAGATTGGTCAATTTGGAAGAGAAAGATGAGAGATTTATTAGATTACCATGAAGGTGCACTAGATGTGATTGATGGAAAAATGGTTAAGCCTGAACTATTAGAGCCAGAGTCTAATGTGTTAGATGTCAAAAAGCATCAAGAAAAATGCGATTTGTATCGTAAGGCTAACAGCTACGCCAAATCAATGATCATAAGTGCAGTTACAGATGGTGTCTACCAAAAAATCATAGATCAAGAGACAGCTCATGATGCGTGGAATGCTTTAAAGGATCAATTTGAGGCTACGTCAGGATATCAGCTTTATACAATATGTAGTGATTTCTTTACATTCAACTGGAAACAAGGAGAAGGTATTTCCGCTTATATAGCCAAATTAAAGGGTTTGTGGATTGAGCTTAATAATGGGTTGAAAGCAAAAATAGAGCCTGTTTTGCAAGACCTTATGTTAGTGTGTAAAACGTTACATATCCTGCCAAGTGAATTTGTCATTTGAGTCAAGTTGGATGTTACTCACCAAAGAAGAGAACAAGTCCTTTGACAAGCTAGCTATTCAACTTTGCATGTTCGAAAGGAACTTTATGAAGGTTGCGAAAAGTGACTCAGGTGTACAAGAAGCATTGGTGGCAAATGCAGTAAGGCCTATCAGTAATTAAGACAAAGAAAAACGATATCTGTAACTACTACAAAGAGAAAGGGCACTGGGTTAGAAACTGCAAGAAGTGGATTTCAGTACGATATCTGTAACTACTGCAAAGAGAGAGGGCACTGGGTTAGAAACTTAAGGAAGTGGATTTCAAATGAGTAGTGTATTATGATTCCTTCTAGATCCTCCTCACACATTCGGTCCCATAAGAGCCAATGAGTGCGAGAGAGGTCGCAACACTTTCATTCACTAATGGGGACTTATACAATTCAAATTTAATAAGTAGATATGTAATGAGAAAAATTTAGCTCTATAGTTTGAGATTTATCATGTGATCCACTGTGACCACAACAACAAACTGTTCTTTAAAAGGAAACGTAAACATGTCAGACTGAACATATTTTTATATAGTTTTTTTAAGTATATGACCTATTCAGCGTATACCTTTCAATGAATTCATGTTTATTTCCACTTTTCTCCAAACCCTGGCATTCTAACCATCTTTCCAACTGTAGGACGGAATGGTTTTCAATGTTTTTAAGCACAAATCGTGCCCCCGGTATATCATCTTGTATTAAATTCATTATTTGTGAACTTGTTTTCAGTGATTACAAGGGTCACTATACTTTAGTACAAGAGATAATTAATAACAGGCATTACACAAAATAACATAACCAAAACTAAATAACAAACAAATTGTAGGATCAACGTGGTGAAGTGCTGAAGGGGAGAGTGTTATGTTTACTTCTACTAAACATTTAAAATAAAGTATTTTAATATTATTATTAGTTTATTAACATTCAAAACTGTACACATTGCACACACACAGCTTACAGTCGTGAAGGCAGTCAACTACATTCAGTGTTTCCAACTGTGTAATATACAACAGAGAGCATGTGATTGGCTCGGCCATGCTCGCCTCGCTTTTACTAAAAATTTGTTGTAACATCCACGTGCATGAACTCTAAATTTTTGTAATTCAGTATTTCCTTCGAACGAACGCCGTGACTGTTGCAAACTGCTGACATGCGGCTGGTGATCTTCCACTCAATATTTTGTCGAATATTGGAGAAAAGCGGAATATTACCAGTAAAAGTGTTTACGTGGTCAATTGAGCTAGCCTAGGAAGTGTTCGTATCCACAATCGAGAAGGATTCTCAGCCCGATCGTGGAGCCGAACAGTCGTATAGTTCTTTCAATTATTTCTTATAATTTGGTTTAACTTAGTCGTACTATTTAATTTTCACGTGTAATATTTGTTCTAAATTTTAATTATAATTTATTTATTTTCAAAAAAATACTTAAATTAATTGTGCATCAACCCCGTCAACTCCTTTCCAGTGTCAGCACAGGCCAGCGTAGTGACACAGGTAAGTATAACTTTATTTACATTCTTACTGTGGCTGTCTGCGCTTTAATTCAGTATCGACTGAATTAATTTAAGACTAAAACAAAAACTGTAAATATGGTTGACCTAAACGATACACCCACAACGACAAGTACGACTACTATACAAACCCCTCCTGTAACTACGACGGTTGCATTTACAACCACAACAAGAACGGCAACGGCTGAGAATCCGACCGCTCCTCCAGTTACAAATGTCACCATGCATCCTTATTATTATCCTTATTATACCGCGCAGCCTGGTCCATTACGTGTACCTCCATTGGACATTCGTCTCGCACCGTTTTGATACCACCTTCCAAATTTACCGCTACCTAAGAACCTGCCCAAACTAGTTCACCATCAGCGAAGCAAGCTTTTACAAACCCTATATCCATGTCCGCCCTTAAAAGCATTGATACCTATTCCGGTGGACTTGACCTAGAAGCCTTCCTTGATAACGTTGCGACAGTGGCAGACTGTTGCAGATAGTCAGGTAGTTACAGCGATAAAATTAAAGGGTGAAACCCAAAATTGTTTTTATTCACTGCCGGCAGACAAAAAACCAACCACCATAAGAGAAATGCGCGAATGGCTTGTAAAGCTTTTTGGAAAAAAGACCGATTTTTCAATAGCTGAAAAGGATTTTTTCAAAATTTTTCGAAAAAAGGATGAGTCAATCCAAAAATTTGCTTTAAAATTAGAAATTGCGACAGCTAAATTTTTTCCGGCGTCAGATGACAAAGACCTGACAAGTTTACGCAATCGCATTAAACGTGAAACCATGATGATAAAGCAATTTTTTGAGGGTCTCGATACCGAATTGGAAAGCGAAATTAGTAGAATTAAACATTTTGAAACTGTAGAGGAGGCATTGCCTTACGCGGAGCACTGCGAGGAGGTTTTAGCTCGTTTATATAAAGAAACTAAAGCAGATGCTCATAGGGCTCATGTTCGTGCAGTCACTGCTCCACAACACCACGCGAAACCAACATCTACACCGTCGCGTCCTTCTCAAAAGTCACCGCCAAAGAAATATGCAGTTTTACGCACTGACCAACGATACCACAATATGAGGGGTCGTTGCTTTAATTGTGGTAGTACAGACCACATATCTTAGAAGTGTCCGAAAGAAAAGCAAGTGTTATGTTACAACTGCGTTAAGGTAGGTCATCGCGCAGATGACAAAGCGTGTCCTTTAAACTCAAAGACTGTCTCGACCGCGGCCCAACGTCAGGCAGTTTAAATAAAGGTCGCTTCATTGTTCCACGGGGCGCTGACCCTGATAGAGATAAAACAAAATTTGTAAAGTTCAAAATTAAGGAGATCGAAAGTACGTTTCTCATAGATTCGGATGCTGCCGTATCTCTTTTGAAACGTAGTGTAGCTGAGAAACTAAATTTGTCTATCTCACACTCAGATGATGTACTAGTAGACGTTTCTGGGAACCAATTGACTAGTAATAATAAATAATAAATAATAAATAATAAATAATAAATAATAAATAATAAATAATAAATAATAAATAATAAATAATAAATAATAAATAATAAATAATAAATAATAAATAATAAATAATAAATAATAAATAATAAATAATAAATAATAAATAATAAATAATAAATAATAAATAATAAATAATAAATAATAAATAATAAATAATAAATAATAAATAATAAATAATAAATAATAAATAATAAATAATAAATAATAAATAATAAATAATAAATAATAAATAATAAATAATAAATAATAAATAATAAATAATAAATAATAAATAATAAATAATAAATAATAAATAATAAATAATAAATAATAAATAATAAATAATAAATAATAAATAATAAATAATAAATAATAAATAATAAATAATAAATAATAAATAATAAATAATAAATAATAAATAATAAATAATAAATAATAAATAATAAATAATAAATAATAAATAATAAATAATAAATAATAAATAATAAATAATAAATAATAAATAATAAATAATAAATAATAAATAATAAATAATAAATAATAAATAATAAATAATAAATAATAAATAATAAATAATAAATAATAAATAATAAATAATAAATAATAAATAATAAATAATAAATAATAAATAATAAATAATAAATAATAAATAATAAATAATAAATAATAAATAATAAATAATAAATAATAAATAATAAATAATAAATAATAAATAATAAATAATAAATAATAAATAATAAATAATAAATAATAAATAATAAATAATAAATAATAAATAATAAATAATAAATAATAAATAATAAATAATAAATAATAAATAATAAATAATAAATAATAAATAATAAATAATAAATAATAAATAATAAATAATAAATAATAAATAATAAATAATAAATAATAAATAATAAATAATAAATAATAAATAATAAATAATAAATAATAAATAATAAATAATAAATAATAAATAATAAATAATAAATAATAAATAATAAATAATAAATAATAAATAATAAATAATAAATAATAAATAATAAATAATAAATAATAAATAATAAATAATAAATAATAAATAATAAATAATAAATAATAAATAATAAATAATAAATAATAAATAATAAATAATAAATAATAAATAATAAATAATAAATAATAAATAATAAATAATAAATAAGAAATAATAAATAATAAATAATAAATAATAAATAATAAATAATAAATAATAAATAATAAATAATAAATAATAAATAATAAATAATAAATAATAAATAATAAATAATAAATAATAAATAATAAATAATAAATAATAAATAATAAATAATAAATAATAAATAATAAATAATAAATAATAAATAATAAATAATAAATAATAAATAATAAATAATAAATAATAAATAATAAATAATAAATAATAAATAATAAATAATAAATAATAAATAATAAATAATAAATAATAAATAATAAATAATAAATAATAAATAATAAATAATAAATAATAAATAATAAATAATAAATAATAAATAATAAATAATAAATAATAAATAATAAATAATAAATAATAAATAATAAATAATAAATAATAAATAATAAATAATAAATAATAAATAATAAATAATAAATAATAAATAATAAATAATAAATAATAAATAATAAATAATAAATAATAAATAATAAATAATAAATAATAAATAATAAATAATAAATAATAAATAATAAATAATAAATAATAAATAATAAATAATAAATAATAAATAATAAATAATAAATAATAAATAATAAATAATAAATAATAAATAATAAATAATAAATAATAAATAATAAATAATAAATAATAAATAATAAATAATAAATAATAAATAATAAATAATAAATAATAAATAATAAATAATAAATAATAAATAATAAATAATAAATAATAAATAATAAATAATAAATAATAAATAATAAATAATAAATAATAAATAATAAATAATAAATAATAAATAATAAATAATAAATAATAAATAATAAATAATAAATAATAAATAATAAATAATAAATAATAAATAATAAATAATAAATAATAAATAATAAATAATAAATAATAAATAATAAATAATAAATAATAAATAATAAATAATAAATAATAAATAATAAATAATAAATAATAAATAATAAATAATAAATAATAAATAATAAATAATAAATAATAAATAATAAATAATAAATAATAAATAATAAATAATAAATAATAAATAATAAATAATAAATAATAAATAATAAATAATAAATAATAAATAATAAATAATAAATAATAAATAATAAATAATAAATAATAAATAATAAATAATAAATAATAAATAATAAATAATAAATAATAAATAATAAATAATAAATAATAAATAATAAATAATAAATAATAAATAATAAATAATAAATAATAAATAATAAATAATAAATAATAAATAATAAATAATAAATAATAAATAATAAATAATAAATAATAAATAATAAATAATAAATAATAAATAATAAATAATAAATAATAAATAATAAATAATAAATAATAAATAATAAATAATAAATAATAAATAATAAATAATAAATAATAAATAATAAATAATAAATAATAAATAATAAATAATAAATAATAAATAATAAATAATAAATAATAAATAATAAATAATAAATAATAAATAATAAATAATAAATAATAAATAATAAATAATAAATAATAAATAGTAAATAATAAATAAATATAATAAATAGTAAATAGTAAATAATAAATAAATAAATAAATAGTAAATAGTAAATAATAAATAAATAAATAAATAGTAAATAGTAAATAGTAAATAATAAATAAATAAATAAATAAATAAATAAATAGTAAATAGTAAATAGTAAATAGTAAATAGTAAATAGTAAATAGTAAATAGTAAATAGTAAATAGTAAATAGTAAATAGTAAATAGTAAATAGTAAATAGTAAATAGTAAATAGTAAATAGTAAATAGTAAATAGTAAATAGTAAATAGTAAATAGTAAATAGTAAATAGTAAATAGTAAATAGTAAATAGTAAATAGTAAATAGTAAATAGTAAATAGTAAATAGTAAATAGTAAATAGTAAATAGTAAATAGTAAATAGTAAATAGTAAATAGTAAATAGTAAATAGTAAATAGTAAATAGTAAATAGTAAATAGTAAATAGTAAATAGTAAATAGTAAATAGTAAATAGTAAATAGTAAATAGTAAATAGTAAATAGTAAATAGTAAATAGTAAATAGTAAATAGTAAATAGTAAATAGTAAATAGTAAATAGTAAATAGTAAATAGTAAATAGTAAATAGTAAATAGTAAATAGTAAATAGTAAATAGTAAATAGTAAATAGTAAATAGTAAATAGTAAATAGTAAATAGTAAATAGTAAATAGTAAATAGTAAATAGTAAATAGTAAATAGTAAATAGTAAATAGTAAATAGTAAATAGTAAATAGTAAATAGTAAATAGTAAATAGTAAATAGTAAATAGTAAATAGTAAATAGTAAATAGTAAATAGTAAATAGTAAATAGTAAATAGTAAATAGTAAATAGTAAATAGTAAATAGTAAATAGTAAATAGTAAATAGTAAATAGTAAATAGTAAATAGTAAATAGTAAATAGTAAATAGTAAATAGTAAATAGTAAATAGTAAATAGTAAATAGTAAATAGTAAATAGTAAATAGTAAATAGTAAATAGTAAATAGTAAATAGTAAATAGTAAATAGTAAATAGTAAATAGTAAATAGTAAATAGTAAATAGTAAATAGTAAATAGTAAATAGTAAATAGTAAATAGTAAATAGTAAATAGTAAATAGTAAATAGTAAATAGTAAATAGTAAATAGTAAATAGTAAATAGTAAATAGTAAATAGTAAATAGTAAATAGTAAATAGTAAATAGTAAATAGTAAATAGTAAATAGTAAATAGTAAATAGTAAATAATAAATAATAAATAATAAATAGTAAATAGTAAATAGTAAATAGTAAATAGTAAATAGTAAATAGTAAATAATAAATAATAAGTAATAAGTAATAAATAATAAATAATAAGTAATAAATAATAAGTAATAAGTAATAAGTAATAAATAATAAGTAATAAATAATAAGTAATAAATAATAAGTAATAAATAATAAAGTAATAAATAATAAAGTAATAAATAATAAATAATAAAGTATTAAGTAATAAATAATAAAGTAATAAATAATAAAGTAATAAGTAATAAATAATAAAGTAATAAGTAATAAATAATAAAGTAATAAGTAATAAATAATAAAGTAATAAGTAATAAATAGTAATATATTTGCTTATGATGAATATCAATACAAGTCTGTGATTGGTAGCAATTATTGTTTGAGGATATATAATGACAATTATATAAAAATAGTGATTTCATTGGAAACATGATGATCATTAAAGTAATACTATTACAATATACATTTCATTCGTTATATATAAAGGATCTTATCATCAAAGAAGTGTTGAGAAAATTGTAAATGTCTTGGATTTTCCTTTCATCGAGCTCGGATAGCAAGGCTTGTGTGCGGTTCTGCGGTGGAACGTTGGCGATATATTTCTTCAAGTATTCTTCCCTTGGTGCACACATTAAGGGACAAACGAATAGCAGGTGTTGAAGGTCATCTTGTTCATATGTGTTACAGAGAGTGCATATTTCTGCTTGACAAAATCTGTACAGAAAACCATTGTGATAAATACGTAAATTACTGGAACTTGAGGTTCGGATTTGGCCTACTAAACGAGCACATTTATATGGTAGGTTCAGGGAAAGGAAAGAGTTTGAATATTAATATTGTTTGAAGTAGGGATTGTATGAAGAATTAGTTATTCTTTGGGTATCTGCGGTCATAAGGAGATAATTATAATACAATAGGATGTTTGGAATTTCTTGCTTGAGTAGTATGGAATTTTGTTGACTCCAAAGTTCGTAAAAGTTTGTTTTACGTAGGATGGTTTCGATATTTTTTGTCCAATTAAATCTTTTCTGCTTTTCGACAGAGATATTTGTCTTTTCTCCAATTTTAATTAAGGCATTGTAGCATATTTTTACAAATCTGTAGTCCGGCATCATCAAAATTTTATACCACCAGTTTAATATCTTTTTGACAATATTTAGTTCTAGTTTATTTTGACCAGTTTCTTTCCTGATGATATAGTTGGGAGTAGTTTTTTGCCAGCCTGATTGTTTTCAAGTATTTTGATTGCACTTTTTCCATTGCCTCGAGGTGGTTTACAGCCCATATTTCACTTGCGTATAGAGCGCTGGAAAGTACTGTGTTTTCAAAAAGTGTTGTGATCGTCTCCCAGTTGAATGATTTAGTCTTCAGTAGCACATTCTTGATTCCGCCTGTAGCTCGGTTTGCTTTTTGCTATTTCAAGTCCGCATTAGTGTTAAATAAACCCGATGAACTAAAAGTGACACCTAGGTATGTGTATGAATTTGTAGTATTTATTTCATGACCTTGACAGGTGTAAAGTTTATTATTTGCTACAGGTCGCCCTTGGTAAAAATGCAAAATTTTCGTTTTGCTGGGATTTATTTGAAGGTCTAAAGAATTACAATATTTTGCCATTGCTGTGAGTTTACGTTGGATATCTACTTGAGAGCAAAAATGACTACATCCTCCGCATATAGTAAAGATAGGATGTCGGTGTTATGGTTTACAAATATTCCCTCTAAGTTTTGATCTCTGAAAGTTTTTTCTAGTTCCGCAGTGTAGCGCAAATAAAATGGGGCTAGTGCAATCTCCCTGGAGAACTCCTTTGGTAATTTCTATGTTTTCAGTTAAAACGTTGTCAACAGCTACTTGCATAGTAGCTTGAGTATAGATGTTTCCCAGCCTAGTAACTTATCCACTTACTCCAAGATGAAAGATTTTTTGCCACAGTTTTTCATGAGGTACCGAATCGAAAGCCTTTTAAAAATCAAAAAATATTGCATATGTACTACTTTTGTGTTTTAACATCCTTGACTGCACAATTGTTGTGAAGACAAATAAATTATCTAAGCAAGATCTATTTTTTCGGAATCCGGATTGGGATTCAGGAAGAATTTTGTTACTCTCTGACCATAGTTGTAGACGATTATTCATTATGAATGTTAGTAGCTTTGTTATTGAATTCAAAAGAGCTAATCCTCTGTAATTGGAAGGACACAGTAAATCTCCTTTTTTGTGTAACATACATAATTTTATCCTTGTCAGATCTTTCGGGAGTATTTCTTTTTCGAAATAATTATTGAGCATGTTTTTAAGATGTAATTTTCCATGTGGTGGTAAATATTGGAGTTGTTTATTAATGATGCCATCGAAACCTGGGGATTTGTTTGGCTTTAGTTTTGATAGCTCAAAATTTATGTCATACATTGAGATTTCGCTATCTAAATACGGGTGTTTTACATCTATGAATGTTAGATCACAATATATTTTAACCCCGTACTATTGTTTAAAGTAGGTAAGCCAATCTTCCGGAGTTATTTGATTTCTTTGGAATTTCCTTGGAGAAAGTGATTTCATTATTTTCCAAAATTCAGCTTGGTTTTTTACATCCTCTAGTTTATTATTTATTTCCTGTTTATAATTTCTTTTCTCGGTTACAATGTGATTTTTATAGTCCTTCTTAGAGCGTAGAAATTGTTCTATGTGTTCCTTTTGAAAGTTATTCGCCTTACATTTTCTTAAGTTTTTTCTTGTTAGTTTTTTGAGTTTTTCACATTCTTTTGTGTACCATGGTTTATTGAATATTACTTTGTTCGTGTTCTTAATGGTTATTTCTTTTCGTATTTCAAGCTTCTCAGAGACAGAATATATACTATTTAATAGATTTTCATATGTGTGAGAGAAATTATTGTTTTCTATATGTTGCTCTATTTCGTACCAGTATTGGTAAGCTTTTGTATCATCCCAAGCAGTTTTTGTTAGACGTATGTGACTTAGATCGTTGTTTATTATTGGACTATGCTGGTAGAATATGTCCGTTAAAGAGAGTTCACATATTAAATGGTCAGATATGAGAATATCATTAGAAATTTTTAAATTAGATATTAGTTGGAGAGAGTTTAAATCTGCCCAGATAAAATCTATAATACTCTTTCCTCTTCCTCCAACAAATGTGTAGTTTGCAGGCGAATCGTCAATACTTCTTCCATTGAGAATATATAAGTTTTCATATTCCATGATTTCGGTGAAATCGCAACCCTTTTTGTTAATGTTGTGCGATACGAGGTAAATTGCTTGTTCATAAATATTTCTTCATCACCTTGGTTTAGATCACCAATTCTACAGTTAAAATCTCCCCCTATAATGTAGGCATATTGCGGGTAAATTTCTTTTGTATGTTGCAAAGTTAGACTGAAAATTTCCAGAAGTGTTGTATAGTGATAAGAAGGTGAAAAATAACAAGAGTTGAGTATAATAATTTACTAGTAATGGAGATACTAGTGTTGAATTAGTAGCGGGTTCTGGAAATTTAGTACATCGTTTTATCGTATGTCCCGATGATCTGCATTTGCCGACTGACGGACTGATCGGAGTAGATTTTTTAGTTCAGAACAAAGTAGTCATCGATTTTGGAAAAAAATCGATTCAAAATTAATAACGAAGTTTTATTTGTGTCAGAGTTTTCGAGGAACAGTGATAATGTAAGCGAGAATGTACACGTTATCTCTGCTGACAAAGCAGACGATAAGAGTAGAAAATTAGTAGGCTCAAATAATTTATTTGGAACCCAGGATCAATTTGTTAGTAACGAGGATTGCAATGTTATTGATGGACAAAATTGTAATCAACCCTGTCCGGATCCTGTACCGCCAAATTTAAATTTGAGAGCATCGACCGAAGACTGCAGTACAGAGGCGCATATCACAAGTAGTGATGATTCGGCGTCTACTGACACTCTTAACTTAAATAAAAATTTTGTTGTACATGTTAGAGGCACAGTCACAATTCCCACGAGACACAATGCTGTCATTGAACTCGCGCTTGATCAGCGGATGTCAGATATGACATATTGTAACGTTTTTATTTATCTGGGTGAAGTGTAAATATTAGACAATTATTACTAATTAAAATTAAGTGTTTATTAAACTATAAAGAAAGTTACTATTAATTATATTAAACAATTATTAAAAACTAATTAAGATTAAAACTATAAGTAACTATATAACACTAACACTAACACTATTTATTTAACCAATTAACACTACTATTTATTTCCACGATATTACGTATTATTTATTTCACTACGCGTTCCAATCTTAGACTGCCGGTCTGTTGCAGACTCTTGTAGACTGTTTACGCGATATTTATATCACTATATTTATATCATGTTCAACTATCCGCCTACCGACCCCCGCAGCGTCTATATACTCAACTGACTCAACAGCGTCTGTATATTCAACTGCTCGGACAGAAGTCACACCTTTAACCTCACTGTCTGTTTATTTATGTAACTCTCTCTTCCACAGCCTCAGTATCACCAACTATCTGTATGCCACAATTCTTCTACACCAATGCCGAGTATCCACTCTAACTCGCTGTTACTGTCCTTGTATACCTAGCTTCACAATACTCGTCCACATTGCCGAGTATTCACTTTCACAGCTATCCCAATATACCAGTAACTTCCAGACTCGCCGTTACTGTCCTCGTACACTATAGCTTCCTAATACTCGTCAACACTACCGAGTATTCACATCCACAGCTATCCCAATATACCAGTAACTTCCCGAGTACCTACTCGACACCAACTGCATACGCTCACCACGATACTGCTGTGCTTCTCAAACTCACTAACACTCTATATGAACATCTCCGTCTCTCCATGTAACTAACTTTCGAGCATAGCTACGTCCCTTATATAAAGCTGCCATTATTTTCTAAAACAGTCTAGAATATTCGAACACATAATAACAATGAACACAAAAGGTTCAAGCGACCGGAAGTAATTAAACACGTCGCGACCAGTCTGTTTACATCGGCCGGCTACTAGCGCGATTACGTCACCGCTATAAATAGACACTCGCTTACAGTGGCGGCGACGGCGGGCGTCCCATGTTACAATATGTAGAAGAGCCGCGTGACCTCGACATGCCCGGTATTCTAGTTGCACGAACTATTTTTCGAAAATTTAAGAAGAATAAGGCCTTTGTTAACATTGTAAATGTCAATAATGAAGATGTAGTTATAGCAAACCGAACACCAATCGGTTTGGCTGTAAAAGCGGAAGAGCAACTAGAAGTTGAGGCACGAAACTGTAAAAGTATTAATACCGTGAATATAACTAGTCAGCATAAATTTAATTTAAATCATTTATCAGATTTGGAACGGGATTTCAAATTTTTTTTAATAAATATGCCACACTCGTGAAACATTGCCTGGGGGCTGACAGCTGATGGGAATTATATAGCCCGTGCATGTGACGTCACGGATATTTACAAATGGCAGCCTGGTGAACCAACAAACCAGACTGACATATAGGAATATGTTTAAAATGTCTTAATTTTGTGCTATGATTTGATATTTCAAACGCCTGACGGTAGTGACGTATTATCAATTTATAGATTTGCATCTAAAATAGATTTTGAAGGTAGAATTATAGCTTTAGGAAGCTAAGATGGTTAGGTACGGTAATGAGAAGCGATCTTACGAAGGCAAAATAAGAATAAATATAATATTGTTGGTACTCTATTGTAGATATTTATTAAGTATTTTGTCTGATGCGTAATATATTACCTACAAATAATATTAAACTGAAATATACCATTATAATATAAATGAACGTAGCCTGTAGCCATCATGTTTTAGTAATTAATTAGTATAGGACAATAAAAGTGTTTTTATACAGATATTAAATTTTTTATAAAATTATATTAAGAGTATTCACATTGTTAGCTAGCTATACAATCACAGTAAGCACATAATCTCACCACTTTGCAAATCATACAAGATACTTATAAGATGTTTGCTAGTAACTTTTGGGAAATGTTAATCTGTAATCAGCCAAAAATGTTGATAGCTATAATTTTTAATGCACTAAATCATACCACTAATATATCTTGTCTTTCACGTCGATAGTCGACGTCTCAACACTGGATAGATATTACTGATCCACAACGAAACTCATATACGCCTCTAAATTTGTATAGGTTTTAAATACTTGTAATATATATGAACTTCTGCTATGCTTAAAGCACACTACAATATCTAAATATAAGGTTATGATAAATTTTCGGGGTCTAAACATTGTATTCATGTCAATACGGCATGGATCTACGTTATGATTATCAATAAAAGATACGTATTTTTAACATTTTCCGGGAGAAAATAGTAATGTTGAAGTCAGTTGAGCCATAGTAATACACCAACTCCACAAATATTATGAACAACAACTGAAAAACGCACAAAAAGCATATAAAAGGGTAAACATCCACCAAACTCAATGTAAAAAAATGCACTTAAAAGGTTTGTTGGTCCTCTAGGCTGGCGGGTTGCCTAGTTCCAACCACGTGATGCAGGCGCCCTATTGTGATAGAAGTTATTTGGATCAAGGGGGCAAAGAGCGAAGGGAATAATACTTTTTCCACTCCCGATAGGCAGCACTTGCCGCGAAATAGTTTTGCCGACGGCCGATAAGATGGCAGCACATGTTTAAAACAAAATCAACAAGTTGTTTGTCAAATAGTGAAATCACTCATGGTTTCGCTTTCGAAGTGTTTGCATCAGTTTATATGTTTCATTTTGTGTATTCCTGTTTCGTTGTTGTTAAGTTATTTTTGTTCTTTCGTTGTTTGTTGAGTTATTTTTATTATTTCGTTGTTTGTTAAGTTATATTTGTAACTTGTGCTTGGTAAACTTTCATCAACGCTAACGGTTTTTGTGTGAAAAACTTTTTTTACTTCGTATTTGTGATTTTATTTGCAAGGTAAGTTTCTAAATATAATATTATTGTATATAAGTTAATTTCAAATCCGCTAATTTACTTTTATATGATTTAAATTTGTGTTAATAACCTCAATTGCTCAGAAATTATATTTCTTGTGATAAACTGAATTGTTTAGAATTTATATTGTATTATTTGTGATAATAACCTCTATTGTTCAGAATTTATATTATATTACTCGTGATAATAACCTTAATTGTTCAGATTTTATATTTTATTACTATTTCAATTTTGAATAATACGAAAATTAGAAATTAATAATAGATGGAGTCTAAGGTTAAATTTAAATAAAACTATTATGATTACCCCTTAACCTTAAAATTAATTTTAACAAAAACTAAACACGTATTTCGAGAACTAAGTTCTCATCATACAATAAGTGAAAGTTAAGCGGAGTAGTCAAGATTACTCAACATGTCAACCATGCCAGAGGTCCTAACAACTCTGAAAAACAAGGGAGAGAACTGGGATTATATAGGAATGGGAGTCACAGGTGAATGATTACTTATAAACTAAGATAATTTTCGTCCAATAATAATGAGTCATTAAAATTTTAAATAGTCCAATAAAATTTAACTTTGTAATAAATTGAAAAGTTTTGAGTTTGGTATGGGACCGAGATCTGCGTTCATCAAATTATTTTTATATTTATTTATTATTAAACTCGTAAGCATCTAAATATCTATCGTTAATAATATGTTTTAAAAGTTTAATATTAGAATTGTTAACTTTGTGATTATTAATGAACATATGTTGAGCTACGCTAAATTTTTCTGGATTACCGCTTTTTAGATGATAAAAATGTTCTTTAAACCGAGTGTCAATTTGTCTTTTAGTTTGACCTATGTAAACTTTATTACAATCATTACAACTAATTTTATAAATACCGGATTTTTTGTTAGTATCTATTTTATCTTTAGGGTTACCTAATAACGATTTAATGGTATTATTTGATTTGTAAGTTACGGTTAAATTTTGTTTTTTAAAATTTTTGTTTAAACTTCTGGAAGCTTTATCGTACGGTAGTGTTTTGTATTTATTATTATTATTATTTTTATTATTAGATGGCGTTAACGTCGTACAATTAGAAATGGATTGGCGATTTTTAAATTTATGAACTATTTAGCTATTTCTTTAATATAGTTTAGTTCAGTTTTAAATCGTTTTTTGTATAAAGGAAATTTAGTTAATCTGTTTATTAAGAAATTAAACGAAGCTAATTTATGTTGCCAAAAATTATTGGAGTCGGCAGTTATAAATTTGTTAGTGTTCGTGGATTTTCTATAGATATCAAACTCTAGTTTGTTCTTGTTTCTAGTAACCAGTACGTCCAAAAAAGGTAACTGTTCATTGGTTTCTTTTTCGATTGTAAATTTAATTGATGTGAAAACTGAATTTAAACTTTTCAGAAATATATTCAAATCACAGTTATTGGTATTAACTATGGCAAAAATATCATCTACATATCTAATCCAAACTCTAGGAAAATATTTATTGTTTTTCTTAAATTCAGTTTCGAAATTACTTATAAATAAATTAGCTAAAAATGGTGATAAACTATTTCCCATAACTGTGCCTTCATTTTGGTGGTAATATTTATTATTTACTTGAAAGTAATTTTGCTTCATACAAAGTTCAGTAAGTTTTAAATACTCATTAATTTTTGAATCCTCCAAGTCGTTATTTTCTAAAAATGTTTTCAAATATTCTAAAGTTTCCGGGATAGGTACACTTGGAAATAAAGAACTCACGTCAAAAGAAACCAATATTTCGTTTTTATCTAATGTAATATCTTTAACTTTATCGATGAATTGTAATGAATTTTGTACGTAAAATGTTTGCGGTTGATTTGGAAAACTACTAAATTCATTGACTAACCACTTTGAAAGCAAATAAGTTGGTGAATTTATGCCAGAAACCATAGGTCTTACTGAATTACCGGGTTTATGAATTTTTGGAAGACAGTACATTTTAGGATCTACTGGGTTTGAAACGTTAAGTTTAAAATTTATATCTTTAGTGATTAAATTTAGGCAGTTTTTAAGGGTGTTTTTATATTGTAATGGATTTTTGTTTACTTGAGTGTAAGGTCTGTTATTTAAATGATTATTTAATCTAATAAAATATGATTTATCTAATAGGACAATTTTGTTCCCTTCATCTGCCTTTAAATAAAATACGTCGCGTTTTTTAAGATTATTTATAAGTTTAATATCATTATTATTAGGTTTGTTTTTAAAACGGTTTATATTATTAGTCATTTGAATTTTACAAGCGTTCCTAATATAAGCTTTAGTGTCGTTATCGAAATATTTAATGCTGGTTTCAATGCAAGCTATTATATCCTCTAACGGTGAATATTTTAAACTGGACCATCTCAGATTAAACAGTTTCACTTAATCCAGATGAACCCACAATTGGACTTTCCAAGAATGTAGCAGTTTCCCCTAATCTTGGAGATCCCACATCTGGATCTTCCAGGAATGAAGCTGTGCTTGACGTTACTCCGAGTACGAGTTATCGTAAAAGATGCAAAGGTAAACATTTTATGATATTTTACGTTACAGTGTATTATCTTATTAATTTTTGACACGAACATTTTTCATCCCATTACCAATATATCATTCATTTAAAAATTATGTATCTTATGTTTTTTTTTGTTCCTCTAGGAAAACCGGCTCCGTACAGCGTCCTACAAATGATGGGCGCAACCCATATGTCCAACTTGACGCCTAGGAAGAGGAAGATCTATGGCGAACTAGTGAGAACGAAGCACGTCATATCAAATATGAAGAATAAGGCCGTAAGTTGTCCTAGAAAATTGTTTAAAGATGCCTCTGATATTTTGGACAATAAATATTTAAAGGCGTTGCAAAATAGTGACAAGTTTGATCCGGCACCCAGATTATTCGTAAAAAGTTTAGTTCGGAATTGCTTCACTAAAAAAAAGGCGCGGAAGTATTCAAGCGAAGAAAAGTCTTTTTTGTGGCTCTCTTCAAGAGTAGTCCGCGTGGCTATAACCACCTGGCCAAATTATTCCCGATGCCGTCGCCGCATACTCTGCATAGGTCATTGGCCAACATAGATTTAAACCCCGGTATAAATAAAAAATTATTTAATTTTTTAAATAGATGCTCAGAAAAAAAAAGTAGAATTAGACCGGTACTGCACTTTGTTATTCGACGAAGTTTCACTTCGGCCCCATTTATTGTACAATAAAGGTTCAAAGCGAATGGAAGGCCTCGAAGCATTTGGGGAAACAAGTACTTTCAGGATGGCCGATCATGCATTAGTTTTCATGCTAAGAGGTATATATAAAGCATGGAAACAACCGCTTGCGTCTTTCTTCGTCCAATCCGCAGCCAAGACATTCCACCTCAAAGAATTTATTGAAAAAGTTGTGCAAGCTGTACACAAATTGACAAAATTTAAAATTATTGCCTCCGTGAGCGATTTGGGCAGCTCAAATAGGTCTGCGATAAACACGATGAGTGGAGGAACATATAAATATAATATTTGTGGTCACGATATTATTCATATTTTCGATCCCCCTCATCTGTTGAAATGTATGCGAAATAATTTCATGACCAAAAATGTAAAATTCAATGGCGGTGAGGACGGTGGGGAACCAGCAAAGTGGGACAACATTGTAAAGTTGTATAATCTTCATGGTACTACCGTTGACAGCAAATTGACTAAATTAACAAAAGACCACATTCAGCCTGAAGGCAAAAAAAAGATTAAGGTTAGTCTTGCTGCGCAAGTATTCAGTAGATCAATTTACGCTGCCTTGAAGCTTCTTGTTAGAACAGGGGAACTTGCTCCTAATGAGACAACGACCGCGGACTTTTGTTTATTTATGAACAATTTGTTCGACAGTCTCAACTCCGGGTTTATAGGGAAGCGGCCGTTATCATGTCGTTTAAGTGTGAAATCGGAACACCATCAATGCTGGGCTGAGGCCAAAATTAAATTACATAATATGAAATTCCTTACGGGTAGAGTACCGCCATGTGTCCAGTATTTTATAGTGACCATTCAAAATTTGCAAGATCTGTGGATTCGACTAAAGAATCTTGGTTTTAAATATTTATTGACCAGATATTTAAACCAGGACCCGCTAGAGAATTATTTCGCTGTGATCAGGGGTTTGTGTGGCAGTAATACTAACCCCACATGTGCACAGTTTGTTTCTGCTTTTAAAACAACTTTGATTAATAACACATTAAGAAATTCAAAAGAATCAAACTGTGCAGATGATGGATCAAATTTCCTAGTTGCCTTGAATTCCCATCTTTCTTTCCAGTCAAATATACCTTCATCCTTACCAAATGTTCCCTCAACTTCCAGAGAACCTTTCCTTTCCCTTGCTGCACAAACCCGTGAAATAACAGAAGCAGTAAAAAAAATACGCAATTACACGTCTGCCTATATTGCTGGTTTTGTCGGTCGTAGAGTATTGCAGCGTGATTGTCAGATGTGTGTCTCATTTTTTACTTCTGAGACATGTACTGACAGTCATACTGTAATACAACTAAAAGATTATGGCACGACGAAACCTAAATTGGTATATCCCGCAGAGGAAATAATTGCCCAAGTGGACAAAATAAGAACAGCTATCTTTGCTGATATTCCCCAGTTCGTAAATGAAACTGATATAATAAATAAACTATGTGCAAAACACTGGGGAGCAATTTTAGTGGACTGCCCGTGCGAACAACATGGCACAGATTTAAAAACAAATATACTTATAACTTTAGTACATGTAATGCTAAAGCACTTTATTTCTTTAATAAATAAAAAAAACTAAAAAAGACACGCGTCCAAATGAAATTATAGACAATTATATAAAAATTTATGGAAGAGTAAGTTTTTACCGGTAAAATGTAATTGTTGTACTTTAAATTGAAATTTTATTTGTCATAAATGTTATTGTATAATGTACTTAATTTTTTTTCAATATTTTGTAGAAATTGGTTTCGTCTGTTGTAATGTATAAATGTTACTTTATTAAAGTTTTAAAATTCATAACATGTTTTATTTTATTCCAAATTATAACTTCATAACCTATATTTTGCATTCCTTCTTTTATACAGGTCCAAGCATTGGAACAAATGGAAAATTATTTGGATACCATTTCCAGTTCAATTCATTAAATATAAGAAAATGTAATGCGTAAATTTTGTATTATTTCGTTATTATTCTTATTTTAAATTATTGTAAATGTAATTGCTATTAATATTGTGTAAAATATTTGATTTGCAAAATAAAGAAAAAAATATTTAATTATTATTTGTAAAATTAAATACCATTTTAAATTTTACAATTATTTTTACTATTTATAAGAATGTGACCAATAAAATATAATTTAATGATTAAATTTTGATTAACAGTAAAAATAATTGTAATATTAAAATTTCTAGTTTTCATATTAGAAAAAATAATAAAATTATTCGTTTTATATGATTGAGGTAGCATGCTGCCCGCATCACAGCTTACTTTTTCCACCACCGCTAGATGTCGCTATGCTCGATATCCCCACTCTTTCTCCCACTTCTATCTTTTCAAATAACACGTAGCTGTCGCGTCTCTCACGTTAGTAGATTATTTGTCTCTGCATCGCATACACACAAGCACTGATGTCCATGGGCGCGCGCCCCTTATCGCGTACCTTTTAGTCGCCGCAAAATTATGAAAGAACTCGTGAATGAAATGCTCGAGAATAACATTATTCAACCATCAACCTTACTCCGCCCCAGTAGTCTTAGTAGAAAAGAAATTGAGTAACGGTGAAAGTTCATTTAGGATTTGTATTGATTATCGAGAATTGAACAAAATTACAAAACGTGATTATTTTCCTATTCCAAATTTACAAGACACCCTAGATCAACTTGGTAATGCCGTCCGTTTTACTACTTTAGATTTAACAAAAGGCTACCGGCAAGTAGAGATGGACCCGCGAGATATAGAAAAGACAGCTTTTTCTGTACCTTGGGGCCATTTTGAATGTAATCGAATGCCCTATGGACTAATCAACAGCCCGAGTACATGGCAACGACTAATGAACACTGTTTTGTCTGGATTAACAGTTACTCTCTGTTTTGTATATCTCGACGATATTATTTGTTTCAGCTCCGATAATTTAGTGGAACATATGGGATATTAGAACTCATATTTGATCGACTTCGAGATGCAAATCTTACTTTAAATCCCGATAAATGTAAATTTATGATGTGTGAAACAAAATATCTGGGACATATTCTGAGTAAAGATGGTGTGAAACCTGATCCAGATAAAATAAATGTAGTAGAACAATTTCCTGTACCGCGTGACGTCACAGAAATTAGATCATTTTTAGGTTTAATTGAATTTTATAGACGTTTTATTCCAAATTTTGCAAAATTAGCTCAACCGTTAACAAGTTTGACAAAGAAAAACAATAAATTTTTTTGGTCGAAGCAGACACCGCATTTAATAGTTTGAGAGATTTGTTTTTAAAATCGCCTATTCTAAAATACCCGAATTTTCAAAAACCATTTATTTTATGCCCCGACGCTTCATCTTACGCCATAGGTGCTGTGTTATGTCAAGAGTATGATGGTCATGAGATGCCCGTAGCGTACGCGAGTCGCCAACTCGCTGCGGCAGAACGTAACTATAGCACGACCGAAAGAGAGTGTCTTACCCTGGTATGGAGCATAAAACATTTTCGTGATTATTTGTATGGTCGGAAGTTCATAGCTCATACCGATCATCAGCCTCTTAAATGGTTAATGAATACTTCCGAACCATCAAATAGATTGATTAGATGGTCCTTACTCTTATCGGAGCATGATTTTGAAATTCATTATCGCCCCGGTAAGAAAAATACCAATCCAAACGCTCTCTCTCGTATCAAGCCTCTACGTATCATGTTTCATCACAAACAATGCGAGCCGGTGATATGGGATCGTGACGTCATGAAATCTGAGCAGAGGAATGATGTAGATTATGACGTATCTAGATAAAATTAATGGCGACTGTGATTTTTATTTAGACGATGATGGTTTAGTGTACAGTAAATCGGATGATGAACGTTATGAAGACCGACTGGTAGTGCCCGCTAAATTTAGAAAATTTAGTCTAAAGGCTTGCCACGATTCACCTCTTTCAGGTCACTGCCGGACGGAGAAAACATTTGAAAGAGTAATTTCGCGGTTCTTTTGGCCAAAACTCCGTTCTGATGTAAAAATGTATGTAAAGAAATGTGTATCGTGCGCACAAAGGAAAACGTCTCCTCATTTAAAGCCCGCGCCCTTGAAAAAATTCAAACCTGCCAGTCGCCCATTTGAACGCATTGCGATGGATGTAGTTGGTCCGCTAGTAACGACTGACTCAGGAAATAAATACATCTTAACAGTACAAGATGCAGCTACACGTTAACTTGAGGCATTTCCTATAAAAGATCAAACAGCCCTTCCCGTTGCCAAAACATTTGTAAAAGGCATAATTTTACGACATGGTACACCCAGACAGTTACTTACTGACCTTGGTACAAATTTCGTTTCAAAGTTGATGAAAGAAATTTGTAACATACTGAACATCGAACGATTACACACGACAGCTTTTAGACCACAGACTAACGCGAGTCTAGAACGTAGTCATCGAACGTTAAAGGATATTTTGTCGCATTATATCAATGTAAATCATTCGGATTGGGATGAATGGCTACCATTTGCCGTTTCAGCATTTTGTAGTAATTTTCATTCAATGGTAGCAAAAAGTCCATTCTACCTAATGTATGGCCTCGATATTGAGTTACCGTTCGATGAAATATTTAGACCTTTAAAGACCCGTTATGACGTGGATATCAGTTATGCGAGCGAAATGATCCAAAGATTAAAAATTGCACACACTAGAGCACGAGAACAATTAGACAAAAATATCGATAGGGTATATCGTACTTTTAATAAGAAAACTGCTGATGTTACTCTCAAAGTAGAAGATCGTGTTTATTTGTTTACTCCGAGTGTGAAGGTCGGCACTAGTGCAAAGCTTGCAAAGAAGTGGACAGGGCCGTATCGCATAATTGAGCTGCGGGATGTAAATGCAATTATCAAAGAAATTTTTGGCCGTAGACAGATGACAGTACATGTGAACAGACTTAAACCTTGTTAGATGAGTACTCATGACTTAACCTCCCTACCCTTAGTACGAGTAGATCACGATGACGCGTCCAAGACTACTGAATTAGCCGGAAAAGAGGGTATAACCCTTATTACCCCTTGGGCGGAAAGGTAAAAAGAAACGTTACCGGATTCGGAATTAAGTAGGCACGAGGAAACTAACCATTCTATAGTTTCAGAGAGTAATTCCAACCGAAATACCACCCTAGGTACTGGAACATCCCGACCATCCACCAACACCACCTTGGATTCCACGACAACCACTGAGACATACTCGACGGTCGAGGAAGATACGCCTCCGCTGCCACCCCGCTACGCAACTCGAAGACGCGGAGCCGTCTCTGACCACCCGTGGATTCGTCCAAATCGAATTTAAAAAGAACATTTAAATATAAGATGTATTTTAAGTGTTTTATATTGTTTGTGTTAAGTTTGATATATTGGCTACGTGCTGAACTAATTGCCTTCGACTGTGCGGACCCGGATGTAGAGATACCAAAAATTTCGTTGATGGACGTACAGCCATGCAGGGACCCGAAGAAGGATTCGACGGAGATGACCACGACGGTCTAATTAATTCAGGAAAGACGATACACCGAATTCCATGTGTACAATTGCTTGATAACAGTGCAACAATTAATTGAGCACTGTGGTATGCACTCGCATACCAGTGCAGTTTCAAGTGGCCTAGCCCGGTACGTGCACCCCCCCGTAAAGGCAGAACACTGCCTGGAAGCTCATCGCTTTGAACGCCTAGACTTAACAGGATTAGGGGCCGGTATTGTGTCTGGCCTAATCCACAACGGCACGACCGAGCTCTCAACCACCATCGCAGGCCACCTGCAAGCAAGTGGAAAATGTTCCGGGGTACGCTACACTCAGCAGGGCATCATTTACGAAGATGTGGTCGTCAGCGCAGCCATTACCATAAGACTGTTCGATTTTACCGCCATAGCCGACGTCGAAGAAAATACGGTCAAGCTACGGTCAGGAACCGTGTGCACTTATACGGACTTCTACTGCTTCGACGACATGGCTGGTGAGGTGGTGTGGAACGCTAATGTCAATGACCGATGCTCTCCTGAGGGACTCGACGTCCTATATGAAGGGACCGCCAACATCCTCACGATGAACAAGACCTAAACGAAAGACGTCGTCGTCGAGGCCCATGATACGGTTTTTGCACTTCGACTCGTGCAGCAGGAGCTGCTCTGCCACCAACCAGCTTGGCGCATCGAGCAGAACCGCCTGTTGATTATCACCGAATCCTCTCTTGGTTTCTACTTCGAAAATCTCGAAGAGTGAACCAGAACACAGACGTGATGGCTCAAGTCCTTAGTAAGCTGCTATTTTTGGAAATAGCTTTCAAATAACATACTAAGGACCTTGTTTATGGCGCCATCTTAAAAAGAAGTTACCTGAAAGAAAACATCCTTAAAAATCGTATCATGCTGGCCCTCGAAAACCCAGACATCGTAAGCGGCCTGGTGAAGGAAGCGGCAGGACACATCGGGAGAGTAATGGGTGAGGTTTTATATGTAATTAAATGTAGCCCACGAATTGTAGATTTTAGAAAAACCTCATTTTGCTACCAAGAGCTGCCGATTACGTATAAGAATGAAAGCAAGTTCATGGCACCCATCACTCACATAATTCGAGATCATGGCACGCAGGTCGACTGTGGGAACCAACTGGCTGTAATATACCACCTAGAGGGCAAGTGGTTTGAAGTTGACCAGGACCTGCGTCGCACACAACCAGACCCCATAGTCCTCGACGCCAACGATCCTACCGAGACTGTCCCTATGACAAAGATTGCCTCTATCAACGCCCATGGTGTATACACCCAGCCAGACATGGATGCATTCCAGCAACCGCTGCTCTTCCCAAACGAACGACGTACCTTGGCAAACATCATGACGCGACGAGTGATAGGAGCAGGGACCGACAAACAAGACTTCCATCTACCAGATGTATGTAGCAAATATGAGTTTGGCAAGATGGTTTGGACTGCCGCCGCTGAAGTGTGGGGATTCCTGTCCTATACTGGGAATTTATTCTAAGTATTCATGCTCCTATACACGCTGTACCACGTCTTAAGGTACGTCGCATCCGTTGTTTTGAATTTTTTCAGTTTGAGGAGAGCAGCCAACAACCAACCGCAACGCAGATGGTTTTTCCTGGCCAGCCTGTGGGACGCTATGACAACCCGATACTTGGTGAACCTGATACATCAACGGGAATCCAGTGCCATGAACTCTACGGCCCCGGAATCCCGTGCCACGTCCCTACCGAACATTGGTTCATCGGTATCGTTATACCCAGGCTTGCAGCAGGTTGCGTCTCAACCACTCCCGTACGCCAGTGGTCCGCCAGTCGCTACAGACGTTCTGCGACAGCCGATCATGTTCGTAGTTGTAAGTTAGTTTAGTTGCAGTCCAAGGGTAGTTCAATTGACTTCGCTAGACTCAACTATAATTCTTTTATTATAGTCGAGTTTAAAGAGGGAGGCAATGTAACAGCCACGTGCGTGAACTCTAAATTTTTGTAATTCAGTATTTCCTTCGAACGAACGCAGTGACTGTTGCAAACTGCTGACATGCAACTGGTGATCTTCCACTCAATATTTTGTCGAATATTGGAGAAAAGCGGAATATTACCAGTAAAAGTGTTTACGTGGTCAATTGAGCTAGCCTAGGAAGTGTTTGTATCCACAATCGAGAGGGATTCTCAGCCCGATCATGGAGGCGAACAGTCGTATAGTTCTTTCAATTATTTCTTATTATAATTTGGTTTAACTTATTATTTTAATTATAATTTATTTATTTTCAAAAAAATACTTAAATTAATTGTGCATCAACACCGTCAACTCCTTTCCAGTGTCAGCACAGGCCAGCGTAGTGACACAGGTAAGTATAACTTTATTTATATTCTTACTGTGGCTGTCTGCGCTTTAATTCAGTACGTCAACGAGGGTGCTTTTCACTACACCCTACGCACCCTCCGTTACACTTTTCTAAATTGTGTGGAGAGAGGTCCGCCGCCGATCCGCCGCGGGTAATGTCAAATTTATAAGTCCCCATTGACCTTGAACTAAAGTTTGATAAGAATTATTTGTTTTTAGTAGTAAACTTAACCCTGAGCGGCGAAAGCCTAGTAAAATTGACCTTGAACTAAAGTTTGATAGGAAAGGAATAATGACGTCACACATAAAACGATGATGTTACATGACTTAAGGCATTTTGAAAATCTTAAGATATATTTTATCAAATCTTAAGATGTTTGTTATTAAATTTTCAATATGTTCTTATCTCTTCTTAAGACGTGATTAGCTTTTCTTAAGACATTAAAAACAACCAACAGAAGTACTTTCTTGGGGTAAAAATAAAAAACACATTCTTGGGTTAACATTTTTATTATTATTTACTAAGTATTTTTGCTACATTATGATAAATATTTTCACGTATATGTAATAGATGTATAGGAGATTTAGCAGAGTATGCAGCTGTACACTTACTTTTGTCGAATAATTTATAAATTTCCATTATTTTTATGTCCTCAGCAGTTTTTACCTCAAGTTTACTTGTATGGGTAACATCAAAATTATGTGGTAGCTGGTGCTGAGTAATGGGAAAAGGACAGCAAATTTGTAGTAAAAGTGAGGTGATATACAGGGTGGGACAGAAAAACCTATCCGATTTCAAAACGTTATAAAATTAAAACCACTCAACTTGTCAAAAAAAATTTTTATTAACATATCGCAAATTTTATGCCGTTTTTAAATTTAGGTTTTGAAAAGCACATCACTCAAATGTCGTCCTTGGGAGCGGATACACTGATTTAGGCGCTCGCGGTAGCTTTCCATGACTTTCACCGTCATTTCCACAGGAATTTCTTCAATTGCCCGAGCAATTTCCCTTCGTAAAGCAAGAAGGGTCCTTGGTCGATGCTGGTAAACCTTCGATTTGAGGTAACCCCAAAGGAAGAAGTCACATGGAGTGAGATCCGGTGAGCGCGGCGGCCAGCCAAGATCACCTCTCAGGGAAATGAGGCGACCGGGAAACAGTTCCCTGAGAATGTCCATTGATCGTCGCGATGTGTGAGCGGTTGCACCATCCTGTTGAAACCACACATTTTCCACGCCATTTTCTTCCATTTTGGGTCTAAGAAAATTTTCCAGCATGAAACAATAGCGCTCGCTGTTGACCGTTACGGTTTGCCCATTTTCTTCAAAAAAGTAAGGCCCCCAGACGCCTAGGCGGGAAAGAGCACACCACACAGTCACTTTTGGGCTATGGAGGGGTTCCTGATGGATTTCTCGAGGATTTTCGTCACTCCAATATCGAAAATTCTGCCTGTTAACGGCACCACAAAGGTGAAAATGGGCTTCGTCCGTGAAGAGCACAACATCGTCGTTTGGGAGTTCTCGGAGATCGCGACACAGGTTCGTACGGGTTTCAAAATCCCTTTCACTTAATTCCTGTGCAACAACCATTTTGTAGGGATGCATTTTGAGGTCCCGGTGCAAAATGCGCCGAATACTGCGGTTGGAAATCGCCAAAGCGAGCGAATGTTTTCGCGCCGAACGACGCGGGGAACGTTCAATCGCGGCTCTCACATTGGCCACGTTTTCAGGTCCTGTTGCTGTCCTGGGACGTCCAGGCGACTTCTTTTTCAATGCTGAACTCGTCTGTCTAAAATTTGACACCCACACTTTAATCGTAGCGTGATGTGGAACCGGATCATGACGCCCGAGTCCGAAATGAATTCGAAAAGCACGTTGTGTAGCAATTATCGAACCGCCGCATTCGATAAACCGCTCAATAACAAAAGCACGATGTTCACCAGACCAAGGCATGTTGACTACTGACAAATGGCATAAAACCGGCTTTCTAACGGTTTTTACCCCACTACTCTACCTGCTCCCTCTTCTGGGAAAAAGGGATTTGAAATCGGATAGGTTTTTCTGCCCCACCCTGTACCATGGCCGAGTCAATCACATGCTCTCTCCTTCAGCACTTCGCCTCGTTGATCCTACAATTTGTTTGTTATTTAGTTAGCAAACTTTGGTTGTGTGTAGTGCCTATTATTAATTATCTCTTGTACTAAAGTGTAGTGATCCTTGAATTTGAAATATCGCTAAAAAAACAAATTCACAAATAAATAATGTGTTTAACACAAGATGATGTAACGGGGGCACGATTTGTGTTTAAAAATATTGAAGAAAAGTGGAAATAAACATGAATTAATTGAAAGGTGTGCGTAGAGTAGATCATATCATTCATTCATGGGTTCCATGTCTGATACAGACGTCGGTCATTATGAATTTCCATAAATCCCTGTCTTCTGCGGTGCGGATTAATTCTTCAAAACCGTGAAGACATAGTTCATCTTGGATTGTTTTGATAAAAGATAAGGGTTTTCTTCCTCTGCCTCGTTTTCCTGGGATTTTTCCACTAACTATGTCCCATTCAATACCTTTTTCACGTATTATATGACCTAAAAATGTTATTTGTTGTTTTTTAATTTTACTTAAAAGTTCGCGTTTGACGTTTAGTTTTATTAACACCACACTGTTCTTTATTTTGTCTGTCCATTTTATTTTTAATATTCGTCTATAAAACCACATTTCTACCGCATTTAGTTTTTTATTCAGTTGTTCTGTTAGTGTCCAACACTCACTCCCGTAAAGTAGCACACTCCAAACATAAGTCTTTAGTAATCGTATTTTAAGGTTCCTTTTTATATTATGATTAGTTAGAATTTTTTTCATTTTATTAAAGGCGCATTTTGCTAAAGCTATCCTAGAATTGATGTCACTGACACATTTACCATCTGCTGAAATAATAGATCCTAAATATTTATACTGTTCGACCTGTTTAATAATTTTACCCGCACATTTGATATTTAATTTTGATTTGTCATTTTTGTGTGATATTCTCATACACACTGTTTTGGTCGGGTTTATTTGAAGATCCCATTTTTCGCTTATTTCTTTTACTTTGTCAAGCAGATCTTGTGCTCCTTCTTCACTTTCACTTATTAAAACCGTATCGTCCGCGAAACGAATATTGTTTATATTTTGTCCGCCTATTGTTACACCTTTTATTGTAGCAATTCCCTGAAAAATGTTTTCACTATATAAATTAAACAGCCATGGTGACAATACACATCCTTGTCGAACTCCCTTTTTTATTTTTATATAATTAGACACTTGGTTCTCTACACGTACTGCTGATTCCTGCATCCAGTAGATTTTTTTTATTAATTGCGTTATATTTTTATCCAAACCTAGTTTGTCTAGTATATCAAATAATTTAGTGTGGTTTACTGTATCAAACGCTTTTTTGTAATCTATGAAGATTAGGTATGCATCTTTCTGAAGTTCCAATGTCGTTCTATTACTGTCCGTAGGGTGAAGATAGCATTTCTTGTACCTTTATTTTTTATAAAACCAAACTGTGTCGGATGAATTTCTACTAATTTACTTTGTTTAAGCATATTAAGTAATACTCTGAGTATGAGTTTTAGTGTATGACACATTAGACTTATAGTCCTGTAGTCATCGCATTTAATCGCTTTATTTTTTTTTTTTGGTAGTGTGATAATTATGGACTTGGCCATTTCGGCAGGTATTTCTTTAGTCTTGTATATTTCGTTTGCTAAATCTGTGATGATATCTAATCCTTCCTCTCCTAAGGCTTCTAACATTTCTACTGTGATCTCGTCTGGTCCTGCAGCTTTGTATTTCTTTGTATCTTTTAGAGATTTTATAATTTCTTCTTTTAATATAGGTAATTCATCCATTTCGTTTACTTCTGTCTGATAGTTTTCTTGTCTGTCTTTATCCGCGTATAAATTTTCCACGTACTCTGACCATCTATGTAATATATTTTCTTTACTTGTTCGTTGTTTACTGTTTTTATCCTCAATACATCCAGTATAAGCCATTTTTTATCGTAACACATTTCTCTTATTTTTTGAAAGAGCATATATGAATTTTTATTATAGAGATCTTCTGCTTCATCACATAAGCTGTTGTACCATTTTTCTTTTTCTTCTTTGCACTTATTTACTATTATAGTATTTATTTCCTGGTATTCCAAATCTTTTGTTTCTTCTTTCTTCCATCAGATTAATTATTTCATCTGTCATCCATGCTTGTTTTTTCTTCGTGCATTTCTTGGGAATGTGTTTCTTAGCTGCTTGTATAATGGCGTTTTTAAAAGCTTGCCACTTTTCTTCTATATTTGTTTCCTGTGTTGATGACGTTTTATATAATTCTTCTAGCACTTCTGTTTTGAATTTAATCCTTAGATTTCCATCTTCTGCTAATTGTTTGGTGTCCTGTCTTATTTGTTTATTGGTTTTTTAATTTTTTTCCATTTTATTCTAATATCTGCAATTACTGGGACATGATCAGAATTACAATCTGCACCCGGATATGTTTTTACGTTTTTTACTGCATTCCTGTATCTGTGATTTACTGTTATAAAGTCAATCTGATTTCTTGTGGTGCCGTCTGGACTTATCCATGTATATAGCCTTCTTGGATGGTGTTGAAACCATGTGTTCATTATAACTTGGTTGTTACCTCGACACCAATCTATTAGTTTTTGTCCTCTCAGGTTTCTATCTCCTAACCCATATCTTCCTACTATTTTTGTACTACTCCTTGGCCTACTTTTGCATTGAAATCACCTAGAATGAACACTATTTTATTTTTGCATAGGTTGTATGCTTCTTCCAGTTGATCGTAAAATATCTCTATTTCTTCTTCATCGCAGTCTGATGTTGGAGCATAGACTTGTATTATTATTATATCCGTTGGAATGTTTTTTATCCTCACCCAAATGATTCTATCTGAAACTGGCATATAACTTTCTATTCTGTCTTGATATTTATTTTGTATTAATACTCCTACCCCTCTTTGATGTTCTTCTCCACCCGAATATAAAATAGTTCCCTCATCCGTTGCGATTCTTCCATTGTTTTTCCATCTAGTTTCTCTTAGTCCCATTATGGCAATATTTAATCTTTTCATCTCTTTGGTTATGTTTTTTAACTTTCCAGGTTGCAGGAGAGTTCTAACGTTCCAAGAAGCTAGCTTCCAGGATTAGAATTTCATAATGTTGCTGGGCGATTTAGAACAGTGGTTTGCCCTTGCCTTCTGTTCTTTATTTAAACTTTGTTTTATATTATTATCACATTTATTATAATTTTTTGCGGTGATATTGCGTTCATGTAGTTTTTCTATTATTTCCTTTTTAATCGTTATCCTTTTCATTGCATGTGACTTTATCATTTGACGTCCAATATTTAATAATTGCTATTTCGTATACTTAGTATTTGTATTATTACTTTGTTGCATTCGTGAACTGTTATTAGATATTTCGTAGTCTTTCAAGGTTCTAGATGCTTTTATGTATTTATCTAGAGTTGTTGCACTATTACGATATTGTACTTTGCCCTTCTTTTTAATACCGCCATACGTCTCCTTATTAACGTCTTTTACTTCCGGTGTTCTTTCATTACTGCTTCCACCTGACATTATTCTTTTTTTTATGTTTGCATTAGTGCTTCAGTTATCTTCCTTTGGAAAACTTCTTTGCTCTTCTACTGTTTCTTCAATAAATTCATCGCCGTTTATAATTAATTTGTTATTTTTATTATTGCATGTTTTCCTGCCTCTCTGGCCTGTAACATAATTGGACGTAATTTATTTCGAGTATCTAAATCTTCTTTGCTTAGGTCTTCTTCTATATATATTTTGGTTACTCTAATGTTTTTCTTATTTTGTAAGATCCTCAGTTTTTTTCTCCACGTCGTTAAACCTATTTTGACAGGTCTGATTTTGTTGCCTTTCTTACCCAATCTTTTCATAGTCTATTTCCTCCGGTGATGTTTCTACCATAACTAAATTATTCAAAATTTCAAGTATCTCTTTTTCCAGTTCCCAATAATTTTTTTCACCTTCCTCTACACCAAAGATAACAATATTTCTCCTGTTTGCCTGTTTTTCCAAGTGGTTAATCTTTAACAACCCTTGTTCCATTTCTTTATATTTTGTATTTATATTTGTTTCCATTGAAATCAGTTTCTCATCTAATTGCTTGCTTATCTGAGCAGTATGTAGTTCGAATTGCTCTTTTATAAAGGTTTTTAATTTATTAATTTCTTCTTCGCCCATATTTGCAGTCATCATTTTTATTTTTATTTTATTGACGCTTGAACTTCGTTTGGTCGATTGTAGTCTGGCCGACTGTAACAGGTGAGACGTACGTACCTGTATAGCTGACCGCTGTTCACGCTTACCTTGCTACGCGAGTTTCGCCTTTATTGCTACCTCGTGCACAGATTTTATTTTATAGATTGTCACTATAACCAATATTTTTACACTGATATTAATATATACCGCGGTCAGCAACGCTCCATTTTTCCTTCTACAACAATCACTATTATATTTTAACTCGTACAATCGAACTTTTCACTGAATTATACACTACTGTCAAAACCACATCTAACGTCTTTATCACCACACATATATTATCATATATATATATAAATATATAACAATGTGTTCAGTATGACATGTTTACATTTCCTTTCCAAGAACAGTTGTTGTGATCACGTATCACGTGTTGGATCACATGATTAATGTCAAACTGTAGAGCTAAATCTTGCTCACTACATAACTACTTATTAAATACATTTTTACTCACTAGATGGCGTCCAAAAAGTTTGTTTTGTATTCGCGAATAAAATCACCGGTGGCGGCGCTGTTATCAACCAAGATGTCGGATGATTGTCGTACTATTATTTTCAAACGTGCTCGTTTACATGTTATAAACGCAGTTTTCAAGAGTGTTTTATTCTATTATTAAAATATTTAGGCAGGTTTTATTTTACTTACTGATAAGTTTGAAGATTAAGTTTCAATGTTATTATTTCAATTTTTTGCATGGACGTTTCAAAATTTGTTTATTTGCAGATAAATATGACAATGTTCTTGGGAAATAATCTTCACCTCTTATAAAGAGAATTATTTAAATTTTTAAATTCCAATAATTCTTCAAGGAATTTTAAGTAGAAAATTGAGTAAATGAAGAAAAAATCAGGAAACTAACAGTCTTTAAATAGGAAAGTGTGAAACAGGTTAAGGATGAAACAGATTTAAACTGGAAAGTAGTCTTGAAAAAGTCTGATTTTAGTCAATACCTATGTATTTTAGTAGTGAATGAGCACGTAAAATAAAAATAATAAAACAAAAGCTTACTGTTCACAAACAACAACCAAATAAAATAACACTAGCCCAAATAGCGTTTTCAGTGAAGTACGACAACAAATAGTTCTTATTTTGCCACTAGATGGCTACGGCTTAATTTTATTCGCAAATAAGTCCCCAATGGGAACTTACAATTTTGACCTCACCAGCGGCGGATCGGCGGCTGACCTCTCTCCACACAATTTAGAAAAGGACAACAAATTTTTAGAAAGAGCGAGGTGGTATAACATGGCCGAGTCGATTAAATGCTCTCCCCTTCAGCACTTCGCCTCGTTGATCCCATCATTTCTCTGCTATTTAGTCAACAAAGTTTGGTTATGTTATTTTGTGTAGCGCCTGTTATTAATTATCTCTTCTACTAAAGTATAGTGATCCTTGTATTCACTGAAAACAAGTTCACAAATAATGAATTTAATACAAGATGATATACCGAGGGCACGATTTGTGTTTAAAAACATTGAAAACCATTCCGTCCTACAGTTTAAAAGATGGTTAGTATGCCGGGGTTTGAATAAAAGTAGAAATAAACATGAATTAATGGAAAGGTATATAATGTGCATCCAGTCACATGGGGGGAATCAAGGAAATCAAGTGAGGTTTGGGGGATTGTTTTGGAAACTGGGTGACGAAAAGTAAATAAACATTCATTGATATTTTGTCATTTTTTGGTAACGTTCACGTAAAATAAAAATTGTTATCTTTTATTATATTTTATAATTTATACAGTTTAAGTCAATATTTTTACAATTGTAACGGCTCCAGCCGTCACAACTGGTGACCCCTTGTGGAATACGTTCTTTCGCTATGGACAAAGAAGATGAACTACTTGCCTCACCTGACCCTCCTATTTCAGTACTTCAGAACATTTCTGCTCTTTCCTCGTCTAAACTTCCAGATTTTTTCCCAGAAGATCCTGAGCTCTGGTTTAAGCAAATTGAAATCATTTTCGCTTCTCATCATATAACTTCTGAGACTAGCAAGTATAATGTGTTAGTTACAGCTCTACGTCCAGAGCATGCTGCTGAAATACGAGACCTCATTCTCGAACGACCAGTTGACAAGCCTTACACCACCACCAAAGTAGCACTGCTCCAAAGGACAACACCTACAGATGTACAGAAATTCAACGCGCTTTTAAATATAAACGCCTTAAATTATGAAAAACCATCTCACCTTTTACGAAAAATGAAACAACTAACTGGATCGACACAAGAAGAAAACAAAATTTTAAATCATCTTTTTCTGCAAAAGTTACCGCCCAACATGCAATTAATATTAGCCGCCTCCAAAACATCTAGCATTGAGGAAAAGGCCGAAATTGCAGATAAATTAGTAGAAGTTGCTCAGCCGAACACTACTTCACCACAACCTATAAACACGTTTGAAATCAGAGAATTGCAAGCGGAACTTCAGAATATCAAAAAGTTACTTACTAATTTCTCCAACCCGCCTCAGCGTAGACCTTCGATGTGCCCTACACCTCATTCTTCCAGACACGAAGATTCACCCTCCTTCTTCACTACCAGTGATGGCAGCAATATCTGCTGGTATCACTACCACTTCGGTGATAAAGCAAGAAGCTGTCAACCTGGTTGCAGCAAATGGCAGAAGCGGAATTTGAGTTCTCCTCGTCAAACGGTCAATATTCATACTATAACTGATTATAAAAATACTAATTTACCAACTTGTTCCAGCGCTAATCTTTCCGTCTCCAGCCCCCTCTTCTTTGTAATTGACAAGTTGTCAGGCTGTCAATTTTTAGTTGACACTGGTGCAGAAGTGAGTATTATCCCACCTTCATTCACACAAGTACGCAATACTCAAAAACATTCACTCAACGCCATCAATCAAACAAAAATTCAAACATACGGTACTGTCAAACTGACACTAGACATTGGGCTTAATACTACTTTTTCCTGGAAATTTATTATCGCAAATGTTAAACATGCCATTTTAGGAGCAGATTTCCTACAATACTTTCGTATAATCATTGATATGACTAACCGGGAACTTTATATCAACACTTCATCTTTCAAAAGACATTGTATTGCTTTGATCCAATCAGATAACAAGTTTCAAAATATTTTAAACGATTTTCCTTCTCTTACTAATCCTTTTGACGTTAACCGAGTCATCAAACATCATGTCACTCACCGCATTGACACAGATGGATCTCCTGTTTTTACAAGGCCTGGTCGATTACCACCCGAAAAACTAATAGCAGCCAAAAATGAATTCAATAATTTACTCGAACTCGGTATTATTCGGCAATCATCAAGTAATTGGTCATCAGCTTTACATATGGCCAAAAAGAAACCAAACACATGGCGTCCCTGTGGGGATTATCGCGCATTAAATAGCATAACTGTTCCAGACCGATACCCAATTCCTCACATACAAGATTTCACTATGAATTTGGAAAATGCAACTATTTTTTCGAAAATCGATTTAGTTAAAGCCTACCATCAAATTCCTATGGAACCGTCTTCAATACCTAAAACCGCTATTTCAACACCTTTTGGACTATTCGAATATACACACATGCCTTTCGGACTCCGTAATGCTGCACAAACATTTCAACGATTTATCGACGAAGTAACACGCGGTCTATATTACTGTTTTGCTTACATTGACGACATACTCATAGCAAGCAACACACCAGAAGAACATGAAGAACATGTAAAAACTCTCTTCAACAGACTCCAGCTCTACGGAGTCATCATTAATCCAGACAAATGTCAATTTGGCAGATCAGAAATTGAGTTTCTTGGGCACCACATAGACAAAAACGGAATCACTCCTTTAACAGAAAAAATTCAGACACTACAAACCTTTCCAATACCTAAAACACAAAAACAATTACGCGAGTTTCTTGGTCTTATAAATTTTTATCACAGATTCATTCCACATTGCGCCACAATTCTTCAACCTCTAAACAAATTAATTGACAACAAACGCTCAAACAGAAAAAAACTGACACTTAATAGCCAAGAACTGACAGCTGTCAAAAACATAAAAAAAAGCATTAATAAACGTCACCGCATTATCTAACCCAAAACGAAATTCTCCTACCAGTATAATAGTTGACGCATCTGACACGGGCGCGGGAGCGGTTTTACAACAATTAGAAAACAACGCTTGGAAACCACTAGCGTTCTTTTCAACTTGTTTCAATGAAACGGAAAAAAGATACAGTACGTTCGGGAGAGAATTATATGCAATTTATTTAGCAATCAAAAAATTTCGTTATTTTATTGAGGGACAAGAATTTTTTATCTTAACAGACCATAAACCACTCACTTACACTTTTAATAAAAATTCATCGAATTATTCCCCAAGAGAATTACGACACTTAGATTACATTGCTCAATTCACTACTGACATAAGGCACATCCCTGGTAAAAGTAATAACGCAGCAGACGCACTCTCAAGAACAGAAATTAACTCCATCACAAACATACCTTATACTTCTTACGACGAACTGGCAAAATGCCAAGAATTTGATCCTGAATTACGTTCACTACTAAATAACACTAAAAGTCTCTTACGTTTTAAAAAAATAAAACTACCACACACATCACTTCGATTATATTGCGACACATCGACCAAAAATCTTCGACCGTATATTCCACCGAAATTTCGTCGATCCCTATTTAATCAGTTACACTCCTTATCACATCCCGGAATTAATGCTTCACGAAAACTTATTGCCTCAAAATTCATTTGGCCAAACATGCACACAGATGTAAAAAACTGGACACAAACTTGCGAAAAATGTCAAACCTGTAAAATCACTAGACACACAAAAGCACCCTTTAAAAAATTCCAAATCCCTACAGCGCGTTTTGATATTATACATATAGATCTAGTTGGTCCATTGCCCATTTCTAAGGGTTGTCGCTATATACTTACGTGCATTGACAGATTCACGAGATGGCCTGAAGCTATCGCTATTCCAGACAGTAAAATAGAAACCATCGCAAAAGCATTTGTATCAGGATGGATTTCCAGATTCGGAATTCCTTCAACAATCACAACAGATCGCGGCACACAGTTCGAATCATCATTTTTCAACCAGTTACTATCACTAATTGACTCCACAAGACTACGTACAACATCCTACCATCCAGAAACTAACGGTATAATTGAACGGTTCCATAGACAACTTAAAACAGCATTAAAAGCTTGTGATCATCCGGATGAGTGGCATGATAATTTACCTTTCGTTCTACTAGGACTTAGAACTGCTTTTAAAGAACCATTGCAATGTAGCTGCGCAGAGTTTGTGTATGGGGCAAAATTGCGGTTACCCGGAGAAATTCCTAAATCGTTTTCCAGCAAATTCATTGACCACTTAGATTTACCTTTATATCTAAAAAAAATAAAAAAACATATGTCTCAGTTGACAGCCGTACCTCCTTCAGAATCCACATATAACAAACATCATTACACAAACCCAAATCTTTATCGCACTGACTTCGTTTTCATTCGCACAGACTCCATCAAGACTCCACTACAACCACCTTACACCGGCCCATACAAAGTCATCGCGAGATCAGATAAATACTTCACTATTTTAAAAGATAACACACATGAAAATATATCAGTAAACAGACTAAAACCCGCATTCCTTCATCCGCTACCCCCATCACAAAACAAAACTACACAAACTCCACCTGCACCATTCGTCAATTAGGCAATGGAAACGGTAGATTAGAGGACCAAGAAGTTTAATTAATTATCATAATTTTTATAATTGTTGTAGTAATTTCTTTGTAAAATATCTATTTTCTTTTCGTCTGGCGGGGGAGTATTATAATGTGCATCCAGTCACATGGGGGGAATCAAGAAAATCAAGTGAGGTTTGGGGGATTGTTTTGGAAACTGGGTGACGAAAAGTAAATAAACATTCATTGATATTTTGTCATTTTTTGGTAACGTTCACGTAAAATAAAAATTGTTATCTTTTATTATATTTTATAATTTATACAGTTTAAGTCAATTAATATTTTTACAATTGTAACGGCTCCAGCCGTCACAGGTATACGCTAAATAGGTCATATACTTAAATAATTATATAAAAATGTGTTCAGTCTGACATGTTTACGTTTCCTTTCAAAGAACAGTTTGTTGTTGTGATCACGCAGTGGATCACATGATAAATGTCAAACTGCAGAGCAAAATTTTGCTCACTACATAGCTAGTTATTAAATACTTTTTTCTCACTAGATGGCGTCCGAAAAATTTGAATTGTATATGTTTCCATTTTTCTAAAATATTTTGTAATATTAGGGTATAACATATATTAAATATACCGGGTGGCTAAGGCCGACCGACACATAGGCGGTTAACATGTGAAATTAAGTTGAAAATTTGTGTACTTATTGGGGGATTCTATGGATTACATTCCAAATTAGTAAATATAAATGTAGAAAAAATAAGGAAATTTGTAGAATTTCCTGGATTGTTATTCATATCCCGAAAAAAATGGTTACCAAGAAATAGCTTAAATAGCATAGTGGCAGCGTGTGCGCCTTGTAATAAAAAACTCTGGGAGACTTGGTTCGGAACCAGCCAGCAGAAAATTTAATTTTTACTTCTCAAATTTTTTTAAAGTTTTTCTTGAAATTTAATAAAGTGGGTACGTTATTTTTTATTATAAATATTTATTGTAATTATATAACTGTATGTTGTGATCAATGTGACTTAGATTTTACAAAATGCGTATAATTTATGCTTTAAATAATGTTAATATTTTATTAATAGTCAATAAAAGATTAAAAACATATTAATAAAAAAAATATATTTTGAAAAGTAAAAATTAAATTTTGTTGCTGGCTTGTTCCGAAACCAGTCTCCGAGTTTTGTTTGTTACCAAGCGTAAACGCTACCACTATGCTATTTGTACTATTACTTAGTAACCATTTTGTCCGGTATACGAACAATAATCCTGGAAATTCTACAAATTTTCTTAATTTTTTCTAATATTACACATTTAAATTTCCTAATTTGGCATGTAATCCGTAGAATTAATATTCTCCAATAAGTATATAGAATTTCAGCTTAATATCTTACACTGGGGAGATACTATTCTCAATTAACTGATTTCACATGTTAATCTCCTATTTGTCGGTTGGCCTAAGATACCCGGTATAAAAATTCGAATGTTTTTACTTTTAGAAATATCTAGAAGTTCTAAATTTTCAAACAAAATAAATTGGAAAATGCACAACTAACCTTTTGTGTAAATTAAGTTTTATACTACAGTGCCATCTGTAATACAAATTGTAAAACAAACTAGTGAATTTTAACCTATTTTGTGTATAATTTTATATTATTTGCGTGGGCTTCGTCATACAGTTTTAGTGAAAGTTTATGACTGTACTGTTTGTAATGACATTGTTCCTTATATAACTTGGTTTTTAATTCTTCTCTTTTGCTGATATTGTGTCATATATTTCCAAAAATTATAAAAGCTTCATCATTCTTAAAGTATTTCACTGATATTCTACATTTCCAAACATCATACGGATGATAGCATCATTGACGTGAACTTCTTTGTTTAACTTCTCTTAAAGAAAACATGTCAGAATGTTTGGATAGATCACTTATAGTACTGCATCAACTTTTAGAGAAATTCGTATATGTTGTAAGTATATTTTCTTACAAATTCTTATAAATTTAAGAAGTTCATTATGGTGTTCCAGGTACTAGTTTTTATTAATATTTAATAATAGATGGAGTCTAAGGTTAAATATAACTAAAACTATTAAAATTACCCCTTAACCCATTTACGGCCAAGGTATTAAAACACGCCTAGAATAAGAAATTATTTTTCTTTATTACAAATAAAGCCTTTAAAATAAATATAGTAAAAAAAAAACTGCTAAATATGACAATATGATACATGAAATGTATATACATTATTTGTTGAAATGTTTCAAAACAATTAGCATGCACATGTATATTACACTTTTTGCACATTTATATTTTTGCACTGTGACAAACTCTACAACTTCTACTTTTTGTAGCTTACTGAATGATAACATGGCCAACTTTGTCAGTTCGTATTTCATTTGGTGTACTACTCGGTACACAAGTTGTTGGTTCTTTGTTTTCATAACTTTCAATTTTTAAAAGCCGGTAAGCAATATATGACTTGAATTCAAGCCGTGACATCGTTTTATCATGGACAATATTGAAAATTTTCCAAGTATTTACAATAGCACTATCTAGAGCATTTGAGAATAAGGGTCACCACCACTTCTTGCCCAAGATATGCGCAGTAATTTGCTATGGCACCGTCGTGTAAATCCACCCCGCCCATGAATTTATTGTATTCGGAAATCACAGCAGGCTGATTTATATTTACATTTTTTTTATCTTTTGGTTATCATTGTAACAACAGAATTATCATTCCATGGAACAAGTGATATGCCGGTAGTTTCATCATAGGCGCTGCTGTATGAGCCGCGTTGTTTCTTGGAAATTACTTTATTTGCTTCAAGAGGACAACCTAGTGTTCTGTTGTCGCGTATTGTACCAGTGGCGAAATATCCTATGTCAGTTAGTACAGAAAATAATATATAAGAAGAAACAAAATTATCAAATATATCCTATGTACGACGTTTTCTTCAATAACTGACAACAAATTGAGGACTACTTGGCCTCCTAAACCTAAGGAACGTTTTTATTTTGTTGAAGCACCAGCATATGGAATAAATTGGTACAGGTAGCCACCGGACGAACAAAGACACCATAACTTGAAGCCTAACCTAACAGTCTTCCAAACTAAAGGTACCATTTGTTCACATATAGACAAATTGGACGACAATGTACCTAACTGCATAAATTTTTTATTCAGATCAAAAAAAAAATGGCCGAAGTTTGGTAAATTTGTTATTTTTGACTAGTTTGTTATTGTCGAACAAATGAATGGTTCTCTTTATATTTCTAAATCTGTTTCTGCTCATGCAGTCTCTGACAATTTTCAATCCTTTGTCTTCCTTTGTAGACCAGTACAAGTCAGCTTTCGGTAGACGGTAGAGTATGATAACCGGATAAAATTATGATCCCTAGAAACTTTAGCAAATCGTCTTTATCAAATGTAAAATTATGTCTGTTATTATCACGAGCATATTTTTGTGTATATTGAATTATATTTGTAAGCATTTTATCGTCAAAGTACATAAAAAAATCTAGCGGTGTTTTACCGTCTAACTCGTTCTTTAGTCTTGCAATATTTTCTTTCTCTTTGTCACCAAAATTGCTGTTTTGATTATGTACATATTCTCCTGCTTTCCAGATAGGTTTTCGATCAGAATTTTCATTTGCTGACAACAACTTTCTACGCTTATGAGGCGCGGGCAGATACGTGATTTTGACAAGTGCTTGTAGGGCCCCACAAGGTTGCCAAGTATACAGCATATGTAACTTGCCTGTGGTGCCAAATCAATTTAAACGTAAAATTAAATAAAATTGTAAAACTAGTTATTATTAATGAACATCATGTTGTTTTATTTTCTAACACATAAACTTAATTTTTAAAATATTTTATATAAAAATAGAGCGATTAGTGCTGCCATCTACGATACAAAGATTTCTTGGCGCGTTAAATTTGAGGAAGCCATCAGTTCATGTTGAATGCTCTATTTTTATAAAAATTTATTTAAAAATTAAGTTTAATGTGTCAGAAAATAAAACCACATGATATTCATTAATAATAACTAGTTTTACAATTTTATTTATTAATTTCACGCTTAAATTGATTTGGCAACACAGATAAAGTATACAAGCTGCATACTTGGCACCCTTGTGGGGCCCTACAAGCACTTGTCAAAGTCACAAGTCTGCCCGCGCCTCATTTTCTAGGAGTTCATCGCCTGAGCGAGGACACACGAGAATACAAGCCTAAATGTTCAATTCGTGACGTCACCGCTAACCTTATAGCTACTAGATAAATTACAGCTGACTCGTCCGCCATTATGGAGCCACTTCAATCAATCAATATCAGTGTTAGAGTCTTACTAATTATAGATATTTTCTAAAATGACGGGTTGTTCTGCTCCAAATTATGAAAATCATTTGAGAAATGATTATAATTTTTACAGGTACTTATGCAATACATATATTTTTCTCTAACCTCAAAAATCTGAACGAACCGTATTTTTTCTTGTTCTATTATTTTAAATAAATATAATATGGCAAATATGGAAGTTATATTTAATTATGAGAAATAGTTACTACATAAATTTATAAGAAAAACTTTTATTTCATAATTTACTGTGTTCATTTTGGCACCAATATGGCGGACGAGTCAGCTATGTATTATCTAGTAGCTGTAGCTAGCCTCTTGCTGTCACGCCACGCCTCGAACGACAGCAGTGTAAGCATAGGAAATATACGGAATTTTAAACAAATAGGATTGTAAAATGTGATTCATAAATACATACAACTCGTAAATAACTATTCAAATATTATATAATATCTATTTTATATACATAACTAAACAAATTAAATAAAAAACCAAATAAAAATGGCCTAAATAAACGAATAGACTCATGTTTTACTTTTAAATAATACAAGAAATAATAAAAATAGTAACATTAATAAATCTTTAAATCTGTAGCTAACAAATGAAAATAATATAACATAACATAATATTAATATGATAAGAATGTAACTAAAAATGAATGATATATATAAGGTACGCAAATTATATATTTAAAATAACCATTACTTTGGAATAAAATAGATTTAGGTGCTCGCTAACTTATTTATTTTTTTAAACTACTTTTTATTACAAATTTATTCTTTACAGTTTTTTGTATAATTATTTGGTAAAATGTTGCTGAATATTCCTAAAAAAATTCATAACTATACATTCACCATATATTAGGAAAAGTTGTTTAGCTTCTAATTCCTCTAATGTCAGGCATATAAATTTAGCCATGTTACCGTAATTGCTGCTGCACATTGGCACAAAGCATTTTAGAACCATTTTTGCAATATCCTTCAATAAAAAACAATAGAAATTTAACATTCCATGCTGCGCTGTGCCGTGCGTTCACTCGCGCTGACTGCTGTAGCCGTACTGTTTTTAGAGGGCTAGAGTAGCGTGCTGGCCTCATAGTTTGACGTGACGCATTAAGCAGGGATAAGCATACAGGCCTGTATTCTCGCGTGGCCTTGGTCTGAATCATCATAAAATAAATCATCATCGGCCATGTGAATTTCAAACGTCCCTGAAATATCTACGTTTTCTTTTGATTTTTCACAATCTTCTTCAAAAATCTCTTCATTAGTTAGTTCGTCTACTTCTGGTGGTATTTAAACTGCATCTATATTGTCTGTATAAGCGAAAAAAATAAGACTTTTTAGAATTATAATAGTATATTAAAGAACGTGTTTTATAAGACATGTTTTTTTCGCACGCGTCAAAATTTAGAAAACGAGCGTTAGCGAGTTTTCTAATTGACAAGTGCGAAAGAAAGTCTTATAAAATGAGTTCTTTATACTATTTTTTATATTTTGCGCCTACTACAATTAACATTTACTTACTCAATTTGTGATTATATTTGTAACCATTTGTACATTTTCATGTAAATAATCTTCCCTAAATAAAAAAATAATAATAATTTCGACATTATATTATTAAAATGAATTGTCAATTAACTAAAAATAAATTAGGTAAAAATGGGTTACAGAAACGTCATCTGGTACCAACCGTCTAAAACAAAAAATTGCGTATCGTAATGACCTTCATTTCGATACGCAATTGCGTATCTTAATGACTTCATTATGAACGCAAGATATAAAAAGATAATTTTATTTTACCTAGCGTATTTTCTAATTCGCTTACTATATCCTCTAGAGTAAGTTGTAATTAGCTGTGAGTTTGATATTTAGTCAGTTTTATACTTTTAAATAATGTCACTTTACAATACAAACGCAACGTAGCACAGTCAATATCAACTGCTGCAATAACTAATCTCGGAACAATAATACTTGTCCAAACATGTCTCGATATTCTGAATTTCATCGTTTAGGCCATTGACACGTATACGCATCACTTATGTTTAGCTGCTATTTTTTTAAAAGTTATCTAATATTATGTAATTGAATATTATTTGTTTGCTTTTATAATATTTTCTGATTAAAATTTTCAAGAAAAAAAAATAATTCCACTTTCCACAAAAATAATATTCCAAAAGTAAATATAACCTATCAATTATCTTAATTTTTGCAAATTTTACAATTTTTTTCTTTATACATGCTCAATGGTTTACGTAATATTTATTTTTTATTTGGTGTTAATATCCCTATAGTACATCGTTTATTGATTGAATTCAAATTTGCTTAAAGCGAATGTATTAAAAAAAAATCCAAGCAAGATGATGCGTTTACGCATCAGTGGCTGTAAATGGGTTAACCTTAATATTAATTAACACTAAATACTAGTGGTGGGAACCGGTTCCGGTTCCAAAATTACCCGGGTACCCGGTTATTTGAATGTGTAATTACCCGGTTCCGAGTCCGAAACTACCCGGTTCTCGGTTCTGGAACCGAAACTACCCGGTTCCGGAATCGAAACTACCCGGTTCTCAGTCCTAGAACCGAAACTACCCGGTTCTGGAATCGAATCTCATCGGTTCTCGGTTCTGGAATCGAATCTCATCGGTTCTGGAATCGAATCTCATCGGTTCTGGAATCGAATCTCAACGGTTCTCGGTTCTGGAACCGAAACGTATCGGTTCCCAGTTTTGGGACCAAAAAAGAGCGAATCTCGATTATGTTGCTAACATATACTTTATTACAATCCGTGAATTAGATTTACGTATTATGAATCAATATGTTATGATGAATAAGTTAATAATTTTGAAAGTTAATTTTTTAAAATTATTAAATAGGAACAGGTAAACAATTTAGGAAAGTTGGTATCAGATATTCTTATAAACTGATATAATGCAATTCTCTGAAGAACACGTGCAAAAATCAGGTACTTTTTCCCCGACCGAACGACCGGTGTCTTTGTTTAAATTTCTATAGGATTTGTGCTTTGTAGCCCCTTTCGGTTTCTTTTAATCTTAAAGTTAATTCAATTGGGCATTTTAAAATATAACCAATTTTTTTTTACAAATTATGAGGCACGCTATTTTCACTTCGAAATTTATTAAATGGTGTTATGAAATCCAGAAAATAAGAAATTTTCATTTATATTACGTAACTGAGAGATCAAAATGTAAAGATTAGAACAGAATGTATAAGTAGGTATAAGTGGAATTCTTGGAAATATCTATTGCTTTATCCCTTAAATTTTATGGCCCCTATTGTCATTACGTACCGTTATTTGAAAATATATCTCAAGGTCAAGTTATTGAAATAAACCATATTGAATGAATTTTATAAATATAATACGAAACTGAAATCTGCAATTATTTACTATATTATATGGTTACATTTTTAGCATCCTCTTGCCTTTGGTGTAGTAATATTTACACATCATTGCAGATATTTTCAATTAAATTACATATATATTTTTTTAATATCGTTCAATAATATTTCTCAGAAAATATGTTTATTTCTCAAGAATCGAGGCTAATTTAAAATTATATTGATTATTCCATAACTCGGATCCAAAGTTCGATTTCACTACCCGGAACTGGAACCGAAGATCGATTCCACTACTCGGAACCGAAGATCGGTTCCACTACCCAGAACCGGAACCGAAGATCGGTTCCACTACTCGGAACTGGAACCGAAGATCGGTTCTATTACCCGGAACCGGAACCGAAAATCGGTTCCACTACTCGGAACCGAAGATCGGTTCCAGGAACCGGGTACCCGGATAGTTTTGGAACCGGGTACCCGGTTCTAAATTTTTTCGGTTCTTGACAGCACTACTAAATACGTATTTCGAGAACTAAATTCTCATTATCAGTAGTACAACAAAGGAATGTTGAACAGAGTAGTCAAGATTACTTAACATGTCAACCATGCTGGAAGTCCTAACAACTCTGAAAAACAAGCGAGAGAACTGGGATTATATAGGGATGGACGGGAGTCACAGGTGAATGATTACATATAAACTAAGATAAATTTCGTCCAGTAATAATGAATCTCTAAATTTTAAATCGTCCAATAAAATTTAACTTTGTATTCAATCTAAAAGTTTTGAGTTTGGTATGGGACCGAGATCTACATTCATCAAATTATTTTTATATTTATTTATTATTAAACTCTTGTATGAATCTAAATATCTATCATGTTTTAAAAATTTAATATTAGAATTGTTAACTTTGTGAATATTAATGAACATATGTTGAACTACGCTAGATTTTTCTGTATTACCGTTTTTTAGATGTTAAAAATGTTCTTTAAACCGAGTGTCAATTTGTCTTTTAGTTTGACCGATGTAAATTTTATTACAATCATTACAACGAATTTTATAAATATCGGATTTTTTATTAATATCTCTTATATCTTGAGGGTTACCTAATAAAGATTTAATGGTATTATTTGATTTGTAAGTTACGGTTAAATTTTGATTTAAAAAAATTCTGTTTAAACTACCGTACGATACAGCTTCTAAAAGTTAATTAGATTTTATTAAAAGTAATTTTGAGATTAAGGGGTAATTTTAATAGTTTTAGTTACTAGTCTTTATTGGTGTCAATGAACTGCTTATACAATATCAAAAGTTAGGTATGATTTGAAAACTCAAGATGTTTACTTTTATAGTATGTTCCGTAAATACCCGAAAGTTACCAAATTGTGTTTTTCCGTTCCGTAAATATTCAATTCCTGAAAAGATCTGATTTATGGAACGCGGTGACCTGAAATTGGAGAGTCTGGTTAGTCACCAAACTCATCGCGCTCAAAGCACGATGACCGGTTATTTGCAATTTGCATCAATATGACAGATGTTATTGGCGCTATTTGAAGATGATTTGAAGTTTATTGTTTTTCTCTGTGAGGTTGTGCTATCAAAAATTCGTGATAACGGTAACTATGTTTAAATTATTAAAATAAAAATTGATAATATTTTTTTCTTTTTCTTTTTCTTTTTACAAGAGTAAATACCAAAATGAATACAATTGTGCACACTACGATGGAATTATAAATGATATGAATAATGTGGGGAATAATGAATGCTTATCTGATGGAACTTGAATATATGAAGCTGTTCTGAAAATACTCACCACTTTCAGTAACCAACTACTCACCGAAATCACCGATTACGATTAGTCTGATTTATTTACGGAACATACTATTAATTTTATAGTTTTCTTTGTTCTAAACATAATGTTATTTGATCATTTGTCTTCCTTGTACTTTTTTCTCAACAAACGCTTTTCCGAATTCATATTTGTTTTAAATTGTTTGTGGGTTTAATTACAGGTAGTAAATCAATGTATGCATTTTTTGTAAAATAGTTGTATGAGATCGTGAAACTCTTCTGATATATAATGCAAAACTTTAACTTAAAGGCGGTTTTATTTTAACGTTATGAGTTCTGAAAAACATATTTACTATTTCATCAAAATTATGTTTCAGACAATTATCAAGTTGAAAGAATTTTTGTGTGCATTTGTGAAATTAATCTTCACACTTAATCAATTAATTGATCAAGAAGCAATCGTGGAGAACAGCACAGATATCATGGAACATTCGACAGCCATAACTAATTATGAAAATTTAGAAGATATTAAAGAAGAACCCCTAAACGAAACTTCCCTGGATCGTGAAATGTATGAAAATGTTTTGCGACGTGTAAAGAAGGAAGAATGTATATCTGATGATTATAACCAGATTGAGAAAGCAAGTGACAACCAGATTACTATAAGAAATGATATTCGGAAATCTAAAAATACTAATTCAAGTTGTTTCTGTTGTGACGTATGTAATAAGAGTTTTACGCAGAATGCAAGCTTGATAAGACATATGAAGATACACAAAGGAATTAAAGAATTTGAATGTGCTACATGTAGTAAATCATTTTTGGATAAATATAATTTAATAGCCCATGTGAAAATTCATACCGGAATAAAAGACTACAAATGTACAATATGTAATAAACAGTTCACACAAAAAAGTCATCTATCCACACATATGAAAAGTCACAATGGAATAAAAAACTATCAGTGTGTAACATGTTATAAAGCATTTATACACAATTCTCATTTAAAAGAACATATGAAAATTCATAACGGAATAAAGGCATATAAATGTCCGACATGTAATAAATCATTTACACAAAATTGTAATTTTAAACAACATATGAAATTTCATAGTGGAATAAAAGACTATAAGTGTGAAATATGCAATAAATCATTTTCAACAAAATCTTATTTAATAGTCCATATGAACATTCATAACGGAGTAAAAGACTATAAGTGTGAAATATGCAATAAGCGATTTACAGTTAATGGGAATTTAACCCGTCATATGTTAATTCATGACGACATGAAAATCTATAAATGTGAAATATGTAATAAACTATTTAGACATAGTTCTTCTCGAGCTAGACATATGAAAATTCATAGTGAAATAAAAAAAAAATTATAAATGTTAAATAAACATAGATTATTTTCACTTGTATTTCATATGCACTACTATTAATAACTCTACGAATACATATTACAATTTTCGAGAAGGAAACTACGATTTATTATATCAGCTATTAACGGAATTGTTACGATATTTATTTAATTCCTGATGTTGATAAGGCCTTTGAGCGATTTTATGATATACTCTACGATATCATGGATAAATTTATTCCAAAAGTAAAGCCTAAATACTCGTCCTATCCTTCGTGGTTTAATGGAGATAAAAGATATCTCACTGAATTTAAAAAAATGCGTGCTTTAATTAAAAAGACATATGAAAATTCATAGTGAAAAAAAAATTATAAATGTTAAATAAACAGATTATTTTCACTTGTATTTCATATGCACTACTATTAATAACTCTACGAATATATATTACAATTTTCGAAAAGGATACTACGATTTATTATATGAGCTATTAACGGAATTGTGACGATATTTATTTAATTCCTGATGTTGATAAGGCCTTTGAGCGATTTTATGATATACTCTACGATATCATGGATGAATTTATTCCAAAAGTAAAGCCTAAATACTCGTCCTATCCTTCGTGGTTTAATGGAGATAAAAGATATCTTACTGAATTTAAAAAATTAAAAATTGCGTGATTTAATTAAAAAGATCTTAATATTGCACATACTATATATATATATATATATATATATATATATATATATATATATATATATATATATATATATATATATATATACAGGCTGTTTTTTTTCAAGGTGTACATAGGAGATTAACATGGGAAATCAGTTTTTTGCAGGCTGTTGCCCCCCGTTTTAACTTAGAACGATGGTTGTGATCTAAATAGAAAGATAAAAAAATTCAGCATCAAATGACACCAAACACATGTACATTATATCGTATTTAAATGGCATATATTAATTTTTGAATATTGGAAATTAATTGATATATTCATTATTCATAAAAAATATAGGTACCTATGAATGTTTTGTTTTAATTTGTTTTAAATAATAACTTTGACTTTGACATTTATACTGTTTTGTCATTATTACTTTGAAATTTGTGTAAAAATGTATAATCTTTATACTAATGAAGAGCGTGTTTTCATTATCAAAAGTTTTTATGGAGGTAATAGTTATCGTAGAGTACGAGATTTATTTTCTATAAAATTTATAAACCGTCATATTCCAAGTGTATCAACAATAAGCAAATTGGTGCAAAAGTTTGAAAGGACAGCAAATGTGTCTACAAAAAGTATTCCTGTACCTGCTAATGAGAATATAAATAGACCGGAACACGATTTATTAGAAGAAAGGATATTAGCAATGATAAATTTGGACCCATCTTCGAGCATTAGACGTATTGCAAATGAATTGGATTGCACATCCACCTTTGTTTACAAGGTTTTAAAAAAACATGGCTACTACTCTTATAAAATTCAGCGGCATCAAGAACTTTTTCCTTTTGATGAAGAAAACCGAATAGTATTTTGTGAAGAGATGCAGAACAGGGCCAATACCGATCGTACCTTTTTATCAAGGATTTGCTTCACAGACGAATGTACTTTTACCCTTAATAACGAACCAAATGTACAAAATACCCGTTATTGGGCTGTAGATAACCCAAGAAAAAGTGTATCGACTAGGACGCAATATCCACAAAAAATTAATTTGTGGGCCGGTATTTTTGGTCACCATATCATTGGCCCTTTTGAAATTGGTGGTAATTTAAATACCGAAAATTATTTGGATTTGCTGCAGAACGAAATTGGCCCTGCAGTAGATAATATTGCGCATCCAGAGCAGGAAGTTTGGTTCCAACATGATGGATGCCCTGCTCACAATGGAAGGAGAGTTAAAGAATTTTTAGATCTGGCATTTCCTGAACGTTGGATTGGACGAGGAGGTGCTATTAATTGGCCAGCTAGATCTCCTGATCTTACTCCTTGCGATTTTTATTTATGGGGCCACTTAAAAAGCCAAATTTACAAAATAAGACACCAAAACTTACAGTCATTGCGAGATGCAATTTTTAATGAATGTCTCCGCATAACGCCAAGAATATTATTTAATGTACGGAGTTCATTTTATAACAGACTGGGCTATTGTCTTGCACAAAATGGCACTGTCTTTGAATATTTATTGTAAATAAGTTTATTAGTTTATTCAGTATTATTTATGTACATTTATAAAAAAAAATTAGATAAAAAATTCTTGTGTAAGTTTTATTATGTAATAATTTAATGAATTAAATTTCTTTCAAACAATTTCTGCTCTGTTTTAAAATATTAAAAGGATAAAATCAAAAAAATCATCTACCGAATTGTGATAGATAAAAAGTCAAACGTCAAACATTTGTTTATTTTTTTGTTCACTTGCCATGGCTATCGCTATTATTAAGAAATTGAATATATTTAAAAATTAATTTCTACAATTAAAATAATGACTAATGTACATGTATCATTTGATGCAGAATTTTTTTATCTTTCTAATGATACCAAAACGATTATTGTCAGTTAAAACGGGGGGCAACAGCCTGCAAAAAACTGATTTCCCATGTTAATCTCCTATGTACACCTTGAAAAAAAACACCCTGTATATATATATATATATATATATATATATATATATATATATATATATATATATATATATATAGTATGTGCAATATTGAGATCTTTTTAATTAAAGCACGCAATTTTTTAAATTCAGTGAGATATCTTTTATCTCCATTAAACCACGAAGGATAGGACGAGTATTTAGGCTTTACTTTTGGAATAAATTTATCCATGATATATATATATATATATATATATATATATATATATATATATATATATATATATATATATATATATATACAGGGTGAGCCTGGGAAGACGCCGCCCCCCCTTTAACTTTTTTATTATAAGTAATAGAAAAAAATGGCTCATATAAAAGTTTTATTATTTTATATATACTATTCAGTCAGATTTACAAGATACGACTATCAACTTTTATTTTTCAAATGGCAACCTATAATTATTTTAATAAAATAGAAACCGCCATTTTTTTCTCTTTTCAACGATATATTATTTTTTATTAATGTATTTGAAAAATTTCGAGAAAAATGAGATAATTTAGAAATGTTAGAAATAATTTTTAAACAAATATTATAGGTGGCTATGTGAAAATAAACAAAACGTAACAATGTAAAACAATTAAATGAATGTCAAAAAAGTATCTTGTTTGTTACGTAATTTAACTTATTTTATAAACAAAGAAAGAATGAAAGAGCGTATTTGAAATGCTTTTCAGAATATTTCGCGAAATATGCTGGCAGATGTTCGAACACATCACGTTCAACGCTTGAATTTTTGTATTACAGAACATGGTTGTAAGTTTGAACATTTGTTTTAAGTTGTTTTTGTTACTAAATTAGTTGTTCTAGTTTGCTAAGTAGTATAGCACTGTTACGTTTTGTTTATTGTCACATAGCCATCTATAATACATTCGAAAAGATGGCGGCGAAAGGTGAACTAATTATGTTAGCAGAAACTAGTGAGCTTAATAAGCTAAAAAAGTGTGAATTAATTGACTTAATTGTGAAAGGTACCTTACCCAACAATCTTAGTGAAAACTCAGTGCTAAAAAAAATTATAAAAAAGGACGAAGACGAAGATACATTCGTAGATAGCTCTGACTGCACTGCATGTGAACTAAAAACTTTAAAGTGTACACACTTAAAAGACAAATGTGAAACATATAATACACTAATTTTGCATCTGGAATCCAGGATCAAGGATCAAGAATTAATTATCTATTGCAAAGTAATAAAAAATATAAAACTCCGCCAACACCATATGCATCGGGAAGCCCACGCCCGACATTGCCGTTGTCAAACTTGGAAAAACAAGAAACTAAACAGACTGAGACATCTTTTAATAACAAAGAACAACAGAAAACAGTTAAAGTACAATCGGTAACAGAATCGACATTGCCACCTGTTAACGATAAAATGGCCGACAAAGTAAACAATGACAAATCAACTCCAAATTTCAGAGACATTCTTGTCAAACAACAAAGAAATAAACATAATACAGCAATTGTTGGTCAAGTAAAAGACGTATCATCTATTGAAGTTGCTCCAAAGAAGGCATTTTTATTTGTATCCAGGTTAAAACCAAATACGAAGTCCGAAGATCTTGAAACATATTTGAAATCAAATTTTCCGGAAGTTAAGTGCGAGAAACTGGAACCCAAATTCCCGGAATACTACTCGTTCAAAGTTATGACTAACTTGGAGAACTTTAACAAAGCAATGGACGCAAACTTATGGCCCTGTGGTGCGTACATAACCCGTTTTTTTCACAAAGCCTTATCGAAGAAACAACCATCATGAATAATGATACTAGCAGTGTCAATATTTCCTCAAATCACACAAAAACAAAAACAAAAAGTAACAGTGACTGTGATATTTTATGCCTTAACTGTCAATAAAATTAACTTAATTTTCACTGAATATCTGTGTAATAATAATTTTAAACTCAAATTTATATGCATATCTGAGACATGGTGTAAACCTGAATCAGTTCAAATGATTCATTTCTCCAAAAATTATAAACTAGATACTTACTTCTGTCGTTCAATTTTTAAAGCAGGTGGTGTTGGAATATGGTCCTGCAAGAACATTGAAACTGAAAATTTAAAACTAGATCACCTTTGCGTTGAAAATTTTTTTTAGATATGCGGAATTAAATGGAAAGCAGATTCCAACACTACTTTCATAATTTTAAACTGTTATAGAACCCCCAGTAATGTAACAAATGATTTCAATTTATTCTGTAACAAACTCTTCACTGTTTTAGAATTAGTATGTAAGCCTAATTATAAAATAATTTTAGGAGGTGATATGAACATTGATCCAAAAAGAGATCATAATTATTATAAGATACTTCGTAATACATTGGAAGGTTTTAATCTTAAAAACAATGTAGACCGCTGTACAAGAGGTAAATCAACGCTAGATCTTGTTTTTACAAACTATTCTGTTAAAAGTCATGTTTTTGAGAATATTATCTCAGATCATAAAACTGTAATCACGAGTACAAACCATAACGTGAAAAATAATACCTTTTCTAAATCTTGCAGAGATTTTCACGAAACACAAATAAATCATTTCAGTAATGATCTTTATAACGAAAACTGGGATGCAGTATATAAAACAAATAATCTCAATGATGCATTTAACAGTTTTCATGAAATCTTTTTATTCTATTTTAATAAACATTTTCCCATTAAACCGTTAAAGAAAAATAATGGCAAACAATGGGTTAATAATGAAATTAAAGTTTCAAGTACCAACTTAAAACATTTATTTAAATTAAAAAATGAATTTCCAGTTCTCAAAAACAACTATAAGTGTGCCAAGAAAAAGCATATCACATTAATAGCGAACACAAAGAAGACTTACTATCAGACCAAATTCCAGACCTCAGAACATGCAGCCAAAAGCGCTTGGAACATTATAAAGTCAATATCTAGCTCCTCCAGTAGCAATCAAAATTTAGTAATGGAAAGAGATGGGCATTCAACGTACTTACCAGAAACGATTGCTAATAATTTTAACGATTTCTTTCGAGACGCACCTATACTAATCTCAAATCAGATCAAAAGCAAGCCTCATACTTCAGGTAATTACTGCAATAATCAGATGACAAGTAAGCAATCTAAAAGTTTATTTTTACATCTTTTTAATGAAAATGAACTAAAAACATTAATTAGTACTAAAATAAAAAACAAAAGATCCTCTGGTTTTGACGATGTGCCGGATTTTCTTGTAAAATGTGTTGTTGACATGTCACTAAACCCTTAACATTCATAATAAATATAAGTTTCGAATCAGGTTGTTTCCCAAATAAAATTAAAGTTAGTAAAATTAACCCTATTTACAAAAAAGGCAATAAGCAAGATTACAACAACTACAGACCAGTAGCATTAATTTCAGTGTTCTCTAAAGTTTTTGAGTGCGCCTTTGTGGCTCGGTTAATTCCTTTTTTAAACAAACATAATATTGTGGACAGTAATCAATTCGGTTTTAGACCACAGCATGCTTACGAGAAAGTCACGTCATACATTGAGAATGGTGAATGCCCAGTCGGATTTTTTTGTGACCTCACAAAGGCCTTCGACTGCGTAAATCACGCAACTCTACTAAATAAACTTGAGAACTATGGTATTCGAGGCGTTTCCCTAAGCTGGATAAAAAATTTCTTGGAAAACCGAAAACAGTATGTAACAATTATGTATACTGAAAATGGAATATGTAGAAATTACAACTCGAGTTTCCTAGAGACTATTATCGGGGTACCGCAGGGAAGTGTCATAGCTCCTGTGCTTTTTGTGCATTATATTAATGATATAAGGAATGCACTTAGCAATGATTGTTCTGTTACCCTGTTTGCGGATGATACCTCTATCATAATTTCTGACAATGATTCTGAGACACTTCAAAACAAATGTATAAACAATTTAAGTAGTTTATCTTCGTGGTTTAAAGATAATGAGCTTTTCTTCAACAAAACTAAAATTATATTAGGTTTCATAATTTTCAAAACAACAGGAATTTAGATATTAATGTTTGTATTGACAATGATAGATTATGTAGAACCAATAAATGTAAATTTTTAGGTCTTTCTATTGAAGAACATCTTAAATGGAACTCTCACTGTGAGGGTCTTACCAAAGCTTTCGCGTCGATCTACTACCAAATTTGGTACTTGAGAAGTACTCTCACAACCTCACAACTTGTGATGCTATATCATGCGCAGATAGGTTCTCGGATTAGGTATGGAATTTGTTTCTGGGGTCTGTCTCCTCCTTAATTTACTTCCATTGATCTGCATCTATATTTATGAAATCTGTATCTTTGTATTTCGTAACAGAGGCAACATTCCAAAAAACTCTTCTATACACAATTACAACACGCGTAACAAAACTGACTACAGAGTCCCATTAACCAAAAGTACTCTCGTTACTAAAGCACCTCAAGTACAGGGTTTACATGTGTTCAACAAATTACCTCCTGAAATTAAACAATGTGATAACTTGAAAACATTCAAAAGTAAATTGAAATTGTTTTTACAGAAACATAGTTTTTATTCATTACATGAATATTATATTTATTAACTGCATTATTTATTATATTTTATCATCTTTCTTTTGACATGTTCTATACTGTGCTTGTACAGTCTTTTGGACAATAAAAATTATTATTATTATTATTAATATTTGTTTAAAAATTATTTCTATTATTTCTAAATTATCTCATTTTTCTCAAAAATTTTCAAATACATTAATAAAAAATAATTCATCGTTGAAAAGAGAAAAAAATGGCGGTTTCTATTTTATTAAAATAATTATAGGTTGCCATTTGAAAAATAAAAGTTGATAGTCGTATCTTGTAAACCTGGCTTTATAAAAAATATCTACATCTGCCATCAAATAGTATATGTAAAATAATAAAACTTTTATATGAGCCATTTTTTTCTATTACTTATAATGAAAAAATAAAGGGGGGGCCCCCCGCCCCGTCTACCCAGACTCACCTGTATATATATACAGGGTGTTTCCTTTAAAACAACCAGCGCTTTTTTGGGCGAACTAATGACTGTAGAAAAAATGTTATATGCAAGAAATGATCAAGAATAAGGGGCTAATTTATTAATAATAACAAAACCAAAATTTGACTAGTGGTTCTCAAACGGCAGAACAAAATTATATTTTTTTAAATGGTATCCTATATAATTTTTTAGCCCATTAGGTACAGAATTTTTTTCTGATTTCAACGATATAAATATGTTATAGGGTTGTATAACAATTATTTCCAATGGGAACTTATAATTTTGACCTCACCACCGGCGGATCGACGGCTGACCTCTCTCCACACAATTTAGAAAAGGACAACAAATTTTTAGAAAGAGCGAGGTGGTATAACATGGCCGAGTCGATTAAATGCTCTCCCCTTCAGCACTTCGCCTCGTTGATCCCATCATTTCTCTGCTATTTAGTCAACAAAGTTTGGTTATGTTATTTTGTGTAGGGCCTGTTATTAATTATCTCTTCTACTAAAGTATAGTGATCCTTGTATTCACTGAAAACAAGTTCACAAATAATGAATTTAATACAAGATGATATACCGAGGGCACGATTTGTGTTTAAAAACATTGAAAACCATTCCGTCCTACAGTTTAAAAGATGGTTAGTATGCCGGGGTTTGAATAAAAGTGGAAATAAACATGAATTAATGGAAAGGTATACGCTGAATAGGTCATATACTTAAATAATTATATAAAAATGTGTTCAGTCTGACATGTTTACGTTTCCTTTCAAAGAACAGTTTGTTGTTGTGATCACGCAGTGGATCACATGATAAATGTCATACTGCAGAGCAAAATTTTGCTCACTACATAGCTAGTTATTAAATACTTTTTTCTCACTAGATGGCGTCCGAAAAATTTGAATTGTATATGTTTCCATTTTTCTAAAATATTTTGTAATATTAGGGTATAACATATATTAAATATACCGGGTGGCTAAGGCCGACCGACACATAGGCGGTTAACATGTGAAATTAAGTTGAAAATTTGTGTACTTATTGGGGGATTCTATGGATTACATTCCAAATTAGTAAATATAAATGTAGAAAAAATAAGGAAATTTGTAGAATTTCCTGGATTGTTATTCATATCCCGAAAAAAATGGTTACCAAGAAATAGCTTAAATAGCATAGTGGCAGCGTGTGCGCCTTGTAATAAAAAACTCTGGGAGACTTGGTTCGGAACCAGCCAGCAGAAAATTTAATTTTTACTTCTCAAATTTTTTTAAAGTTTTTCTTGAAATTTAATAAAGTGGGTACGTTATTTTTTATTATAAATATTTATTGTAATTATATAACTGTATGTTGTGATCAATGTGACTTAGATTTTACAAAATGCGTATAATTTATGCTTTAAATAATGTTAATATTTTATTAATAGTCAATAAAAGATTAAAAACATATTAATAAAAAAAATATATTTTGAAAAGTAAAAATTAAATTTTGTTGCTGGCTTGTTCCGAAACCAGTCTCCGAGTTTTGTTTGTTACCAAGCGTAAACGCTACCACTATGCTATTTGTACTATTACTTAGTAACCATTTTGTCCGGTATACGAACAATAATCCTGGAAATTCTACAAATTTTCTTAATTTTTTCTAATATTACACATTTAAATTTCCTAATTTGGCATGTAATCCGTAGAATTAATATTCTCCAATAAGTATATAGAATTTCAGCTTAATATCTTACACTGGGGAGATACTATTCTCAATTAACTGATTTCACATGTTAATCTCCTATTTGTCGGTTGGCCTAAGATACCCGGTATAAAAATTCGAATGTTTTTACTTTTAGAAATATCTAGAAGTTCTAAATTTTCAAACAAAATAAATTGGAAAATGCACAACTAACCTTTTGTGTAAATTAAGTTTTATACTACAGTGCCATCTGTAATACAAATTGTAAAACAAACTAGTGAATTTTAACCTATTTTGTGTATAATTTTATATTATTTGCGTGGGCTTCGTCATACAGTTTTAGTGAAAGTTTATGACTGTACTGTTTGTAATGACATTGTTCCTTATATAACTTGGTTTTTAATTCTTCTCTTTTGCTGATATTGTGTCATATATTTCCAAAAATTATAAAAGCTTCATCATTCTTAAAGTATTTCACTGATATTCTACATTTCCAAACATCATACGGATGATAGCATCATTGACGTGAACTTCTTTGTTTAACTTCTCTTAAAGAAAACATGTCAGAATGTTTGGATAGATCACTTATAGTACTGCATCAACTTTTAGAGAAATTCGTATATGTTGTAAGTATATTTTCTTACAAATTCTTATAAATTTAAGAAGTTCATTATGGTGTTCCAGGTACTAGTTTTTATTAATATTTAATAATAGATGGAGTCTAAGGTTAAATATAACTAAAACTATTAAAATTACCCCTTAACCCATTTACGGCCAAGGTATTAAAACACGCCTAGAATAAGAAATTATTTTTCTTTATTACAAATAAAGCCTTTAAAATAAATATAGTAAAAAAAAAACTGCTAAATATGACAATATGATACATGAAATGTATATACATTATTTGTTGAAATGTTTCAAAACAATTAGCATGCACATGTATATTACACTTTTTGCACATTTATATTTTTGCACTGTGACAAACTCTACAACTTCTACTTTTTGTAGCTTACTGAATGATAACATGGCCAACTTTGTCAGTTCGTATTTCATTTGGTGTACTACTCGGTACACAAGTTGTTGGTTCTTTGTTTTCATAACTTTCAATTTTTAAAAGCCGGTAAGCAATATATGACTTGAATTCAAGCCGTGACATCGTTTTATCATGGACAATATTGAAAATTTTCCAAGTATTTACAATAGCACTATCTAGAGCATTTGAGAATAAGGGTCACCACCACTTCTTGCCCAAGATATGCGCAGTAATTTGCTATGGCACCGTCGTGTAAATCCACCCCGCCCATGAATTTATTGTATTCGGAAATCACAGCAGGCTGATTTATATTTACATTTTTTTTATCTTTTGGTTATCATTGTAACAACAGAATTATCATTCCATGGAACAAGTGATATGCCGGTAGTTTCATCATAGGCGCTGCTGTATGAGCCGCGTTGTTTCTTGGAAATTACTTTATTTGCTTCAAGAGGACAACCTAGTGTTCTGTTGTCGCGTATTGTACCAGTGGCGAAATATCCTATGTCAGTTAGTACAGAAAATAATATATAAGAAGAAACAAAATTATCAAATATATCCTATGTACGACGTTTTCTTCAATAACTGACAACAAATTGAGGACTACTTGGCCTCCTAAACCTAAGGAACGTTTTTATTTTGTTGAAGCACCAGCATATGGAATAAATTGGTACAGGTAGCCACCGGACGAACAAAGACACCATAACTTGAAGCCTAACCTAACAGTCTTCCAAACTAAAGGTACCATTTGTTCACATATAGACAAATTGGACGACAATGTACCTAACTGCATAAATTTTTTATTCAGATCAAAAAAAAAATGGCCGAAGTTTGGTAAATTTGTTATTTTTGACTAGTTTGTTATTGTCGAACAAATGAATGGTTCTCTTTATATTTCTAAATCTGTTTCTGCTCATGCAGTCTCTGACAATTTTCAATCCTTTGTCTTCCTTTGTAGACCAGTACAAGTCAGCTTTCGGTAGACGGTAGAGTATGATAACCGGATAAAATTATGATCCCTAGAAACTTTAGCAAATCGTCTTTATCAAATGTAAAATTATGTCTGTTATTATCACGAGCATATTTTTGTGTATATTGAATTATATTTGTAAGCATTTTATCGTCAAAGTACATAAAAAAATCTAGCGGTGTTTTACCGTCTAACTCGTTCTTTAGTCTTGCAATATTTTCTTTCTCTTTGTCACCAAAATTGCTGTTTTGATTATGTACATATTCTCCTGCTTTCCAGATAGGTTTTCGATCAGAATTTTCATTTGCTGACAACAACTTTCTACGCTTATGAGGCGCGGGCAGATACGTGATTTTGACAAGTGCTTGTAGGGCCCCACAAGGTTGCCAAGTATACAGCATATGTAACTTGCCTGTGGTGCCAAATCAATTTAAACGTAAAATTAAATAAAATTGTAAAACTAGTTATTATTAATGAACATCATGTTGTTTTATTTTCTAACACATAAACTTAATTTTTAAAATATTTTATATAAAAATAGAGCGATTAGTGCTGCCATCTACGATACAAAGATTTCTTGGCGCGTTAAATTTGAGGAAGCCATCAGTTCATGTTGAATGCTCTATTTTTATAAAAATTTATTTAAAAATTAAGTTTAATGTGTCAGAAAATAAAACCACATGATATTCATTAATAATAACTAGTTTTACAATTTTATTTATTAATTTCACGCTTAAATTGATTTGGCAACACAGATAAAGTATACAAGCTGCATACTTGGCACCCTTGTGGGGCCCTACAAGCACTTGTCAAAGTCACAAGTCTGCCCGCGCCTCATTTTCTAGGAGTTCATCGCCTGAGCGAGGACACACGAGAATACAAGCCTAAATGTTCAATTCGTGACGTCACCGCTAACCTTATAGCTACTAGATAAATTACAGCTGACTCGTCCGCCATTATGGAGCCACTTCAATCAATCAATATCAGTGTTAGAGTCTTACTAATTATAGATATTTTCTAAAATGACGGGTTGTTCTGCTCCAAATTATGAAAATCATTTGAGAAATGATTATAATTTTTACAGGTACTTATGCAATACATATATTTTTCTCTAACCTCAAAAATCTGAACGAACCGTATTTTTTCTTGTTCTATTATTTTAAATAAATATAATATGGCAAATATGGAAGTTATATTTAATTATGAGAAATAGTTACTACATAAATTTATAAGAAAAACTTTTATTTCATAATTTACTGTGTTCATTTTGGCACCAATATGGCGGACGAGTCAGCTATGTATTATCTAGTAGCTGTAGCTAGCCTCTTGCTGTCACGCCACGCCTCGAACGACAGCAGTGTAAGCATAGGAAATATACGGAATTTTAAACAAATAGGATTGTAAAATGTGATTCATAAATACATACAACTCGTAAATAACTATTCAAATATTATATAATATCTATTTTATATACATAACTAAACAAATTAAATAAAAAACCAAATAAAAATGGCCTAAATAAACGAATAGACTCATGTTTTACTTTTAAATAATACAAGAAATAATAAAAATAGTAACATTAATAAATCTTTAAATCTGTAGCTAACAAATGAAAATAATATAACATAACATAATATTAATATGATAAGAATGTAACTAAAAATGAATGATATATATAAGGTACGCAAATTATATATTTAAAATAACCATTACTTTGGAATAAAATAGATTTAGGTGCTCGCTAACTTATTTATTTTTTTAAACTACTTTTTATTACAAATTTATTCTTTACAGTTTTTTGTATAATTATTTGGTAAAATGTTGCTGAATATTCCTAAAAAAATTCATAACTATACATTCACCATATATTAGGAAAAGTTGTTTAGCTTCTAATTCCTCTAATGTCAGGCATATAAATTTAGCCATGTTACCGTAATTGCTGCTGCACATTGGCACAAAGCATTTTAGAACCATTTTTGCAATATCCTTCAATAAAAAACAATAGAAATTTAACATTCCATGCTGCGCTGTGCCGTGCGTTCACTCGCGCTGACTGCTGTAGCCGTACTGTTTTTAGAGGGCTAGAGTAGCGTGCTGGCCTCATAGTTTGACGTGACGCATTAAGCAGGGATAAGCATACAGGCCTGTATTCTCGCGTGGCCTTGGTCTGAATCATCATAAAATAAATCATCATCGGCCATGTGAATTTCAAACGTCCCTGAAATATCTACGTTTTCTTTTGATTTTTCACAATCTTCTTCAAAAATCTCTTCATTAGTTAGTTCGTCTACTTCTGGTGGTATTTAAACTGCATCTATATTGTCTGTATAAGCGAAAAAAATAAGACTTTTTAGAATTATAATAGTATATTAAAGAACGTGTTTTATAAGACATGTTTTTTTCGCACGCGTCAAAATTTAGAAAACGAGCGTTAGCGAGTTTTCTAATTGACAAGTGCGAAAGAAAGTCTTATAAAATGAGTTCTTTATACTATTTTTTATATTTTGCGCCTACTACAATTAACATTTACTTACTCAATTTGTGATTATATTTGTAACCATTTGTACATTTTCATGTAAATAATCTTCCCTAAATAAAAAAATAATAATAATTTCGACATTATATTATTAAAATGAATTGTCAATTAACTAAAAATAAATTAGGTAAAAATGGGTTACAGAAACGTCATCTGGTACCAACCGTCTAAAACAAAAAATTGCGTATCGTAATGACCTTCATTTCGATACGCAATTGCGTATCTTAATGACTTCATTATGAACGCAAGATATAAAAAGATAATTTTATTTTACCTAGCGTATTTTCTAATTCGCTTACTATATCCTCTAGAGTAAGTTGTAATTAGCTGTGAGTTTGATATTTAGTCAGTTTTATACTTTTAAATAATGTCACTTTACAATACAAACGCAACGTAGCACAGTCAATATCAACTGCTGCAATAACTAATCTCGGAACAATAATACTTGTCCAAACATGTCTCGATATTCTGAATTTCATCGTTTAGGCCATTGACACGTATACGCATCACTTATGTTTAGCTGCTATTTTTTTAAAAGTTATCTAATATTATGTAATTGAATATTATTTGTTTGCTTTTATAATATTTTCTGATTAAAATTTTCAAGAAAAAAAAATAATTCCACTTTCCACAAAAATAATATTCCAAAAGTAAATATAACCTATCAATTATCTTAATTTTTGCAAATTTTACAATTTTTTTCTTTATACATGCTCAATGGTTTACGTAATATTTATTTTTTATTTGGTGTTAATATCCCTATAGTACATCGTTTATTGATTGAATTCAAATTTGCTTAAAGCGAATGTATTAAAAAAAAATCCAAGCAAGATGATGCGTTTACGCATCAGTGGCTGTAAATGGGTTAACCTTAATATTAATTAACACTAAATACTAGTGGTGGGAACCGGTTCCGGTTCCAAAATTACCCGGGTACCCGGTTATTTGAATGTGTAATTACCCGGTTCCGAGTCCGAAACTACCCGGTTCTCGGTTCTGGAACCGAAACTACCCGGTTCCGGAATCGAAACTACCCGGTTCTCAGTCCTAGAACCGAAACTACCCGGTTCTGGAATCGAATCTCATCGGTTCTCGGTTCTGGAATCGAATCTCATCGGTTCTGGAATCGAATCTCATCGGTTCTGGAATCGAATCTCAACGGTTCTCGGTTCTGGAACCGAAACGTATCGGTTCCCAGTTTTGGGACCAAAAAAGAGCGAATCTCGATTATGTTGCTAACATATACTTTATTACAATCCGTGAATTAGATTTACGTATTATGAATCAATATGTTATGATGAATAAGTTAATAATTTTGAAAGTTAATTTTTTAAAATTATTAAATAGGAACAGGTAAACAATTTAGGAAAGTTGGTATCAGATATTCTTATAAACTGATATAATGCAATTCTCTGAAGAACACGTGCAAAAATCAGGTACTTTTTCCCCGACCGAACGACCGGTGTCTTTGTTTAAATTTCTATAGGATTTGTGCTTTGTAGCCCCTTTCGGTTTCTTTTAATCTTAAAGTTAATTCAATTGGGCATTTTAAAATATAACCAATTTTTTTTTACAAATTATGAGGCACGCTATTTTCACTTCGAAATTTATTAAATGGTGTTATGAAATCCAGAAAATAAGAAATTTTCATTTATATTACGTAACTGAGAGATCAAAATGTAAAGATTAGAACAGAATGTATAAGTAGGTATAAGTGGAATTCTTGGAAATATCTATTGCTTTATCCCTTAAATTTTATGGCCCCTATTGTCATTACGTACCGTTATTTGAAAATATATCTCAAGGTCAAGTTATTGAAATAAACCATATTGAATGAATTTTATAAATATAATACGAAACTGAAATCTGCAATTATTTACTATATTATATGGTTACATTTTTAGCATCCTCTTGCCTTTGGTGTAGTAATATTTACACATCATTGCAGATATTTTCAATTAAATTACATATATATTTTTTTAATATCGTTCAATAATATTTCTCAGAAAATATGTTTATTTCTCAAGAATCGAGGCTAATTTAAAATTATATTGATTATTCCATAACTCGGATCCAAAGTTCGATTTCACTACCCGGAACTGGAACCGAAGATCGATTCCACTACTCGGAACCGAAGATCGGTTCCACTACCCAGAACCGGAACCGAAGATCGGTTCCACTACTCGGAACTGGAACCGAAGATCGGTTCTATTACCCGGAACCGGAACCGAAAATCGGTTCCACTACTCGGAACCGAAGATCGGTTCCAGGAACCGGGTACCCGGATAGTTTTGGAACCGGGTACCCGGTTCTAAATTTTTTCGGTTCTTGACAGCACTACTAAATACGTATTTCGAGAACTAAATTCTCATTATCAGTAGTACAACAAAGGAATGTTGAACAGAGTAGTCAAGATTACTTAACATGTCAACCATGCTAGAAGTCCTAACAACTATGAAAAACAAGGGAGAGAACTGGGATTATATAGGGATGGACGGGAGTCACAGGTGAATGATTACATATAAACTAAGATAAATTTCGTCCAGTAATAATGAATCTCTAAATTTTAAATCGTCCAATAAAATTTAACTTTGTATTCAATCTAAAAGTTTTGAGTTTGGTATGGGACCGAGATCTACATTCATCAAATTATTTTTATATTTATTTATTATTAAACTCTTGTATGAATCTAAATATCTATCATGTTTTAAAAATTTAATATTAGAATTGTTAACTTTGTGAATATTAATGAACATATGTTGAACTACGCTAGATTTTTCTGTATTACCGTTTTTTAGATGTTAAAAATGTTCTTTAAACCAAGTGTCAATTTGTCTTTTAGTTTGACCGATGTAAATTTTATTACAATCATTACAACGAATTTTATAAATATCGGATTTTTTATTAACATCTCTTATATCTTTAGGGTTACCTAATAAAGATTTAATGGTATTATTTAATTTGTAAGTTACGGTTAAATTTTGATTTTAAAAAATTCTGTTTAAACTACCGTACGATACAGCTTCTAAAAGTTAATTAGTTTTTATTAAAAGTAATTTTGAGATTAAGGGGTAATTTTAATAGTTTTAGTTACTAGTTTTTATGTTTAAATTATTGAAATAAAAATTGATAATATTTTTTTCTTTTTCTTTTTACAAGAGTAAATACCAAAATGAATACAATTGTGCACACTACGATGGAATTATAAATGATATGAATAATGTTGGGAATAATGAATGCTTATCTGATGGAACTTGAATATCAAGCTGTTCTGAAAATACTCACCACTTTCAGTAACCAACTACTCACCGAAATCACCGATTACGATTAGTCTGATTTATTTACGGAACATACTATTAATTTTATAGTTTTCTTTGTTCTAAACATAATGTTATTTGATCATTTGTCTTCCTTGTACTTTTTTCTCAACAAACGCTTTTCCGAATTCATATTTGTTTTAAATTGTTTGTGGGTTTAATTACAGGTAGTAAATCAATGTATGCATTTTTTGTAAAATAGTTGTATGAGATCGTGAAACTCTTCTGATATATAATGCAAAACTTTAACTTAAAGGCGGTTTTATTTTAACGTTATGAGTTCTGAAAAAAATATTTACTATTTCATCAAAATTATGTTTCAGACAATTATCAAGTTGAAAGAATTTTTGTGTGCATTTGTGAAATTAATCTTCACACTTAATCAATTAATTGATCAAGAAGCAATCGTGGAGAACAGCACAGATATCATGGAACATTCGACAGCCATAACAAATTATGAAAATTTAGAAGATATTAAAGAAGAACCCCTAAACGAAACTTCCCTGGGTCGTGAAATGTATGTAAATGTTTTGCGACGTGTAAAGAAGGAAGAATGTATATCTGATTATTATAACCAGATTGAGAAAGCAAGTGACAACCAGATTACTATAAGAAATGATATTCGGAAATCTAAAAATACTAATTCAAGGTGTTTCTGTTGTGTCGTATGTAATAAGAGTTTTACGCAGAATGCAAGCTTGATAAGACATATGAAGATACACAAAGGAATTAAAGAATTTGAATGTGCTACATGTAGTAAATCATTTTTGGAGAAATATAATTTAATAGCTCGTGTGAAAATTCATACCGGAATAAAGGACTACAAATGTACAATATGTAATAAACAGTTCACACAAAAAAGTCATCTATCCACACATATGAAAAGTCACAATGGAATAAAAAACTATCAGTGTGTAACATGTTATAAATCATTTATACACAATTCTCATTTAAAAGAACATATGAAAATTCATAGTGGAATAAAAGACTATAAGTGTGAAATATGCAATAAATCATTTTCAACAAAATCTTATTTAAAAGTCCATATGAACATTCATAACGGAGTAAAATACTATAAGTGTGAAATATGCAATAAGCGATTTACAGTTAATTGGAATTTAACCCGTCATATGTTAATTCATGACGACATGAAAATCTATAAATGTGAAATATGTAATAAACCATTTAGACATAGTTCTTCTCGAGCTAGACATATGAAAATTCATAGTGAAATAAAAAAAAAATTATAAATGTTAAATAAACATAGATTATTTTCACTTGTATTTCATATGCACTACTATTAATAACTCTACGAATACATATTACAATTTTCGAGAAGGAAACTACGATTTATTATATCAGCTATTAACGGAATTGTTACGATATTTATTTAATTCCTGATGTTGATAAGGCCTTTGAGCGATTTTATGATATACTCTACGATATCATGGATAAATTTATTCCAAAAGTAAAGCCTAAATACTCGTCCTATCCTTCGTGGTTTAATGGAGATAAAAGATATCTCACTGAATTTAAAAAAATGCGTGCTTTAATTAAAAAGATCTCAATATTGCACATACTATATATATACAGGTGAGTCTGGGAAGACGCCCCCTTTAACTTTTTTATTATAAGTAATAGAAAAAATGGCTCATATAACAGTTTTATTATTTTATATATACTATTTGATGGCGGATGTAGATAGTCAGATTTACAAGATACGACTATCCACTTTTATTTTTCAAATGGCAACCTATAATTATTTTAATAAAATAGAAACCGCCATTTTTTTCTCTTTTCAACGATATGTTATTTTTTATTAATGTATGTGAAAAATTTCGAGAAAAATGAGATAATTTAGAAATGTTAGAAATAATTTTTAAACAAATATTATAGGTGGCTATGTGTTTCCTTTAAAACAACCAGCGCTTTTTTGGGCGAACTAATGACCGTAGAAAAAATGTTATATGCAAGAAATGATCAAGAATAAGGGGCTAATTTATTAATTATAACAAAACGAAAATTTGACCAGTGGTTCTCAAACGGCAGAACAAAATTATATTTTTTTAAATGGTATCCTATATAGTTTTTTAGCCCATTAGGTAGAGAATTTTTTTCTGATTTCAACGATATAAATATGTTATAGGGTTGTATAACAATTATTTCGAAAAAATGGTATTAAAAATAATGTTATAATATTACAATAGGTTATACAATACACAGGTCTGTTGCCTAGTTACGATAGTAGTAAACCCATTTTTTATTACATTATTTCTAGTTTTTAACACCATTTTTCTCGAACCTTATACCATATTTATATCGTTGAAATCAGAAAGAAATTCTCTGTCTAATGGGCTAAAAAATTATATAGGATACCATTTAAAAAAATTTAATTTTGTTCTACCGTTTGAGAACCACTGGTTAAATATTCGGTTTGTTTTACTATTGATACATTATGCCCTTATTCTTGATCATTTTTGGTATTAAACATTTTTCTCTAAAGTTGTTAGTTCACCCAGAAAAGCGCTGGTTGTTTTAAAGGAAAGACCTGTATATATATAAGAGATATGGAAAACCAAATTCTATCTGATGCAAATAAATTTTGGTTTATTATTCATAATAAAAACATTCCTCTCAAATTCCAGGATGTAAGCATATGGGCGATGAAAATTATAACAGTACTGCGGAAATTGTTGAAGGTTTTGCTGATTATACTATACTAATGATTCGCTTTGGTGATTTCTGCTATTTCTGAAGATGATATAACGTTTTGTATAAAATCTCTCAAACCATCTCGTAATCCAGGAGATCTATTCTAATTCAAGTCGTCGTTCGCCAGACGCTATAGTTAGCGCTTTTCGATCGTGCTGTCACCTAGTGAAATATGAGAGAAGTACATTCGTAACGTCATAGTTGGCGACAATTCCGCAATGATACTTAGCGCTTGGTCCGTAGCAGATGAGAAGTGTCATGGCGTATTCACTAAACCAACATCGCATGTTTTGAGGCAGCATTCGACATTGTAATTGAGTATTTTGCGAATTAATATTATTACTACCTTTACTTGTGTTTTATATATTTAATTAATATAGTTTAGTTATATTCAGTTTAGTTTTTTTTTCGTTTCTTTTTATTAGTTGTTATACAGGCTGTCTCACAACTCGCGCCCCAGAGCGAATGAGGAAACACGAGACTGCACTAGGATGTGTAATTTCGAAGAAAAAAAATCTAGCTTAAAAGATATCCGAGAAAAGACGTCTTAAAATTGACCAATCAGAGACCTACACCTTTAACTTGTGTTTGCCGTAATTTTACGTTACTAGGGTTTTATACAAATCAAATATTCTTTAAAATGTGTGTGGGCGACTGTAGTTTTCGAAAAATGTCAGTGTCAAATTAAATTTGACAAGGTGAATAAAAAAGGCAAATTCTTACCATGTATTCAGCCGCTGATTACTTAGAAATGATTATAATTTTCGGAGAATGTGGACGTAACGTCAGAGAGGCAGCGCGAGTCTATACGGAACGTTTTCCGCATAGAAATCTAAGTTTGTTGACAGTGAAAAGTCAACTCTAAAGTGTCAAAATTACAGTAAGTCAAACAAATTTTGTAACTCACGAGTAGTATTTTTAAAACCTAGCAACCAGTTTTATTTTGTAATAATATCATCACACCTCAAGATATCCTTCCGGCATTGGTGGATTAAAAAGTCTTGTAACTCCGTTATGCAAGCAGCCGCAAATTATTTTCTTCTATTTGTTGGCAACCTATTGTCGTCGACAAGTGTCAGTTTCATCTGGGGCGCGAGTTGTGAGACACCCTATATATTTACAATGTTTTCGCAAAGTTCTTTCTTATTTATTTGAACAGATAAGTCATAAATACTCTTAATCAAATTAATATATTCAACATTTAGTTCTAATTAATGTCAATATATATATATATATATATATATATATATATATATATATATATATATATATATATATATATATATATATTAAAAATCTCTACAAGTTCCATTTGGACTAGACGTCATTCATGGGCGCTTGTCAAAAGCCGCCATGACATGCGCTACGAATTAGAATAGGTCTCCTGGTCCTGATTATCTCCCATCTTATATTCTCATAGCCTGTTCTTTATTTTTCAAACCCTTATACTATCTTAAATAATATTTTATAGTACCCATACTCAAATCAGGTGATGTAACTAACATTTCTAATTACCGTCCAATAGCTATTTTCTCATCATTTCAAAGGTTTTTGTATCCATCATCATTTATAAATCTGTTCATAATCAATTATCAGTTCATCAACATGGACTTATTAAAGGAAAGTTAACAACTACCAACCTTATGAACTTTACAGAATTTACACTAAACTCATTATATGACAACACTGTGTACATAGGAGATTAACATGGCAAATGAGATTTTTGCAAACCGTTGCCCCTCGTTTTAATTTATGGCAATGGTTGTTATGTTAATACAAAGATAAAAAATTTCCCCATCCGAAAATATCAAATACATAGAAATTATTCAATATTTTAGACCCAGATATTCATTTTTCAATTTATTCATTTTCCTGTTAATACCAATAGCCATGTCAAATTTGAATAAAAAGATAAACAAATGCTTGACATTTTATCTGTAAACATATTTTTAAAATATCAATTAACCTATTCTGACAGATACAGTGTCAAGCATTTGTTTATCTTTTTGTTCAAATTTGGCATGGCTATTGCTATTAATGGGAAAAAGAATAAATGTTAAAATTAATTTACGGGCTTAAAATACTGGATAATTCCACGTATTTGGTATTTTCTGATGTAGAATTTTTTTTATCTTTGAATTAACATCACAATCATTGTCATAAGTTAAAACGGGGGGCAACGATTTGCAAAAAACTGATTTCCCATGTTAATCTCCTATATATACCTTGAATAAAAACATCCTGTATAATTTTTCATTATACCTTATTTTTGTCATCTTATGTCATAGTAAAATATATAATACAATATATAATTGTACTTAGTCATTTAATACATTTTTTTTTCATGAATGAAAATAACTAATATAAATAAATATATAATTTTATTGGTATTTTTAATTTCTTAATGTTGCACTTATTAACCATGACAATTAAATATTTCATTTTTAATATAGGTAATTTGTATCTGTTTGTGAAAAAACCAAGTGAAAGTATATTTTCAAATACTGCCCTGATAAGTTTAACGGTAAGACCTGTCATAAATTTCTTGAATCTTCTTATCGTTATACCTGCTGAGAAAAGCTAATGTACTCAATCGCCCAATATTTTCGAACACTTTATACTCAGTTCTTCACTAATATATCTGCTTTGAAGAAGCTATATTTCTCTTTTGTGAGAACAAAACTTGAATATTGTCTACAAGTTCGGAGTCCAATGTATATGAAATAAATTGTGAAAAATTGTCAGCCATCGGGATTCGAACTCGAGACATCTATCTTGGCCGAAGGCTGACAATTTTTCACAATTTATTCCACATATACAAACTGTTAACTCATTGTTAATATTATCAATGTATACTTGAGTCTGTTCAACGAAAATTTGTGAAATTTTGTTATTACAAACTTCATAGACGGTATCCCAATTTTCAAACTGACTACATCTTAGTTGCAGAAATTAACATAGAGTCACTCAATAAGCAGAGAAAAATTCAGTCATCTCTATTTTTGTATAAGGTTTTACATTGCACCGTGAATGATCCAGTTATACTTGCGAAAATACCAATGTTTGTTCTTAGGCATAATTCGCGTTTTAAGAGAACCTTTCATTGCAGTATAGCGCGTACTAATTATGAATTAAAATCACCAGTTAGAATGTTATGTGAAAAAGTTAATACCCTGCCACATTACATTGACATCTTTTTTGGCTTGTTCGTGAAGTTTAAGAACGCAGTATATTGTTACTATGAGTTATAATGCTTCAAATAATTATTTTGTTATATGTGTGCTATGAAAACTAATATTATATGCGTTTATTTTCTTATTACATTGTTACTTGCGCTAATTAAGGTATTTTTCATTGTTTTTTTTTATAATCTACCTGTAATTCCTGTAGGTCAGATTGATAATAAATAAATATTATTGATTTCTGGACCATAAAATATAAAGTAATTGTATATTTCGTCAGATTGATAATAAATAAATAAATATCTTTGATTTCTAAACCATAAAATAACAAGTAATTGTATATTTCTAGGCCCGGCGGATCTAAGCACAAAAATGACATTTATTTATTATTATTGCAATGTATTAGTCTTACAAAAACTCACGAGACTATAGCATATAAGTCAATTTCGCATGTTAACCGACGGAAAAAAGAAAAACACACGTTCTTTTAACCCTCAATTCATGTTACATACCGTATATCTCTTAAAGCACATAATTTGACTTATGTGAAGCAGAACACTAGTTCGGTTACCAAGCGTTACATATCGTTTACTTATGTTATAAGGTACATAAACACGCAAATGCATTATACCGCCATTTCTGGGCATGTTTAAGTGTTTTGTGTATTCTGTAAAATGTACAATTTTGACCGTGATTATGTAAATCTGTCAAGTTTAAATGTAAATATAGTTCAAAGCAGTGTAACTCAGTTCGTATAAATCCGCGGACTGTGAAAACTTTTCTTCCCGGCAAAGAAACAAGACGAGTAGTTTGACCCGAAAATAAACCAACAAAAGGGCCGTCAAGTTCGTATTGCATTTTATACCATTTAGGATGGCCTTTTTACATGTTTCTATCAGTAAACACCTAAGCTGGTTTAACTAGCAAATCTATACCGTGAGTATTTTTAACGTGAAATATGGAATTTGTCATACCCATGGTTACGACTTGACATTTGATTGACAGCAATGTATTTGTCTGTCTCATTTAAAATGAAAGGTAGGGAATGAATTTGATTTAAGTATTATACTTAAATATTGTATGTTATTACAAAATAATGAACAAATAAACCAACTAACAAACAAGTAAACATAAACATAATAACATAAAAAGTATATTTTGCAGCACATCTGGATTATTATATATTCAAATATTCTTTCCCGTAATTCTTTCACAAAAAATTATTCTTTTTTCTGTATCGTTCACAACGAACTCCTGGTGATTTTGAAAATGGCATCTATAATGCTCCTTTTTTAAACAATTTATGTACAGTAGCTATACTTACACCAGCAACTTGTCAAATCTCTCTTAATGTTAATCTAATGTTATTAGGCCCGGGCCACACTCTGCTTTTTAGCGGGACCGGTAAAACCGCATCCGGTTAAACGGGATGGATCGTACAGCGTCCACATATATCCCGCTAAACAAGACGGCAGCATTGACAACCCGACTCGGACACAGTCGGATCAATGTCTGATCAGTGCAAAGCCCAAATAGTATACGTTGTCTATTAAAAAACAAAACCAGACCCTTGTGAACGCTCGCATTATTCCAATGTGTTGTAATTGTTATGCGGCAAATCGACCGTCCGGTCAAACCGCAACATGCTGCGGTAGTATCCGACAATGGGACCGCAACAGTATGGATGCATTAATTTAAAACAATAAGTTGTTGTCTTCCCGGTCAACCGGTCCCGCCAAAACCGCATCCGGTTAAACGGGATGGATCGTACAGCGTCCACATATATCCTGCTAAACAGGACGGCAGCAACGACAACCCGATTCGGACACAGTTGGACCAACATCTGATCAGTGCAGAGCCCAAATAGTATACGTTGTCTATTAAAAAACAAAACTAGACCGTTGTGAACGCTCGCATTATCTCCAGTTGTCATGCGGCAAATTGACCGTCCCGTCAAACCGCAACATGCTGCGGTAGTATCCGGCAACCGGACCGCAACCGCATCGGTGTGGACGCATTCATTTAAAACAATAAGTTTTTGTCTTCCCGGTCAACCGGTCCTGCCAAAAAGCATAGTGTGCCCCGAGTCTTACGTATTAAAGTCATAATTTCATGTTTTTTCTGTGCATTTAATACATTAAAGGATATATTCCTTCTATTATGTTATTAACGATTCTTAAAATTGTTGCTGCACTTGGTGTAGGCCTGTCAGGAAATGATGTGCGGACTTACCTCAAACTTGGATTAAAATCTGCATAGTACCACTTAATACTTTGAACTTTCTTTTCCATAGTATATACCATTGTATTTCACGTTGGATTTTTTTTTATAATACTGACAGAATAGTAAATAAATGTCAAATTAGTTCTATATGTTTCATTTTAAATGAGACAGGGAAATACATTGCTGTCAATCAGATATCAAGTAGTAACCATGGATATGACAAATCCCATGTCTCATGTTAAAAAATGGAATAAAAGACAGGGCTCGTGGCTGCAGAAGACAGTTGATTGCGAGTATTCCTCTCAACTGTTCTGACTGTGAGTAATCCGTCGAAAACCCCGAAACCGACCTGAAGTGAGCAAGTTTCCGTTTCTTTTAAAAATCCGTACCTTGAGCTCTCCGTACGAATTTTTCTGTTGTTTATTACAAGTCAGTCTTAGTGTCTCGTTGCGAGATTCATACGCCCAACGTCGCAACGCTTGTTGAGCGTAGGCAAAAGCATATTCGAAAGGCATACATGAAAATATCCAGAGACATTACGATTGACTCCGGCCGTAGTTATCTCCGTGGACTAAATTCACCAGTTGAGCGGTTTTAGTAATTTATAGTAATTCGTTGAGTTTTACCGGCTTGACGTATCGACACCGCCGGCGTGTATACCCGGACGTTACCAGGCGTCTAGTCCGCGTGTTTTTTCAGAGTTAATGTAAGCCGACCCGTTACTCCGAGGCGTCTATTCTTGCCGTGCCTCGACCCAAGTGCGTTTTTCCGACTCTGCGCCGCGACACCCTAGTGTGTATGCCGGGGCAATCAAGGTCTAGTTTGCGAGTTTTATCTGGGTCGAGTTACCCGCAATAATCCGCCTACTCCGCGACATTCCGTTTACGCCGGCAACACCGTCGCCATGCCTGCCGTTGATCTGCCGATTAAGTTAAAAATTCGTACCTACGCCTCTACCGACACTACTGCCAAACTAGCGCGACAGTGTTGTGACGTCTAGCGTCGGCTACGCCAGAACCGTCCAAACACATGTCTATACGAAAACCCGAAATTCGGCTAATTCACAAACCCAGCAACCAATTTTATCCATCACCGACCACCATACTAATGTGTACGTCCAGATACAGCGAAATAAACTTGTCTTGTACATTTTGTTAATTGTGTTCTTCATATTTCACTCTATCTCTAAACCTGCTATCCGACCGTAGGGACCCGAGCAATCTCATGCCAACATGAGTTGTGCTCAGGTCCGCCGGGCCTAGATTTATCTGTTTTGCTTATGGTTTCCTACATTCTATCTTCGATACGTATGTCTAATAGTTTCATCTTTGTCTTACTAACGCATTTAGAGATTTAGATATGACATTCAACAGCAGTGCTTCATTTTTTGCATGTTCGTTCGGATCCCAAATTCACGACGTTTATAATACCGGTTCTTGATACGTTTTTTATTTGCAAGGTTATAAATTGTTTCATTGGAAACGAGTGTTGTCGCCAATAAGATGTTCTATAAAAAAAAAAAAATGTTAACAAATTGATGACCGTGTCAATGGGGCGTTAAATATGTATTTTACGATCATTTCGGTATATCTGACACCGAACACTCCAATATACAGAGTGTTGAATCGGTCGGTTGAATTAGCAAACAATTCTATTATTCAAGTCTATTTTAATGACCAAAAAATTATTATCTTTCAACCAGTGGTTCACAAGCTGTGGAGACCAACTTTGTTATTTTAAATGGAACTACATATTTTTATTTGTTTATTCGATAGAGAATTTAATTCTGAATTCAGTGATTTAATATTTTTTTTATTTTTACTTAACGATTTTTTTTGAGAAAAAAGCATATGTAGTTTTACATTAATATGAATAAAATATGGGTATAATAAGAGTGCCACGAAAGTAAAAGATGAACACTTGTTTATTTTTTTTATTTTTAATAATTACTGAATCTTTATATACTATAATATTTATAAAAATCGCCCAAAAATCAAAGTTTAGCAGAATATTTAATATATGAAATACATATAATAATAATAATAACTTTATTTAGCATAAGCTATACAATTACAATAAAAAGAAAGGAGAATTTTGTAGATGTACAATAAATATACAATATTATATTAATTACATATAACCTATTTACTTAAATAATACTCTTTTAATTTAACCTTAAATTTTTATTCCTTTAAAGAACAATGTATTTTGCCCTTGTATTGTATTTCTTTGTGATATATAATATTTAGCATTATTTAGAGTTTTATATTTATGAATATGTTCAATTTTAATTAATTTGTTTTGAAAGTACTCCGGTTGTAGCCCTAATTTTATTTTATGTATCAATAATATTATCTGCATTTCAACTAAATCTTTAATATTGCACCAATTTAATTTTAAGAGCATAGATTGTACACTTGTATACCTATTGCAGTTTAAAATTATTCGCATTGCCCTATTTTGAAGCAATTGTAACTTTTTTAAATTGGTTTCACTGCTCAAGTACAGTAATGATCCCACAAAGTAAAAATGTGATAAAATAATAGAATTATATATTGTTTCTCTCGTTTTTTGAGATAAATCTTTACTGCATCTATTTAGAAAATACAGTTTTTTGGAAATTTTCTTACAAATATAACGCACATGTTCATCCAATTTCAAGTTACTAGTTAATCTAATTCCCAAATATTTATGTTTCTCTACAGTTTCTATTTGTTTATCATGAATTTTAATTAGCAAATCATCATTAAAAATATTGTGTATTTTTTTATCAGTACCCAGTAGCATACTTTTCGTTTTTTCAATATTTAATTTAAGTTTATTTATACTTAACCACTCATCTAATTTATCAAGGTCTGAATTTAACTTATTCGTCATTTCATTTTTATCTTTACCCTTTAAATATATTACCATATCATCAGCGAACAAATGAAACTGACAAAACTGGAAAATATATTTAACATCATTCATGTATAAAATGAACATTGGGGAACATCGTGTACGCTTTCAATTGTTGTAGATATTTTATTGTTACATTTAACATTTTGTTTTCTATTACGTAAATAATTTACAAACCAATTTAGTACAACCCCAGTAAAGCCATACATTTCTATTTTTTATTAATATCTGTCTGTTTATACACTGACGAAAGAAATTAACGCATCACTTTTATAAACTTAGCTAATATTGGAATATTTTTATTTTCTTCAAATTTTAATCATTGATTTTTATAAATTTACTTTTATGGTAAGAATTAAGACAATGAAACAATAAAAACTGAATAAATGGCAGCGACGACCCATACTGCTAATTAATGCTCTAATGTCATTCTGGTCAATAACTTCCCAAATTTCCTGCAATTTTTGCCCGAGCTCTTCTTGGTCGATTGGACGCCTAGGAAGTGCTCGAAGTCGTTTACCCATCATGTCCCAAAGGTGTTCTATGGGATTAAGATCCGGACTTCTGGCTGGCCATTGCATTGTGGTGATATCCACTTCGACAAGATATTGTTGCACTATTAGGGCAGAATAGGATTTTGCATTATCATGCATAAAGACGAAGTCGTTTCCCCCAAAAGGCGCAAAAGGCATTACATATGGTTCTAAAATGTTTTCTATATAAGATGCTGCCGTGATGCTCCCTCTTGGTATGACCACCAACTGCGTGCGAGCTTCTGAAGTGATACCACCCCACACCATAACCGAACCTACACCAAACATAACAGTCGGAACAATGTTACATTGCGCATGACGTTCACCTGGCCGTCTGTATACACGCATCCGTTTATCACTGCTATTAAGGGAAAATCTGGACTCGTCGCTAAACATAACATTAGCCCAATCGGCCTGTACCCAGTTAACATGTTCCTGAGAAAACGTTAATCTGGTTCTGTGATGCTCTGCGGTTAATTGGGGTCCTGTTGCTGATATTTTTGGGGTTAAATTAAAACCATGTAACCTTTTTTTTATGGTAACGGAACTAATACGAACATTGTGGGCCTCTGCGAGCATATTTAGTAGCCTAGGAGCCGTAATAAACCGTTCCCTTAACGTCTGCATCATCTTGGATAGCATTTGTGGCTCGTTTTCTCCCTTAACCTGGCCTTCTTGAGTATGAGTGAGTTCCTCGATGTCTCTTCAAGACCCGCGACACGGTCGATTGGTTAACACCAAGGCGCTGGCCGATGTAACGCTGACTTCAACCTTCTTCTGCAAGTGTTACTACAGCCACAGCTTCTTCAACACTTAAATTAAGATTCTGACGTCTATTCATATTCACGCTTCACTATTTAGCACTTAGTTTCTAGAGTACTTCAAAACAAATCCAAAAATAAATTTAATATGAAGCTTTCTTTAAGTCAGAAAAGAAAATTTTATTTATTGACAGAATACCATGAGAACAAAAAATATCAAACAATCAGTAAAACATCATACTTGATAAGCTTTTTCCTTACATAAATAATTTCCGCTCAAATATAACATCAGTTCCAAGATATAGAATAAATTATAAGTGATGCGTTAATTTCTTTCGCCAGTGTAGTTTCAAATGCTCTTCGTAAATCCAAAAAAACACAAACTACCACAAATCCTTCATTCATTCACAACTGTGCTTTTCTCTGAATCCAGACTGATACGTTGTAAGTATTTTATGTTCCTCAAGGTAGTTACAAACTTGTTTATAAACATTGTTTCTAAGATTTTTGTTAACGCAGGTAAAGTATTTATAGATCTAAAATTTTCACTTTTATTAGTTTTAGCTATTTTTCTTATCGGTATGATAGTGGATACTTTCAAGTACAATTTCTAAATCTAATGAGCCATTTATGAGGTTTAAAATTTTAAATTCAATTTCATTATAGACTAATGTATACACATTGATTTCAATATCATCCGGGCTACTTTTATTAAAAAAAGACATTACTATATCTCCTAACATATTCCCATCTATATTTAATTTTTGGTACAAAACATATTTTCGGCATACATACATTCATAATATTTAGTAGATTATCAATAAAATTAATACATTTTAAATTAATATTGCCTTCTCTAAAATTAAATTGGATATTTAATACCTTATTTTTGAACTCATCATTGTTTACTAATTTTTTTCTAACGCATATTTTTTGAACATGATTTTCTTCTATTTGCAAAGTATTTATTTTAATTAATGAATCATTATTAAAAACAGGAGTATGTAATACCTCACAGTCTGTCTTCTTGTTATTTGTGATTACTGAATCTATAAAAGTTTCAGTACCTAAATATGATACGTGTGTAAATTATTTTATGTGTTGATATAAACCATAGAAATTAATACATGAATTTAATCTGTTTGAGTACGTGTATGGTTTTAACATATTTATATTAAAATCTCCTGTAATAATTACATCATTAGTATATTGTGTTAAAAATATTTCACACCATCCAAGTAACACTGACTGACGGTCGACCAAAAAGTGACGTCGGTTATAGGTTGAATTTAAGCCATATGCGGCCGTCTAATTTGACGTGCATGCGACAACACTGCGACGTTGATTTTTGGTCTGAAATAGGACTATTTAGACGTCTAATTTGACGTCTATGGAACGACACTGCGACGTTGATTTTTGGTCTGAAATAGGACTATTTAGACGTCAGATTAGTGGTCGCTATGACGACCATGTGACGACTTTATATGGTCATAATTAGGTCTATTTAAACCTTTATCATACGTCTAATTTGACGTCTTTGCGACGATTATTTTTACTTTATTTTTAATATTAAAAATTCGTGTTCAATTTTTAAATTTATTTAATTTGGCCACATATAATTGTTTATAACACACGAAGGTGTATATTATTTTTATTTAAATGTCAAATTGATATTTTATTTTTTCTTAATGCAATAATATAAACAATAATTTTTAAAATTTGAAAAAATGTTATCAAATTTAATATATTATTTTTATTTAATTATGGTTATCCGTCATCGTTGCGAAAAAACTGGGATAAGCCGTGGTGATATTTATGTTTTATTTATTTAAAACATATTTACATTTATATACATACGACTGTGAAAAAGAAACAATTTATATCTGTTATATTTGTGGTACAAAAATCAAAGTATATATTGGAAATTTTAATTTTTAACATTTTAAACAAAATCTAATAATGCTTTAAAAGTTAATTTTAAATCTTACAAGAAATGTTATTAAAAGAAAATGTATAAAGGGATCTTTGAGTTTTGTATTTACAACTTTCCTCTGAAATTAATAGATCGTAAAATAAAAAAATTAATTTTATTTTTTGCATGACAGATTTCCAAACAATACAATGCAGCATGTCACCAAGATGGATACAGTTGCTTGTGTAGGCAAACATACCGATTGATGCTGCGGTTTGTTTTTGTTTTACTAATAGATTTTCACACAGAAATATTTTTTTTACACTGGAGAAGAAAAGTGCCTTGTCTCAAAACGTGCTCATACACAGGAAGAACTGAGCTTGTAAAAGTCGAGATATCAATTTAGAAGTGTGGTTAGGTTACAAAAAACCAAACGATAATATTTGTACCAATGTTTTTTTTTTTTGTTATGGTAAAGGTATGTATAATGTAACATTTTTGAAATTATACTTATTACTGTTTCTTTTGTAGACAACATTTTCAGAAGTTTATCGAAAATTCTTCGTAAGCGTAGTATACAGCATATAAAAAGGCATAAATGGACATACTGTATTTGTAGTTTGTATGTTATGTTCTGAATTGACGACATTGTAATCCGTGACAGTAACAGGTGAAATGGTGAAAATTATCAGGTGGGTAAATCCATCAACTTAAAACAATGGCCATAGTAGAAGAAATTTATTTTTCTATTTTAAAATCTAAACATGAACTGGTTGGTAATATAAAACATGACATTCGAGTAACAAGGCAAAGCAAAATTTTCTCATATTTAAGTGATGAACTATTTATTTCATAATAATTACAAAAATAAATACTCTGAAACTAAAACTACTTTATAATTCTAATAAGATTATACAGTTCTTAAAAAAACTATTCCTGAGTAAAGATAAGTTAATGTATAACAAACAGTTATTATTTTAATTGTTATTGTTACATATTAATTTGAATACCGGCTAAGAATAATACTGATAATTTTCCGGACGAAATTGTACTTTTTGCTTATAACAGCTAATGCATCCAATATGATCCGGAAATTTTGCTATATTTTCATGTATTCTTGTAATCTCCATTTCTGTTAAATAAATGTAATTGTACATTAACCATACATGTACCTACATGTATGGTATAATATTGATAGATGCATTATTTAATTAATTTGAATTTTTTATCAATATTTTTTTCAGGAATTCTATGTAGGTTTAATATTTTATTGTATTTTTTATATAAATTTTTGTCGTACAATATACTTCAAAAATAAATTGTTTATTTTTCCTTGTAATTTTTCCTACCTATTTAAGTTGTTTTCAGTATATATCCGAGGTCTATCTACACGTCCAAATAACATCTTAAAAAGACGTCGAAACACCGTCTAAAAATGACGTGGAAACAACGTCTAAACAAGTCTTATAATGACGTCTAAACAACGCATTAAAATGACGTCTAAACCACGTCTGAATATGACGTCGAAACTACGTCTTAAAATGACACGCTGAGACGTCTTCCGGACGACTATATGACGTGAATTAGGACGTCACAGTGACGTCGATTTTAGGTCATTTGTGTTACTGGGCAACTTTCAAAAAATTCTAGAAACACTACTTCTGATGCATTAGGAGAACGATACAAACATATTATTATTATTTTTGTTTCATTAATATTGACACATATTTCTAGAAACCAATAATTCATATCTAGTATGACAGCTCAATGTTTGCCCTCTGCCGCCATACTGGACCTTTAAATGGTCACTTGTTCTGGATGTAGGAAGACACTATGATGTTTGCGTAGGCCACTTGAAGTAATGTATCAGTCAACTCTTTCAAAATTAAAATCAGAAAAAGTAATCATCGCCCTTCTAAATAAATCTCATTTATACAGCATTTTCTTACAAAACCGATGTCCGAAGTTTCAGTGTACACATTTACTTACTTCAAGGTAAGTAAGATTTTACAGATTCTTAAACAGCATGTACGTATAATAAATACAGTCGTTTAAACATTACATACATACATAAAGTCACGCATTGCCCACTTTGTGGGTTAGCACAAACCCGAAACAATAATAATAATAATAACATCAACCACAAAAATAATCACTCTCTCTTTTAACAACATTCTTACTAACCTGAAATCATACAACAAATATTCCTCACTCTTAACATGTTAAAATGACCGATTTTCGGTAGCGAAATAACGCAACCGGACCACAATAATAGTTACGAAACAATCATCCTTCGCCACACATTCCTGTCTAAGCACACTTCTTTCGCCTAGGCCACTTTCATAATCGCATTCATACACGATCTTCTTCTCTTCCCACTCGGAAACTTTCTCTCTTTTAGCAACTTATCAATCACATCCATCCACTTACACACTGGTCAGCCACGCAATCAAACACCCTCAATTTCACCAAGATATACATATACGCTTTACAAGCCGTTCACTCTTCATTCTCTCCACATGACCAAACCATCTCAACTGGCTCATTCCTGCTCTCTTAACAACATTCTTCCTAACCATACATTCTGCATGCACCAAATTATTCCTCACGCGATCCCGTCTTACATATCCACATTCACCACGTAAATACCTCATTTCCACGGCAAAATCTCTTTTTATGCTTTCCCGTCCATGCTCAACATTCGCTTCCATACATCAAAGCAGGCACTAGCACTCCATTATACACACTTAACCGAGCTTCTCTAGATAGAATACGTTTTGAGCAAACGTATTCAGAGCACCCATTACCTTACACCCTGCACTCACCCTCCTTTTAATTTCTCTATCAATTCGACCATCCTTTGACATCATGCTATCCAAATATACAAAATTCATTCACTTGCTCCAGTTTCACTCCATCCACCAACACATTGCACAGAGTCACGAATTTACTGCTTTCAAATACTAACTCCTTGGATTTATCAACATCAACTCCAGATTCATACTTCTTCCAACTACATGTATACTCTCTTTCACTTTTCTGAGTTGCTCTTCATTTACCTAAAACAACTACATCCTCCGCATACGCTAACACAGGCACAATACTTTCACCAATATGTAACCATCCATTTCACTCAATGCTCTCCGCAACAACACATCCATATACAAGTTCAAACATTCATTTTTACAAACATCGTACAAAAATTCGCAAAAAGCACATGCACATCTGTTCGCCATAACAGATTTGTTGATTTTCAGAGCGAACAAATGTGTATGTGCTTTTACGCACAAGTTTTAGTTACAATGGCGGAAACTGAAAAATTACACCCCGCGGGCGACAAAGTAGGAAATGAGGGCGGTAAAGTAGAGTAAAAGCCCGGCGACTGGCAAACACAACGCCAAAAATACTATTGGAAATATAATCAACACCCTTACACTTATTTTTTAAAAATGATATCAGTACCGCTTCGCTAAAACTTCACTAGTTTCTATTAGAATTGCTTGAGGAATTTCTCCATAAATTGCCTCCAATGCTCCAAGCTTAACATTTAAAAAAAATCACATAACCAAATAGTTAGCGATGCAACGCATAGCATGGCCACCTGGCCACGTAATATTTTTACATAGTAACAAGCTTTAAATGTATTTAAAAAATAATTTAAAAACATATCATATGATTGCAGTAGTGCGTAAAACATTGTACGTACCTCAGGCCGAAAGAAGTTTACACCCTTGGGCGAATAAAAACCCTCCGCTACGCGTCAGGCTTAAAATTTCCTCCGCAGGCGTGAATCTTACCTTTCGGCCCTCTCTACGTATATAATTATTTTGAGAATTTTTGTATGATGCTCGGAAACTAAATGTTTAAACGAACATATTTATGTGTATTACACGGAACAAATTCGAGTTCCTTATATGAGTAACTTTCTTATTATGCACGCTACAGAAAATCGATGTAGATATTTTCATTTATTTCGAGTTGTACGCGAACCCACTACGCTAATAACCCGATTAAGAAGAAGTTAAAAGTGTATATTGAAACACCGGTTTTGTAAAACAAATACCGTATGATTGAGATTTCGAGTACCCAAACTCATCATATTTTGGCCGGTTTATATTTTCAACAAATAAATTTTAAAACCTACACAAATGATTAGAAACTTCTTTAAATTTCTTTGGACTAGTTTAAAATACAGATTTTAAACTTACAAAAACTGAATATGTTATTCAAGTATTCCGTCATTTAATATTGGGTTACGTCCTCTCTATTAGTAATATAAGATACCAGCTTTAATTCTATTAGGCATTGTATCCCTAAGCCCTGCTAATTTTTCTGTGAGTATTGTCCCATGTCTTGCAGGGTAGGTTTTACTATAGGTACGCACCGGATTTTTAGGAAGTTTTTTTTCATTGTGCCAAAAGTACAATATTTGGTTGGCAACGATTGCGTAAATATATACGTATAAATATCCAAAGAAATCAATGTAATTTTATATAAATTATATCCATATTAAAGAGTTATTATATATTTTAATATTATGGTAATACATGAGAATAAAAATAGAGGTACTGATACAAAACTATACAATTTTAACAACTATAACCATATTAAAGAGTTACATATTTTACTATTCAACTATAAGATTTTATACGCTGAAGATAATTACATGAAAATGGACACATTATACATTTCTTACAAATTTACTATGTGTATCAATAAAACAATAAAAAATATTTTTTTCTACAGTCTATATACAAAGCCATTTGCGCTCTTTTGTCAAGGCAAAATGTCACTATGCCGCCCATGCGCGACAAAGTAGAAAAACGCTCGCTGTCCAAATTTTTAACTATACAATGTTGACAAATGTCACTTCTCTACATTCTTAAGGGAAACGTTTAGTCAGGAACTAATGACCATGTAGTTATACATTTACCACCTTCATAATTCAATCTGACAAATAACATATAACTGCTCTGTCGATATACAGGGTGCCCATTTTAGAAGTTCCCGCCTGAAAATTTATAAATAGGCAATCCATGACACATTTCATAAATGACTTGGTTTTTAAAATTTTGTTTTGCTCTTAATCCTATTGTGATTATTCGATTTGTGCACAGTTGCACCAACAAGGCTTAAATTTTAAGTCATCCTTAAACAAAAAAATGCAAATCGATATTTTGTCAGCAATGTATAATAATTCATTTGACATTTCATTTCGATGCGTTTTTTTTTCAATTCAAAGAACGCTTAATATTTAAGTTACGTTGGTGCAACCAGCTATAAAAGTACTAATATTCACCAAGTGGCTTATGAAATGTATTCTGTTTTCCCTATTCTTAAAATTTCAGGCGGGAACATTTAAAATGGACACCCTGTATTACATAACCAAACAAAATGTCGCACTGCTATGAAAATAAAATAGGGCATACATCCACCCATACATCCATCCTTACCTACATCCATTCATATATCCATCTATACATCCGTTCACCCATATATCCATCCATACATCCGTCCTCCCATACATCCATCCATCCACACATCCATCCATATATCCATCCTTACATACCTTCATACATCCATCCATCCATACATCCGTCCATACATCCGTCCATACATCCATCCATCCATCCGTCCATATATCCGTCCATACATCCATCCATCCATCCGTCCATACATCCACTCATACATCCATCCATCCATACAGCCGTCCATCCATACATCTATCCATCCATCCATCCATCCATCCATACATACATACATCCGTCCATCCATGCATCCATTTATACATTCGACCATACATCCGTTCATCCATCCGTCTACACATCCGTCCATACATCCATCCATCCATACATCCATCCAACCATACAACCGTCCATACATTCATCCATCCATCTATACATCCATCTATCCTTACATCCATCCACACATCCATCCATACATCCGTCCATACAACCATCCTTACATACGTTCATACATCCATCCACTCATACATCCATCCATCCATACAGCCGTCCATCCATACAACCGTCCATCCATACATACATCCATCCATCCATACATCCATCCATACACCCGTCCATCCATCCATCCATCCATCCATCCGTACATTCGACCATACATCCGTTCATCCATCTGTCTATCCAATCATACATCCATCCATCCATACAGCCGTCCATCCATACATCTATCCATACATCCATCCATACATACATCCATCCATCCATACATCCATCCATACACCCGCCCATCCATCCATCCATTCGACCATACATCCGTTCATCCATCCATCTATACATCCAACCATACATCCATCCATATATCCGTCCATACATCCGTCCATCCATCCATACATCCATCCATATATCCATCCGTCCATACATCCGTCCATCCATCCATCCATACATATCCGTCTACTCATACATCCATCCATTCATACATTTATCCATACATCTGTCCATCCATCCATTAATCTGTCCGTCCACCCATGCATCCATTCATTCGTACACCCATCCGTCCATCCATCCATTCATTCGTCCACCCATCTGTCCATCCACCTATCCATCCATTCGTCCACCCATCCTTACATCCATTCGTTCACCCATCCATATATTCATCCTGTAACCCGCCTTTATGAGGCGAATTAACACATTATAATTATGAAGGGTTCCAACCATACAACCGTCCATACATTCATCCATCCATCTATACATCCATCTATCCTTACATCCATCCACACATACATCCATCCATACAACCATCTTTACATACGTTCATACATCCATACATCCATCCACTCATACATCCATCCATCCATACAGCCGTCCATCCATACAACCGTCCATCCATACATACATCCATCCATCCATACATCCATCCATACACCCGTCCATCCATCCATCCGTACATTCGACCATACATCCGTTCATCCATCTGTCTATCTAATCATACATCCATCCATCCATCCATACAGCCGTCCATCCATACATCTATCCATACATCCATCCATACATACATCCATCCATCCATACATCCATCCATACACCCGCCCATCCATCCATCCATTCGACCATACATCCGTTCATCCATCCATCTATACATCCAACCATACATCCATCCATATATCCGTCCATACATCCGTCCATCCATCCATATATCCATCCGTCCATACATCCGTCCATCCATCCATCCATACATATCCGTCTACTCATACATCCATCCATTCATACATTTATCCATACATCTGTCCATCCATCCATTAATCTGTCCGTCCACCCATGCATCCATTCATTCGTACACCCATCCGTCCATCCATCCATTCATTCGTCCACCCATCTGTCCATCCACCTATCCATCCATTCGTCCACCCATCCTTACATCCATTCGTTCACCCATCCATATATTCATCCTGTAACCCGCCTTTATGAGGCGAATTAACACATTATAATTATGAAGGGTTCTTGCCAAACTGGAGATACGAATTGTATCCAAACTAAATTGGTTGCAATACAAATGATATAGTGTACTTACAGTTGGTTCTGCCGTGGCGGTTCTCTCGTTCTGATGACTGTTGTACAAGGAGTGGACGACTGTATTATAGGATATACCTTTCGCTAAGGTAAGACTCCACTCTGACCTACCATACCGTCGTCGTATGTATATCCAACGTAAAGCTAGGTCCGCTCCACTTATTAAATAATAATAGAAATAAATACTTGTTCCGCAATTGCGTACTTATTATTAATTTGGAAACATGCGTGACCTTTATTAATGTGCTGACTTGGGTTTACAAACTATCCATCCATTCGTCCACCCATCCACACATTCATCCATCCATCCATTCATCCACCTATCCAAACATCCGTCCACCAATCCATACATCTATCCACCCATACATCCGTCCACCCATCCATCCATACATCCGTCCACCCATCTATCCATACATACATCCATCCATACATCCGTCCATCCATCCACCCATCTATCCGACCACCCATACATCCATCGACCCATACATCCATCGACCCTTACATCCATCCACCCAAACATCCATTCACCCATACATCCATCCACCCATCCATTCATACATCCATCCATCTATACATCCATCCATTCATCCATACATCCGTCCACTCATCCATCCATCGATCCGTCCATCCGTCTACCCATACATCCGTCCACCCATTCATTCATACATCTATCCATACATCCGTCCACCCATATATCCATGCATACATCCATCCATACATCCGTCCACCCATACATTCATCCATACATCCGTCCACCCATGCATCCGTTCATACATCCATCCATACACCCATCCATACATCCGGCCATACATCCATCCATCCATACATCCGCCCATTCATCCAACCATACATCCATCCATACATACATACATACATCCGTACATACATCCATCCATCCATCCATACATCCGTCCATCCATCTATACACCCATCCATACATACATCCATCCGTACATACATCCATCCATCCATCCATACATCCATCTATCCATCCACCGGTACATCCGTCCTCACATCCGTTCACCCATACATCCACACATCCGTCCATACATAAATTCATCCACCCATCTATCTATCCATCCATCCATACATCTGTCCATCCATCCGTCAATCCATCCATACATCTGTCCATCCATCCGTCAATCCATCCATCCGTCCATACATACATCCATTCGTTTATACGTCCATCTATCCATCCATCCATCCGTCCATACATCCGCCATCCGTCAATCCATCCATACATCTATCCATCCATACATATATCCATCCGTCCATACATCCATCCATACATCCGCCCATACTTCCAACAATACATCCATCCATACATACATCCATATATACATGCATCCATACATCCGTCCATACATCCATCCATCCATACATGTTAGGAATAATGTTAGTAAAGGAGAGGATTATAACAAATCAAACAACTGTTCCCTTTTAAATTATTATATTGAACCATTTCTCTGAACGTTTACAACTCAACTGACTACTAATTCTTCCTTTATTGGTGACCAGCCGTGATTAATGACGTAACGATGTAGTTACGTTGGCATTTGCCTGGGCTACAGTAATTAATGTACAGTTATTAGCAATTATAACAGTCATATCCTAACACGGCCATCCTGCAAACTGTGCGCCCTCGCACAGGTATCGTTAACAAAATTGAAAAAAAAATTTAAAGTACATCCATCAAATTGTTCACACCCTCTGCAGAAATGAAGCGCTATGATGCTTCAACCATCATTTATCCAAACAATGGTTATTTATTCTCCACAACAATTTAAGGTTCCAACAATGGCTTTTTAAAGTTCAATACATTCGCCATTAAAGGCTCAAAACAAATAAATCAATTCAACTCGACGCTACCAGGGCTCAAAACAAACATATCAAATCAATTCGGCGCTACCAAGGCCCAAAACAAACAAATCAAATCAACTCGGCGCTACAGAGCTCAAACAAACAAATCAAATCAACTCGGCGCTACAGAGCTCAAAACAAACAAATCAAATCAACTCGGCGCTACAGAGCTCAAAACAAACATCAAATCAACTCGGCGCTACAGAGCTCAAAACAAACAAATCAAATCAACTCGGCGTTACAGAGCTCAAAACAAACAAATCAAATCAACTCGGCGCTACAGAGCTCAAAACAAACATCAAATCAACTCGGCGCTACAGAGCTCAAAACAAACAAATCAAATCAACTCGGCGCTACAGAGCTCAAAACAAACATCAAATCAACTCGGCGCTACAGAGCTCAAAACAAACAAATCAAATCAACTCGGCGCTACAGAGCTCAAAACAAACAAATCAAATCAACTCAGCGCTACAGAGCTCAAAACAAACAAATCAAATCAACTCGGCGCTACAGAGCTCAAAACAAAGAAATCAAATCAACTCGGCGCTACAGAGCTCAAAACAAACAAATTAAATCAACTCGGCGCTACAGAGCTCAAAACAAACAAATCAAATCAACTCGGCGCTACAGAGCTCAAAACAAACAAATCAAATCAACTCGGCGCTACAGAGCTCAAAACAAACATCAAATCAACTCGGCGCTACAGAGCTCAAAACAAACAAATCAAATCAACTCGGCGCTACAGAGCTCAAAACAAACAAATCAAATCAACTCGGCGCTACAGAGCTCAAAACAAACAAATCAAATCAACTCGGCGCTACAGAGCTCAAAACAAACAAATCAAATCAACTCGGTGCTACAGAGCTCAAAACAAACATCAAATCAACTCGGCGCTACAGAGCTCAAAACAAACAAATCAAATCAACTCGGCGCTACAGAGCTCAAAACAAACAAATCAAATCAACTCGGCGCTACAGAGCTCAAAACAAACAAATCAAATCAACTCGGCGCTACAGAGCTCAAAACAAACATCAAATCAACTCGGCGCTACAGAGCTCAAAACAAACAAATCAAATCAACTCGGCGCTACAGAGCTCAAAACAAACAAATCAAATCAACTCGGCGCTACAGAGCTCAAAACAAACAAATCAAATCAACTCGGTGCTACAGAGCTCAAAACAAACATCAAATCAACTCGGCGTAAATCAAACATTTCAATTCAATTCGGCGTACAATCATTTCATTTAAACTCGGCGTACAATCATGTCATTTCAATTCAGCGTACAATCATTTCATTTAAACTCGGCGTAAAACAAAACCTTCAATTCAACTCAATGGTGCAAAGGCTTAAAACAAATACTCCTATTTAATCAAAGATGCGAAGACTTGAATAAATATTTCAATTAAATTATTTGTTCAGACCCAGGGCCTACTTCAATCCAGTACTATATTCGCACATAAATTTAATTGATATTCTGAACCAACTGAATCCAGCATTATAATAACCAAACTTGGAATATTTGTTTTTTTTTTACTGAGCTCATGTAATTCACCAGACTCCTTATTCTTCAATTCTAAAACATATGGCATCCAATCTGCAGTTACGCGTAAAGCGCCATTGGCCTACAACAAAGCTTCATACAAAACGTTACTGGCTTTCAACATGTTTTGATGTTAAGCGTTACTGACTTTTAATATTCAAACCAAAACTATCACCAAAGGTTTAGCTTCCTACAAATTTTTAGATTCATATCGCTAATATTTCCCACAACAAGGAACCATAAAATGATCAACATCATTTTGCCAAACTCTAGTAAAATCTGTTCCTGTGGGGCTTATGTGGTTGGACTTCCACCGGTTTCCCTCACCGAATTTTTGCTTGCATCCGGTAAAGCAAGTGAGTGGATTAAACCATAATCTAAAAGGAGGCGACGGCACTCAGCGGCCACGGGATGAGACTCACTCGAATATTCTGCTACTTGTCACCAACAAATAGGCTAGCCTTCAGATTACATATGATTATAAAACATGTTTCGCAGTCACATCCTAAAAAAATATTATATTTGTAAAAATATAAACCGCTCGTTCATCCTGACTTTAATTTCAGTTTTGATTAGATTCAAGTAAAATTTCTTAGGCCGTTATACTCGCCAATTTCCACGCTTACGGTTGTGTAATGAAACACGAGACAGTATTTTTAAGTGTAAGCTAATGTCATTTATTAATCATTGTTATCTGCTTAGGAGTGCAAAATGTGCTTGTTCAAGCAATGGACTCAATCTGCCATAGTCTCTTTAAATTTTATGTACCATTAGGTCAAACCTCCCAATCGTCAACTTTTCACATACTGGCTTGTACCAATTCATTTTTACAGGTTCTCTATTTCTCGCTTTACGAATTACAATTTTTATCAATATTTTTTTTGTCACAAAATGGTTTTTTTTTTATCTCAGTAAAGCATTCGACTGTGTTGATCACTCTGTTCTATTATCTAAGCTGGAAGAACTCGGTATTCGTGGGGTTTCTCTCTCATAGATTGTCAGCTTTTTAAATAATAGACCAATACGTTGCTTCTAAGCACAGTGATCAATTCTCTAAGAATCAAACTATAAAGTCACAAGTACTACATTACCGTGGATCTACCGTAAGGTACTATCCTAGCATCCATTTTATTCATAATTTATGTTAATGATTAAACTACTTCTTCAACGAACGACTGTCTTCTGATTCCATATGCAGATGACCATAGTCTAATTGCGTCGGGTAAAGATACTATTATATAACTCATAAGTGTAATACGGACGTTAATTGTTATTGTGTGCTTCTGTGGCTCCCCGCAAGCTTTTTATCTGTCAAAAAAAAATTGTCTGCTGTTTGACTGAAGTTTCAATGCCGCACAACCCTCAAAAAAACCGAACATTTTAACGGTAATAGACAATTCCACTTTGGAACCCTGCATCCATACATACAAAAACAAAGGATCCCCCAGTCCAGTTCCCGACAAACATGCCTACAACACAAGAGACTAGTTCCATGTCCTGAATACCAAGCCAAATGTAACCAAAAACAGCCCAGAAAAAAATAGGCTTAATAGGGGTTTCCACTATTTTTTTATATGTTATTCCTCATGAAAACTTATATCTATTAGAATAAATAAAACATTTTTATTATAACAGGTTTTCTGTAAAAAAATTATTGAAAACAGTATTTTTTGCAACTCGTTTGAACGGCCATTTTTACCGCCCCGGCAGCGCGTAAATGCCCGGCTAATGTAGCCAATGCTTAACAGATGGTGTATGATGGTCTGTGCTCTCGAGTCAGTAGTGGCGTCATCTGTCAATTGATGGTGTACTAACACTCTCCTATTACAGTTTTCTTGAACAACGCATACAGGTGGGGATGGTAGTTTTCACCAAACAATGTTTTATTTCAAACATTCAACCTTTTGCTTTTGATGTTTTTTAGTTCCGCAGCGTGAAAATCTGGATGATTATGATAAAACTGAATAACCATGCTAGCGTCCACTCGTGGAAGGTTGCTACTGTCTGCCTTAATAAATCCTTGTTCCATACTGCAAAAACAAAAATATTTATTTATTGTTCATTTAACAGTATGAAAAATATGATTTACTGATAATAACTTACTTTATACAATATGTTGACGCTGTGCTCGAACGATCTAAGTTTAAAAATCAATTCTGTAATAATTTTAAGAAATGAAGTAATTGCACCCCCTTGCACTCGTCTCCAAGTCTATTGACAACTGACACGACCGTTGGTGGCAGCACCGTCGCCAACTACACGTGCGTTTGATTTAGTACTCTTAACTGCCATTCGTATTACTTCTGCAGGCGTCTTATACAATTTTGCAAATATAACACATTTCTGTAAAATTATTATATAAAAAACCAACCGATTCATCTTGTATAGAAGGTATTTTAATAAACTAGGCATTATTAAAAAAATAAAACGTTATATTTAAGCGAAAATAACGATAACTACTGCTGAGGTTAGATTTCTACATGCAAATCCGACTTCAAGATGTTTTGTAAAAGGTACCAAGGTACGTTAATAAATTGAACATTACTAAATATGTGTCTAGTATATTTTTTAATTAGGCGAAATCGTAATAATGCACAACATATTACTGTATAATTTGCGGGAGAAGCAAGACCTATTCCAAACCTATTCTTTTATTTATTTTGTGCTGTTTACAAACTGGTGTACTAAAATCGGCTTCTGATGAAATTTAAAATGTCCTCCACGAAGATAATGCATTAAAAACTTTATTTTATTTATTTCATTGATATTTTAATTCGAAATACAAACCCTTTATTGCGCCCGTCAAAGTTTAATTTTGTACTCATTGTACTAGCGATAACTATAATATTTTCACCGAAGTTACGAAAATTTTGAAAGCCGACAGTCCACTTCGTGACATACGACCGTACAACAAACAATCAGTTTTGCTTTTACTTTTATTTACATTCATTTTTACTATACAAGTTTTAATGTGAAATCAGCCAGAGTACTAAATCACACTGTTACAAATTATGCCGCCAGATGTCATGGCGCTTGGTGTCAGTTGTGAATAGGAATACTAACTTGTTTACAAAAATTTTTAAAGGAACTTCGAATCTTTCGAGCACGACGTCAAGACAATAAGACTTACAAATTATTTGGAAAGGTAAATTATATCATACAAAAGAAAGTTGTATACTTTGAACCTCAAAATAATAAAAATAGCGAAATTTGCTTAATCTAATTAAAAAATTGACAATATCATCACATAAAACAAATAGATCTGCCTGTTTCTCCGTGTTAAATAGGATTACTGAGGATTACTCTAGTAAAAATTATGCCATTTGGCATGGCATGTGTTTGTTCTTTAAGGCTAAACATATGACCAGTATTATTTACTAAAAATTTTAAACTAATTATCATATATTGGTATGATTAAAATGCAAGGGAATTTGTTAGTTTATTCATCGTTTAAACGAATCGCTCCTGTAAATACTACCAATCATAGATAATTTTATATTAATAATAATAAATTACATAACAAAGAAAAATATTTTTACACACAAAATAGATATTTTTCAAAGGAATAAGTTTCAAGTATACTAGCATACATAATTTATAATTTAGTTTGTTACGAACCTTAGTCAAAAATTCCAAATCCCTCGTCGACTGAACATCTGGGTAATATTTGAATACGCCTTAAGGCTTTCTTTCGTGGAATATTTGTATCCTGGTTTTTCCACAAATATTCTTTTACGGCCGTTTCAAGTTGTAAATAACTATAGGCAAAGGCATAACTTCTGGTAATCCCTTGAATACGCTGTTGGAGATTTACTAAATACCTTACAAATATTTAATCCACGAAATACAATAATCTATTAAATACGTATACCTTAGAAAATACTTTATCAATATAACATACGGCAAACAATAATAATTGTATTGTATTCACAATTTTAACTAGTTTAGAATATCTACTAACCTTCAATATTTTTTAAATATAATGTTCTAATTTGAATGTGCTGCCATCTATTATCACATAGGAAGATATTGAATGTATTTGATGTATGTAGGTAAAATCGAATATTGTAAACTACTCCCATCACACACACATATATTGCCGGATAACATAGAAACTAAAATCGATCCGGACCGTGACGTCACTGGCTGGCAGCGTTTCAAGCGTAGTAAATTGTTTTCATTCATTTTTAAAAAATTGGAAACATATTTAACCATTTAATTAGTGTTTTCAGAAATGTTTTATGATATATTTTAGTGTAATAGTGTTATTTTTCACTATTTTGATTACGGTGGAAACCCCCATTACACACAATAAACCTCCCCAATAAATTAAAGTTGACAAAAACATTAACTTTTTCAAAAAAAAAACCAAAATCTTTTCTTTTACAATTCAGTCCTTACAGTATTGGCGAATATGTGAACTTTCAACTCATACAATGATATCCATATTCCCCGCTTATGTATGCACCCATATAATATTCTTGACATATTCCATACACATTGTAGTATCAACGGCAACAAATTGATCATCATTACTACCACTATTATGTTTGTATTTACAAGTGTAAATTCTGTCTTTGTGTCCTGTGTTTCCTTTTCATCTAAAATTACTGGAATCTACAAATCAGTGCTAAGAAAACAAATTTATAAAAAATATTGTTACAACAAATCCAGCCAATCTTTACATAATGAACCATTAGAATGCAATGAGGAATTTTACTGTTCAGGTAGCATCATAACCACAGACGCAGGGGCTAAAATAAATATAATTAGTACAATAACAAAAAAAATATATAAAAAACAAGCACTTCGTATAATGAAAATCAAAAATGTTCAAACTGTTCTCCTCCTCATATACGCCTGTAAAACATGCAAGGTCATCATAAAATATGAATACGATTATTTGAGTAACTCTGTTTTAAGAAATTTGTACTAGTTCTTTTCTCGCTGTCAAAATACTAAACAAATGAGAATCTCGATCTACCATGAAAAATAAGAAAAAAAATAATTGAACAAAGCTGCTTTAAAAAGAAGCTGACTGCATCTTGTATCGTGCAATAAAAGTTGTCAATCTCCTACCAGCATTTGAAGAACATTTACCTTAAACTCATTACCAACGATTTAAAAATAACCAAACCAATTAGTTGCATCGCCAGTCTGCGATTTTGAAACTGCTAGCTCCGCTTCAGTGCCTGCCAATACTTTAATCAATCCGGCTATTGTGGTCTGCGATGTACCTGGTGATTCTTCCACTTTAGTTGACAATACACTTCGCGCAACACTTCACAATAAAACGTATATAAAAAAAATCACCAAACTTAGTGCAACGCGAGTGATCCCACTTCTGATGCTAGGAATAATGTTAGTAAAGGAGAGGATTATAACAAATCAAACTGTTCCCTTTTAAATTATTATACTGAACCATTTCTCTGAACGTTTACAACTCAACTGACTACTAATTCATCCTTTATTGGTGACCAGCCGTGATCAATGACGTAACGATGTAGTTACGTTGGCATTTGCCTGGGCTACAGTAATTAATGTACAGTTATTAGCAATTATAACAGTCATATCCTAACATACATACATACATACATACATACAAACATCCGTCCATCCATCTATACATACATCCATCCGTACATACATCCATACATCCGTCCATCCATACATTCATCCATACATTCGTCCATACATTCGTACATACATCCGTCCATCCATCCATCTATCCATCCACCCATACATCGGTCCTCACATCCGTTCACCCATACATCCACACATCCGTCCATACATAAATCCATCCATCCATCTATCTATCCATCCATACATCTGTCCATCTATCCGTCAATCCATCCATACATCTGTCCATCCATCCGTCCATACATACATCCATTCGTCCATCTATACATCCGTCCATACATCCACCATCCGTCCATCCATCCATACGTCTATCCATCCATACATATATCCATCCGTCCATACATACATCCATCCATCCACACATCCATCCATACATCCGTCCATACATCCGTCCATCCATACATTCGTCCATACATCCGTCCATCCATCCATCTATCCATCCACCCATACATCGGTCCTCACATCCGTTCACCCATACATCCACACATCCGTCCATACATAAATCCATCCATCCATCTATCTATCCATCCATACATCTGTCCATCCATCCGTCAATCCATCCATACATCTGTCCATCCATCCGTCCATACATACATCCATTCGTCCATCTATCCATCCATCCATCCGTCCATACATCCACCATCCGTCCATCCATCCATACATCTATCCATCCATACATATATCCATCCGTCCATACATACATCCATCCATCCGTCCATCTATCTATCCATCCATTCATCCATCCGTCCATCTATCCATTCATACATCTGTCCATACATCCATACATTTATCTATACATCCGTCCATTCATCCATACAATCATCTATTCTTACCTACATACAGACATCATCGTAAAAATAGTAAAATCGTATTCTAGGGTCCTAAAAACATGCTTATTGATTATTAACTCATTATTGTATTTTTTGTCCACAGACAATACCTTCCTTACCAAAAGGAGGCGGAAGGTAAAAATACTGCAGTTTGTATATCCTTGGGGTATTACTATACAGGATGTTTATCGGATATGGGACACCTAGATTATTTTCCTTATTATTGTAAATAGTAAAACATTTTTTTATTTTGCATAAATAGAAACAGTTGTATCAAGAGAATTTAACTACAAAAGTGTGTCGCAGGAAATTAAACGTAACCCACACATAGCACTTGTAACCACGCGCGAACCACGTCAAGTATGCGGTTATTGATTCAGAACGTGTGTGCTTTCTATTTGTATGTATTTTTAATTAAACGAATATGTGTAACCAAAGTTTTCTTGTTAATCACGTTTAGTTAACCTTTGTTCGTCATCAATAATAATTCGCGGTAAAGGTCAGGCAAGCGCACAAGCACCATCAAATGAAATAAATTCGTTGTGTGACCTCGTTAGGGTTATGGCGTCATTTAGCGACCGTTTTGAACATATGTATTTTTCAATTTAAAAATACATTTATAAATTCTATATAATTTATCCTTATTTTTATTTTATATGAAGATACTTTATACTAAAATTTATTCGCAATACTTCTGCCTTTAAAAGTTGTTTGCTTGGAAAACCGTATTGAAATTTAAATTAATTTTACGTTTATATTTATTTTTTAGTTGGCTATGTCTGAAAACCATCCATTCATACACCCATTCATACTCCCATCCATCTATACGTCCACCCATTTATCCATCCATTCGTCCACCCATCCGTCCACCCATACATATATCCATTCATCCGTTCGTCCACCCATATATTTGTCCACCCATCCGTCCACCCATCTATCCACCCATCCGTTCACACATTCATCCATCCATCCATTCGTCCACCCATCCGTCCATCCACCCATGCATCCACCCATTTAGCCATCCACCCATATGTCCATCCATCCATTCGTCCACCCATCCGCCGTCTACCCATCCATACATTCATCCACCCATCCATCCATCCATTCGTCCACCCATCCATCCATTCGTCCACCCAATATATATCTATCCATCTGTTCGTCCACCCATCCATTCGTCAACATATTCATCCATCCATCCATCCACCCATCCATATATTCATCCATCCATCCATTCGTCCACCCATCCGTCCACCCATCCATCCATCCGTCCACCCATCCATACACCCATCCATTCATACACTCATTCATCTGTCCACCCATCCATGCATTCGTTCACCGATCCATTCACCCATCCATATATCCATCCATCCGTTCGTCCACCCATACGTTCGCACATTCATTCATCCATCTATTCGTCCACCCATCCATCCACCCATCTATCTATCCAGTCGTCCACACATATGTCCATCCACCTATCCATCCATTCGTCCACCCAACCATATATCCATTCATCCACCCGTCCATATATTCATCCATGCATCCATTTGTCCAGCCATTCATTCATCCATCCATTCGTCCACCCATCCATCCATCCATCCACCCATATGTCCATCCACCTGCCCATCCATCCATTTATCCATTCGTCCACCCATCCACCTAACCATACATACATCCATTCATCCACCCATCCATATATTCATCTATCTATCCAATCGTCCACCCATCCATACATTCATCCATTCGTCCACCCATCCATCCATCCATTCGTCCACCCATCCATCCCTCCATTCGTCCACCCATCCATCCATTCGTCCACACATTCATCCATCCATCCATATATTCATCCATCCATCAATTCGTCCACCCATCCGCCCACCCATCCATTCATCCATCCATCCATTCGTCCACCCATCCATACACCCATCCATACATCCTTCC